>LPNX010403130.1:403678-420974 GCA_001517045.1 Pseudotsuga menziesii | reverse complement strand
CCAACGGGTAAGGTAGTCAGTAGCTGTAATAATATATCGCACTCCGGACTTCTTCGCGGGGGGGTTGATAGGGCCGACAAAGTCAATAGCCCATTTGTCAAAATCTTGTAAGGTTACCTGCGGAACTAGGGGCATTTCATCCCGCCTGGATGGTTTTCTTGTCCTCTGACAGACGTCGCAGCTGTGGCAATATTCTCTTGCATCCTTATGAACTGTGGGCCACCATAGGCCGGCTGTCAAAATCTTCTGTGCGGTGGCTTTCCCTGCATAATGACCTCCTACTGTGCCAGAGTGTGCTTCAGCCAAAATTAGTGGTTGTTCATGCTCCAAGACGCATTTGCGCAATATTTCATCTGGTCCCATTTTATACAGCTGTCCCGCTATTAAGGTGAAGTCTGCTGTGCGAACCACCAACTGCTTCTTCTACTGTGTGGTCATCTCGGGGGGTGGAAAAATTGTAGACAAGTATTGAACAATATCCTGAAAATATTCATAAACCATCTATATAGCAAATAGCTGGGCATCAGGAAGAACTTCGTCCAAATTGGTAGGTTCTTCGCCTGAGTCGAGCCTTGACAAGTGGTCAGGTCCTAGGTTAAGTCTTCCAGGCTTAACGATGATCTCAAAATCATATTCTTGGAATAGGATCAACCACCGACATATTCTTCCACCTAGCACAGGCTTGTTAACCAGATACTTCAAAGCAGAATGGTCAGTAAACATCTTAAAATGAGATCCTAGCAGATAATGTCGAAACTTCTGTAGTGCATATACCATAGCAAGACCTCCGCGTTCTGTCGTAGTATAATTTTTATCTGCTGTGGACAATTTTCTGCTTGCAAAAGAGATAGGGTGATCAATATTACCTACTCCTGACTGAGCTAGCACAGTACCCAAAGCAATGGAGGATGCGTCGACATGCACATGGAACTCTTTGTTCCAGTCAGGAAATACTAGAATAGGGGCGGTGACCATTTTTTCCTTTAAAATATCTAAGCTTGCTTGACACTCTGGTGTCCACTCGAACTTGATATCTTTCTTCAGCTGCCTCTCCAACGGAGCGGTAATCTGAGCATAGCCTTGGATGAATTTCCTGTAGTAGCCGGTGTGACCCAGCGTCGTGTGAAGTTGTTTGACGGACTTCGGGGGTGGCAGGTTCACAATGATAGCGATATTCGCAGGATCCATCATCAATCCCTGCTTACATACAACGTGACCAAGCAGAATTCCAAAAGGTGCAAAAAAGATACACTTTTTTAGATTCAGAGAAATCTGGTGCTGTCTACACTTGTTCAACATAAGTCTCCAACTGGTTATATGGTCTTTTACTAGCCCAAAAATGGTCCAATCATCAAAGTAAACTTCTAGGAATTTATGTATGTATTCCTTATACGCGGAGATGAATACTCTAGAAAATATAGTAGGTGCATTCTTTAACCCAAAGGGCATGACAGTATACTGGAAGGATCCCATTTCGGTAGCAAATGTTGTCTTATGGCAGTTCTCTGGAGCGATTCAGATCTGATGGTAGCCAGAAAAACCATCGGTAAAAGAGTACACTTCTTGACCCCCGACATTGTCGAGCACTTCGTCTGTAAATGGGGTGGGAAAAGGATCATGCAGGCAGGCATCATTGAGTTTTCGTAGGTCTACATAGATTTGGATTTCACCCTTAGTCTTCTTCTCCTGGACCACCATAGGACTGACCCACTCAGATTCCTCAACAGGCTCAATTATTCCTGCGGCAAGCATCTTATCCAGCTCCACCCTAACCTTTTCTTTATACTTCGGATTCAATCTATAAGGACGCTATTTCACAGGTTTGGCATCGGGTTTCAAAGGAATCTTCATTATGCCAATATCACCCAGGATACCCTTCATTTTGGAAAACTTTGTTGGAAAGAGATCTTGGTACTCGTGGAGAAGTTGGGTTACCTTGCTGACCATTTCCTCATCCCAATAGTCGCCGATTGTAGCAAGCTTAGGCTGTGTTTCGGATCCAATGTTAACTGTGCGCGTCTTCAGGGGCTGAGTTACTTCTGGGGCTTCGACTGCTGGTCCATGTACGTCGCAGCATCCTTCTGACTCAGGGATAGCGATGTTGTGTGGGTCGTCATCTTCGTCAATTGCGAAGTTATAACATTCGACTGCGTGGGATTCTTGTGTGGGCCAATCAGGTTGATGTTCCAGTACTTCTTGGTCATCAAATACCTTAGTATGGATTATCCTGATAGCTGCATCTAGTGCTGGACAGACATCATTAATAGAGAAAGTATGCATAAAACTATGAACAAGACAGTCCCAACTTACAGTATCTTGGCGGAGCTCAGCCTCCACGTACCAATTTTTTGCTATTGGTTCCAGCGTGTGCACAAATCTATGTACCCATTCATTTTGAGGGACATACTTCCATGCCTCATAGCACTGTGCCAAATGTTCCTGAGGATTAGAATTTCTGTCAAACTTGCTTCGCAGCTCCTCCGTCGGGCCCTTAAATCATAGGTACAGGAGCTTCTGACAAGCTTCCCAGCTAAGGATTTGTACCTTATGGGCCTTCCACCACCTGGCTGCTGTGGCTAGAAATGCGGAGTCCAGAGCTTCCAGTTTCTGTGACTCAGGTATCAAGCCTGAGACCTGTGCAATGAACGGTTCAGGATCGGTCAAGCCATAAAAAATAGGTAAAGTGTTTAGTTATGAATTGAGCCATCTGAGGGAATTCGTAGTCCGGGCATGGCTGCACCCATGGGGCTCATGTAAGCGGTTCTGCCAGCTTTCTAAGTCATCTTCAGAGTCTGTGTTACAGGAGCTACCAGACTCCCAACCTACGGCAGGAGGATCCTCAGAACCTTCTTCCTGCGCGGTGATAGTGTAGATGGGATCCACATCATCCTGATCCTCTTGTCGGAGTGGTTCTGTGTACCGTTCCCCTTGTGAGGGATCCAGGGGTAGGATGACTCTGAAGTCTCTCCCCTCGAAGATCATCTGTCTCTTCTTTAGGTTAATAACTGCAGCATTTTCCATTGCCCATTCAATTCCTAACAAGGCTGGGTAGGGATTGCTGTCATCAACAATCTCAATTACTTCGAAGTCCATGACAGTACTGACCCCGTCAATATCTATTTGGACACTCAAGAATCTTCCTAGAGGCACGATCCTTTGCTGGTTGGCTAGTCTTAGCTGGATAGGGGACCAGGCGAGGGTGGGTTTTCCCATTTGTTCCCAGGTTTGTTTAGTTAACACATTTACATCGGACCCTAAGTCCAAGATAACATCATTCATATCGTATGCTCCTATCTGAGCATTCAATCTCGTTTCCCTGCCAGTTCTGCTGACTCTGTGAACAGTTTTGTTTTGACCAGAACTTTGCTGAGGTCCACAGGAAGCAATGACTTTCTGTAACTCAATCAGAGCATCCTGATCTCTTAAAAGTTTGAGGCAACTCTGTAAAAAGGAGGAGAGGGTACTTACGTTAGCCAGTGGGGCTTCCTGGGGCCACGAAGATAGTTGCTGTGGTTGCGCAGGTGCAACGGATGTGCTAGGGCCAGCAAAATCTTTCTTGACTTCCATAAAGGTCTCTCTTTCTCTTGTGATATCAAATGCTGGGATTTTCGCAGGAGCCTTACGAACCCAAGCGTCGGCAGGATGTTTTTCTGTATTCTGTGGGTGTGTCGTAGCGCCACTCCATGTGACAACATTGACGGTTGCGGCAGGTTTGGGCTCAACTGAAATCATCTGGATGTTCTGCATAGGGGTACTCTGTCATGCCTGAATCTTAGCTATGAGCTGCGGGCACTGCTCAATCACATGATCTACCGCGCGGTAGTACCGACATGTCGTAGTGGGGTTTCGACAGTTGTGAGCCAAATGCCCAGCTTGGTTACAATTGTAACACACCAACTGGCCTCGGCCTCTTCCGGCCATACCACCACGGCCTCCAGAAGAACCTCTATCAGAGGCACCCCCCTGGTAACCGTAGCTATCATTACTTGGGCCGTCATTGTGCACCCGGTAGGCGTCATAGGTGCGGCACTCATCCTCATTATGACCTACAGACTTGCAGAAATTACAGTAGGGGTTCTTAGGTCCTTGTCCATACCTTTGCAGCAGGTAACAGTTCTCGGGCCGGTGCTGACCTGTCGTTCGGCAGAGCTCACAATATAGGACTTGTGGTGGAAATGGGTTCGGCGCACCTGTATGTAGGTACTTGCTTACCAGAGGGCACCGTTCCTTATCGTGACCTTCGGTATGACATTGCGTACACCAAACCTCTTCGTGATCGGGTTTCCCATTCTTCATCTCGTGAAGTTCCAGGGCCATCGCTGCTAGCTACGCTTGGATTTGAACAATACCATAATCATCGCCGACGGGGGCAGTCTCTAGCTTCATTGCAATTTCCAGAGCCTCTTGCTGGTCAGCAACCTTATGTTGCATGAGGGGAGTTCTGATATGTGGTAATAATGCTGCAATAAACCATTCCTTGTGCTACGCAGGACTAATGGTAAAGCTGACTTGGTCCAGTAGAACTTCGAATCTCTGGTCAAAGTCCCACACTGATTCGCCGCGTCGCTGTTGAATCTCTTTGAGTTCAGTGATGCTCTGCGATTCCGATTTAGGCTTCTTAAATTATTTGGTTATGGCTGCCTTAATCTCATCTAACGTAGGGCTCTGAGTACTGGAGAATTTCATGAACCAGGTCAAAGCCCGGTCCCGGAAAGAAGTAATGAGCTGCGCGGCTCTCACATCCGGGTTTGTAATTTTCTTCGCATTCCATACTGCTTCTCATAAAAACCAGAACTGTTCTGGGTCCTCTGATCCCGTGCCTTTGAAGATGGGGAGCTTAATGTCATCAACTAGGTGGGCCATGGGGGTTCTAGGAGGGTTGGGAGGGGGACCGAATGTCGATGGGGGGGGGATTTACGGGGTAGATTGACCTGTGGCCGGAATACTCGGACTTGGTTGACTGTTAGACTGCAATGGAATTTCAGGGGTAACAGGGCTTCGCTGCGGGGTGACCGGAGGGTTTCCAACCGAAGGGTTTTCTTCAGAGTCTGACTCGTCAGGATTTACAGGGGAAGACGCGGCAGCCTGACCTAAGGAATAGGAGTCAAAATCTCTTTTGTACCTTTTTCCACTTCGTAGCAAACCACTTTGCTCGTCGAAGGTATTATCACTTGCAAACATATGTTAGTACGACTAAGCTAGCAGTCTGATTCAAACAACAATATACCCTTTTCAGCCAATAGTATTTTAATCCTCAAGCTTAATGAATTCAAAAACCTACCACGGGGGCCTTTGAAGAACTGCCGTTCAGCTTCGCTGAAGGAGGTACTTGTGTCAATGGCCAACTCTGTCACGAAGGCTTCCAATGTTTGCGTCATCCAGAAATCAACAGCGCGGGATACCTCGTTGTTCATGTGTTGCACAAGATTGACCCTTGCGGGGGTCCACGTGGGAACCCGTCGAGCTTGGAAGTTCGTCCTTCTCTCTGTTAACCTAGACAACCACTGGTGCAACTCTATGTGGATACTACCAAAGAAAATTTCATAAGCATCACAAAAAACATACCTTTGTAAAAAGTCACGTGCGCTACAACGTGGATTTGTGTTCTCTTGTTGCGCGAATTTCAGATAAGTCTCAGCAAACCAATCACCGATTTCCATCACAGAGGGCCTCCAGAACATAGCCCTCGAGGTACGACGTAAACCCCTCTTGAGCAGATACTGAGTTCAACCGGCAACGGAACCAATTTGTTGGGCAATAGGGCAGACCCAGGTTTAATCCTTTTATGTCGCACCAATAAAAGACCCACAGTGTTGGCCCTTTCGGCAACAACCTGCGCGCAGGTTGCAGTCTCACCTGAAACAGCTATGGGGTGCCGCAGAATCAGGTTTCTGCAAGCAGAGAGGGATATTACTGTACCTTAGCCTTTAATAAACTTATTAATCAATAATTACACAGCTTTATCATTCACTCATATACAACTTCACAGATAGATAAACAACTGTGACTTGCTTAACCCACTACAGGGAATTCACAGCGAAGCTTGTTATTAGTAGTGATCTAATTTATCAAATGTATACAATTATTAATGCATAAAAGACAACAGAAAGAGAAACAACACAAGAAACCACAACACCAGATATAACGTGGTTCACCCCCAGTGTAGGGGCTACATCCACAAAACTGTGTTTTATTCAACGTGCTACAAAACCACAGTTTGATCTGCGCACACAGCTGCAGATCCCTTCAGTCCCTTCAAGCCACGCACACAGCAGCAGGCCTCTGTGCACACAACTGCAGATCTTTCCTTAATATTCTTACAAAAACCCTATGCGTACACAGCTATAGAGGTCGTCCACGCACACAGCTAGGACTTAACCTTTCCTTACACAATCAGCCTTAGCTTCGTCTTTCTTTCTTTACATCAAAAAGCCTAACCTTTCTTATTTACCCAAGTGCCTATTTATATCACACTATTTAAAAAAACATGGATTCAAACCATGGGCACCCAAAACCCTAAACCCTGGTCTTAAGCCGCGGGTTTATTACAATAGAGGACTTTGACTCAACCCCCGACACCCCTAAAGACTATTTTGAGTCAAAACCCACGGGGTTACCCATCTTAAGGACCGTTGAGGTGCGCGCCCCAACAAACCCTGAGGGGATCCTCAAGGGGCACCAAGACACACCGATACACACTTGTTGGCATCAATGAAAATTTAGTCAACAATAACTCCCTTTGTCATTGACGACAACTCCAAAGCTCCCTGTTCGAATGAGCTTCCTTTGTCCACAAATATCCCCCTTCGAGAAGGATTCCTTTATCTCTTCCTTGTTCAGATTTTTCTCCCCATTTGGCATCAATGGAAAAGGGTAGTATTTGTAGTATTACTTCTCCCCCTATCATGTTGATGCGTTGTTGATTATTGATCAAAATCACTTAGGAGATAGTATGAAAAATAAGACAAATCTATCATTGTAACATTATACCTTCAGATTTTCCGAAATGGGTGTTTCTAGAACAAATGAAAACAATTTTCAATGAAACAAAAACTATTTCCCAATGGAAAAGGCACTCCGAACACAATGGAAAATATCCCATAGGCCACAAATGCACAAAAAATCCACAAACATAAACCCTTTCAAATTTTCGGCAACACCGGTTCCAGATCTTGATCAAAACCGAAAGCGACTCTTCATAAACGCTCTGATACCATGTTTGGGTACACAGGGTACTCCCAAAAGACTGAACACCTTAAGCAACCGCTTCACACAAATATATCATAGATCAACACACCGATGTTTGTCATGTGGTTAAAACCCTCGAGAGGGAAACCGTCCACGGCCCCAACCAAATAGCTACTCGGAGCAATTTATTATGCAAAAGAAAGAAAGTTACATGAGCTTCTCATAATCGATCAACTAGACAAGGACCCTCCATGCTCTTTAAATAGAGATTATGGACCAATCGGGTGTTAAGCCATGGATCAATGGTAGGTATGATCTAAGAGAAGTTGAACCGTCATATCACTTTATGTCTAGAGCATATTGTGACCGTTGGATTAGAATATTTACAAACGCATACTAATGCATACTAAAGAAACACATTTTACCTAATGGATATATTACACAAGTTGATCTTAACTAACTCCTAAGTGTCTAAATATCCTAACATCCCCCCCTTAAGAACAACTTGGGATATGATTGAAGGATTTACAAAAGTGACACTATTAGGAGAAGGAAGGAGGCATTAGAGCCTATCCCCCCTGAAGGACACATTCCTGAACTCCTAACATAGATCGAAGTTTAGAAAACTTCACTTTTGTAAGAGACTTGGTGAAGATGTCTGCAACTTGATCATCTGTAGGGCAATAGAGCATTTCAAGAACACAATGTGTATCTCAATGTGTTTGTTGCATTGATGTAGAATTGGATCTTTGGCAAGCTTGATGGCACTTTGATTTTCACACCAAAGTGGAGTAGGCTGTTGCTGCTTGAATCCAAACTCTAAAAGGATTTGTTGAAGTCACAAAACTTCCTGACTGGCATTAACTGCGGCTCAATATTCTGCTTCTACTGAAGAAAGAGCAAGAGATTGTTATTTCTTACAAGCCCAAGTGATAGGTCCAGATCCTAGACTGAAAACATAACCCATAGTAGACTTTCGATCATCAAGATCATCGGACCAATCTGAATCAATGAAACCAACCAACAAAGGTTTCCCCTCTATACTGTAATGAATCCCAAACTGAATTGTACCTTGAATATATCGAAGTATTCTTTTTGCTGCTTTCCAGTGACTTTCATGAGGAGTTTGCATATAACAGGCAACACGACCAATGACCAAGGAAAGGTCAGGACGAGAATGAGTCAAGTATATAAGACTACCAACAAGTTGACGATACAAGGTGGCATCTACTTCAGGGGAAGTACAAGTGGCAGAAAGTTTGACTCCAGACTGGAAGGGAGAAGGGGCTGGTTTACAATATTCCATGTGGAAGCGACGAAGAAGGTCGCAAGCATACTTAGATTGGGAAAGAAAGATTCCTTCTTTGGTTTGCAATACTTGGAGACCAAGAAAATAATGCAAATGTCCCAAGTTTGACATTTCAAAATTTTCCTTAAGACTAGATTTCACATGAGTTATAAGTTTAGGGTCACTACCAGTAAGGATAAGATCATCAACATAAAGAACAAGTATGATGAGATGGTTTCCTACTTTCTTGGTATAGACATTGGGGTCAAAATGGCATCTAGAAAAACCAGTGTCAAGGAGAAATCTACCCATTTTGGCATACCAAGCTCTAGGAGCTTGCTTAAGGCCATATAAGGATTTATTAAGGAGACAAACAAGGCTACAATTATCTTGAACATATCCAGGAGGTTTCACCATGTAAATTTCCTCCTGTAAATCACCATGTAAAAATGCAGACTTGACATCCATTTGATGGAATTCCCTGTTATGTAAGGATGCAAGGGAAAGAAAAAGGCGGATGGAATTCATTTTTGCGACAGGAGCAAAGGTTTCATTGTAGTCAATCCCTTCAACTTGGGAAAAACCTTTGGTAACTAACCATGCCTTAAGTATTTCAACACTTTCATCTGATGCATACTTAGTTCTATAGACCCATTTACATCTGACAAGTTTTCTTCATTTTGGAAGAGGAACAAGATCCCAAGTATCGTTCACCACTAAGGAACGATATTCTTCATCCATAGCTGCATCCCAATCTAGATTTCTTGAAGCTTCTGCAAAATTTTATGGATCATGATTCTCGGAAACTTGAGCCAAAAGAGAAGGGGCTCGCTGAAACTGAGAACATGTTCGACATTGATCTCTAGGATCATCGGCAACATCACCAGCTGCTTCACATGTTGAATGGACCCATCAAGGAAGCATTGGTGCTGGTGCAATTGGAGGAACATGAGTAGGCGGAGGTGGATTTTCATCCTCACTGTCATCGTCAGAAACTGGAGTTGGAAACCTGCCAAGGAAGTTGGAAGAAGAAGAAGAAGAAGAAGGCACAATCGCCAAATCAGGCTCGTAGGCCAAAGATGGGACACTCGCTAAGTTAGGCTCGCAGGTCAAGATATTTTCATCAAATTTAACATCTCTTCTAA
Source organism: Pseudotsuga menziesii (assembly GCA_001517045.1). Lineage (NCBI taxonomy): Eukaryota > Viridiplantae > Streptophyta > Pinopsida > Pinales > Pinaceae > Pseudotsuga > Pseudotsuga menziesii. Next base: position 411,353 of record LPNX010403130.1, on the reverse strand, counting down.
TGATTATATCATGTGAATGGGGCTGAATAAGTCTATAACCTTTTACATCTTCAGAATATCCAACAAATATGCACTTTTCACTTTTAGGCTGCAATGCTTTCCATTTTTCATCCGAAATGTGAGCCCATGCTTCACAACCAAACACACGAAACTGAATTACATCTAGTTTAATTTTAATCCATGCTTATTTCGGTGTTATACCTTGTAAAAATTTAGTGGGTGTGCGATTAACTATGTAATTTGCACAATTTATGGCCTCATCCCAATATTGAAGACTTAGTCCCTTAGATTGGATCATAAAATTAGCCATTTCTTTTAAAGTGCAGTTCTTCCATTCAACTACACCATTTTGTTGTGGTGTATATGGAACAGTGTGTTGTTGTTGGATTCCTTGTTCAGTGTAGAAAGTAGTAAACTTATTGTTAACATATTCTCCTCCATTGTCAGATCTTAACTTAATAATTTGATGACCAGATTGTTTTTCAACAAGGGCCTTGTAGGCCAAGAACATGTTAAATACTTTACTCTTAAGTTTTAGGAAGTAAACCCAAGTGCGTCTGGAGTAGTCATCAATGAAATTTAAGAAATATTTGAAACCAGAAAAGGATGGAGATGGAAGAGGCCCACACAAGTCACTATGCACAAGCTCCAAGGGAAACGAGGCGTGCCAAGAGGCACATTTGTCAAAACTATCCCAATGATTTTTTTCGAGTACACAACCGAAACAAACACCATCCTTGCAAGATACCATTGAAAGACCAGTCACCATATTGTCTTTACATAGTTGTTGCAATGAGCGATAATTTAAGTGACCAAATCTCTCATGCTAAAGTTTGCTCAAGTTATCACTATGAGCAACAAAAATTGAAGGAAAAGGTGATGACCCAAAGTTGTTAAATTTGTACAACCTGGTAATATCATTAACAGTTCTAGTAGCAAGGACATTTTCAGGATTTTTAAAATCCTTGATTACAACTTGGTGAGATGTAAACGTCACAGTTTTACCTTCACCCGAATGAGTAATTTGATAGACTGATAACAAATTGCAGGAAATTTTCGGAACACATAGTACATCACTGAAATGACCATTTTCTACTGGAACTGTTCCAGATCCTACAACACTTAGAGATCTATCATCACCAACAAATATTTGCTTGGTGTTACATTCATGCATAGTAAAAAAGATGGCTTGATCTTTAGCCATATGATAAGATGCTACAGAATCAATGAGCCATTCAATTTAAGTAGAAGAAGAAGATGCAGTATAAGAGTAACCAGAAGCACAAAGTACATGTCCACGAGAGGTAGATTCTGAAGACAAATCTAGGCTGATGTGGTGCTTCTTCATTGCTGCTTCCAAGGCTGCCATCTTCTTGAAATACTTAGATTCATCATGATTATCTTTCCCACAAAAAATGCAATGACGCTCAGTCTTCTTTCCTTTTGGATTGGATCCTTTGTCATTTTTTAAATAAGGAGCTGACTGAGAGGGTTTGGGAACCTTGTTGTTTGGCTTATTATTGTGAAAATTCTGTTTCTTGGGAGGCTTCAACTTTTCTTTCTGTTGGGACAATAAGGATTTCCCAGATGTATCGGCATTGTTAATTATTCCAAGATGAATGAGCTTATCTTGCTCTCTAATTAAGGAATCACAAAAGGATTCAAGACTAGGTTCTTGATAACTAGTTGTAGTCAATGATTCTTTCATGAAGTAGAATATAGATACACAAACAAAATATGCAGGTCCAAATTTGGAAAGAATATGATAAATACATTGTTTGTCTTCTTTCTTAATCTTGTATTCTGCACATAAGAGTCTAAGAATTTTATACTTAGATAAATAGTATTGAATGTATGAAAAATCATTTGGATTCAAGAAAATCAAATCATTCTCAAGTTGATGACCCCAAATTTCATTGTGTTTACCAAACACAAATTCCAACTTTTCCCAAGCTTGACTAGGTTCATCAATTCCAGATATGTGGAATCACAAATAAGTAGAGATTGACATCCCAATCAATCCATGAGCTTCATCACATCTATTTTCCCATTTAATATTTTTATCATCATCAGTGGATTCTATTTCTTTCCATGAGGTTAATCTGAAAAGTCCCCTACTTCATAGAACATCCTCCATATGAGATTTCTATGAGAAATAGTTAGAACTTGTAAGTATAATATCACAAGGGGTGGCCATACTGTAAACTAATGTCTAAAAGAATAGAAACTAACTATCTGGATGCAAAGAGTTCAAAAAAATATGTGGTTTTAAAAAAAACGGCACTGAAAACTGATTCTGGATGATGAAGTTATGCTTGATCAAAGAAAATGTTGAAGATTTCCCCAATAGTGACGTGACAGATATTAACTTGACCAACTAAAAAAGAACTCCCCTCTTCCCAAGATCAACCATTGACAATCACTTTACAATAAAGTTGCTTTTAAGTGAATCACTTTTGTAGAATAAGTGATGTTCACTTTTACAATAATGTTACTTTAAATAGTGCGGCAATAAATTAAAAGACTTAAGTGACTCACTTTTTATTTTATTTAATTTAAGTGAGATGCACTTTTACAATAAAGTAACTTGAAAATAGAAATTGCATGCACTAAAAAATAGCTTAATAAGACTTGAACTCAAAATCTATTAAGAAATAAAGCAACTTTGGACCAAGTGAGCTAAGTTTAAAAGGTACGTAAAAGAATGAAAAAATGAAGGGTTTTTTTTTACTCTTCTCTCTCGTTCTCTGTGCTTGCCTTTTTTTTTCTGCAAATCACAAAAAAACTAAAAACAAAAACAAAAAAAAACTTTTTCCACACAATGAAGTTAGACCTTGGTTAGCTTACTTGGAAAGTCTACGTTTTCAAGTTTTCTCGCTGTTTTTGATTTGCCGTGATCGCACAAAGTGCACGGCAAAGAGCATACGTAGTCGAGAAGACAAGACAAAAAACTTTCCCTTTCTGTTTCTGATTCACTGCAATCATGCAAGGTGCATGACACAGAGCATACACAGCCAAGGAAGACAACAGTCCGAGACTAAAACAGTAAAGATCTAGTAATAAAACTGATAAAATATGAGAGATTTTAAAAAAATAAAACAAATTCGTTACTGTAACATTATACCTTCAGATTTTCCAAAATGGGTGTTTCTGGAACAAACAAAAATAGTTTTCGATGAAACGAAAACTATTTTCCAATGGAAACAACACTTTGGACATAATGGAACAACTCCCATAGGACACAAATGCACAGAAAAACTAGAACCAGAAACCTTTTCAAAGTTTCGGCAACACCGATTCCAGATCTTGATCAAAACCGAAAGCGGCTCTTCATAAACGCTCTGATACCATGTTCGAGTACACAAGGTACTCTCAAAAGACCAAACACCTTAAGAAACCACTTCACACAAATAGATCACAGATCAACACATCGATGTTTGTCACGTGGTTAAAACCTTCGAGAGGGAAACAGTCCATGGCCCCAGCCAAATAGCTACTTGGAGCAATTTATTATGCAAAAGAAAGAAAGTTACATGAGCTTCTCATAATCGATCAACTAGCCAAGGACCCTCCATGCTCTTTAAATAGAGATCATGGACCAATTGGGTGCTAAGCCACGGATCAATGGTAGGTATGATCTAAGAGAAGTTGAATCGTCGGATCACTTTATGTCTAGAGCATATCGTGATCATTGGATTAGAATACTTACAAATGTATACTAATGCATACTAAAAAAACACACTTTACCTAACGGATATATTACACAAGTTGATCTTAACTAACTCCTAAGTGTCTAAATATCCTAACATGTTCATCATCAATTCTCTCAGTGATTCACAACTCTTGGAGAAAAGTGCAAAACTTTGTCGAGGTGAAGTTTTTGTGCATCTTCACTAAAATTGACATAATTTTCTCATAAAGAATCAGAATTACAAAATTCTTGGCTTGTTAAAAATCTTGTTATGAGGGATATGTGGTGACATGATTTAGAGATTATTTTGGTTTTTCTACTATTTCTTCATCTTGTGATTTTCGAAAAGGTATGGTTCATGCATTTGGGTTTCTCTTGTGATGGCACATGTCTCTCATGGATAGAGTTCATATTTGAGCTTAGTATGTGAGCCTTTATATTGGTATATATATTTGAAGTCATTATGGAGGCTATGCTAATGAAGTTGCATACCTTTATGCTATGATATGATACACTTTATGATGATATGTGAGCCTCTATATTGGTATGTATATTTGAAGTCATTATGGAGGCTATGATGATGATGTTGCATACCTTTATGCTATGATATAATACAATTTATGATGATAATGCATGTGATAATGATGTACACTTTATGATGTTGATGCACTCCTCTACAATATGATGTACATGCATACCATAGTGTGATGATTCTCTCCTATGCACTATGATGTATACTTGATGTTGATGATGCATACACGATGCACACTGAGATGATGATGATGTATATTTGATGATGCAGATGCATACCATATGTCGATGATGCATACCTGTGATGATGATGCATGCGTTATGTTCAGTGGAAGAATTAATTGTTCAGTAATTGTGTATGATGAGGTGTACAAGGATGTACATGAGTAGTGTATGGAAGGGAAATGACTTGTTGGTATACGTGGATGATTTAGCAGTGATTAGAGTGTAGAGGTTATCAGCAACAGATTCAGAGTTTCGGTTTGACAAGTTCACATGTTCGGTAATATCTTTTTTATCTGAGTGGTAGGACGGGGCAAGGAAAGGAGGTTGTAGCATCCTTTTGATTGAAGTCGGAGAACTAGGGAGTTGTAGCTTCTTTCAGGTTGTAGCCTATAAATCAAGAGGTTGTAGCCTCCTTCCAGTTGTAGCTAGAAAATTGAAGTCATTGTAATAAGAGAGTTGTTGCCTCCTTCCAATTATTTCTAGAAAGCTATTATTAAAAAGGCTTCCGTGGTTTTACCCCCAGGACTTGGGTTTCCATGTCAAAAATTATTGTGTACTGTGCAGCTTGTTATTTTCATACACATTGATGATATGTTGTGATTGGTGATCAACAACTTGAGTTTGATTAAAAAATTATTATTGTACAAATACTAATTCACCCCCTTAAAGTGTTTCAACAAGTATATGGTCAGTATTTATGAGTTAAGCTTTAATATTTTAATTTTGTTAGATTAATAGTAGATATAAAAATGATTTTATTTTTCTATTTAGTTTATTAAATTAAATTTAAAAAAAAACTAATTTTCTTTCTAAATTGATAGAGTAAATAAAAAAACAAACAAATTCATTTTTCAACTTATCAAGAATAAAAAGACGAACAAAATTACAGTAAAAGCGACTCATTCATCCAAATTATATATTTTCATAATCCATCCAAAAAGCATTTTATTAATATCCAAGAAAACTCAAAATGCAAGACAATTACACGCAAACAATAAAAAAAAGGGGTTTCATAAAACAAGTCATCATTACTAATGCAACAATCAAAATAAAACAATAAGAGGTTTCATAAAATAAGTCATTATTACTAATGCAACAATCAAAATAAAACAATTTGGTATATAGTTATCTCACTCTTTAAGCCCCAAGGGTTAGATCAATTGGTAAGATATGCGCACACTGTTAGCTGGAATATTTCACCTCCTGCGGACAGCAAGGTGTTCCACTAGTCCGAATGGTTCAGATCCAGAACAAATAGAGGACAGAGGTTGAAGACTCTCCCTAGACGTTGTAGATATCTGGAATACAAGGCTTTGACAGTTCACCCATGTACCTGCAAAAAGCTCAACACGAAACGAATCAAAGAAACTAGAATATGATGTACTAATCTATGCTAGTGACTAAGGAATCTAGCAACATATATATGCGAAATCACAACAACAACATCATATGTGGGACAGAAATCAACTTGCATTAGAAATATGAAAAAGTTTACAACCAAGCCTTAGTGTTGACATGCATCTCCATGAAACCAGCTCTTCATCCCCAAAAGCTCCGACTCTAGCTCTCTATGCTCTCTCCAAATGATCTTGGGCCAAGAATCAACCCAACAGCATAACAATACCTTCAATGTTCTCCCCTTAACCATGGATATGAGCTCATATTTATAGGGATTTAATGGATAGAGATGGTTGATAAATTAGTGGGTGAGGTGGCCTCTAAGATCCTAGGATGAGAGATCTCGAGCTCAACCAGCCCACAACAGTAGGGATAAGGCAGTACACAAGGCTTATCATCTAGAAGCCTCGAGAAACTTATCTTTTTCCCTTTTTACCCAGAGTACCGTGATTTTCCTTCTATGATAGAGCGGTTCTGGTAATAACTGCCTATGGACCAAGGGAAATGGGCGATGGCACTGCTTATGGACAATCGATGAAAGGCGGTGCGAGCAGGGGTACTGCTCTTGGATAAAGGGGCATGCGCGGTGCTAGGAATTTGTATGATAAATTGATGAAAAACCATTTAGTTTCCACTCTAGAAGCTGGGATTTAGGGCAAGTAGATATGTCAAATGTCTTATCACATGATGGTGACAGGATTTTGGTATAACAGGATGCCCCCCAAAGCATGAGTCTTAGAGTGATACGATAAACGAGAGCTTTGAGAACAAGTCATTGCTAGGAGATGAAAATATTGGCTCGATCAGAGCAAGTCGTCAAGTAGGCATCTGTAGTATATCAGTATGTTGACTCATAGACACAAGTAACCAAACTCATAGCTACAGACCAATACAAGGAAGATCCATGAGTGGAATAAACAGGCATGGCTACTAGAATACATCGTAGATCCATGTGATAGAGGACTCAAACTTGGACATAGCTACCAGACATACAACGTAGATCTATGTCATACAGATGCAAATTTGAGCATAGCAACGACCATACAAATGTGGATCCATGCTAGATATACAAAACTCCATCACAACCTGGGGAAAAAGCAATGAGCGCTTTTAAACAAATGCCCAGGGTCTTTGTCTCGTCTTCCACAAAGTACGATTCTATCCATGTGATTACAATGATATGAAGTCGAACATGGTAGAAACCACTTGATTACCGGCCAATGATGTGAACTGTTAACAAGTGTGAGGGAGATCTCCTTCCCTTGAGCATAGTTTACCCTGTGGTTTCAAGCTCGTTAAAAAATAAAACCACTCCTTAAGCATAGTTTACGCTTTTGGTTTCAAGCTTGCATAAAAATGAAACCATGTTGAGAGCATAGTTTGCCCTGTGGTTTCAAGCTCATTAAAAAATAAAACCACTCCTTAAGCATAGTTTATGCTTTTGGTTTCAAGCTTGCATAAAAATGAAACCATGTCTAGAGCATAGTTTACCCTGTGGTTTCAAGCTCGTTAAAAAATAAAACCACTCCTTAAGCATAGTTTACGCTTTTGGTTTCAAGCTTGCATAAAAATGAAACCATGTCTTGATCAAAGTTCCCATTCTATGTCAAGCTCGTTAAAAAATGAAACAACACCTGACCATCATGTCAGTTTTTCCTGAGAAAAGTTCCCATTCTATGTCAAGCTCATTAAAAAATGAAATAGATTCCCTTAAGCATAGTTTACCTTTTGGTTTCAAGCTTGCATAAAAATGAAATCATTCCTGAGCATAATTCATTTTCTATTTCAAGCTCGTTAAAAAATGAAGTAGGTTTCCTTAAGCAAAGCTTA
>LPNX010403130.1:392754-403633 GCA_001517045.1 Pseudotsuga menziesii | reverse complement strand
GCTTGCATAAAAATGAAATCATGTTCCAAGCATAGTTACCTTCTGTTTCAAGCTTGTGTAAAAATGAAACAGATCCCCTTCCCTTGAGTCGAGTCTTCACTCTAGTGTTAGAAATTGAACCTTCTTTTCACCTGCCTGATTCTCGTTCTTCCTACCCCCCTGGTGAACATTTTCACATTAGTAACCAGGATTTTAGGTTGGGTATGGAAGAAGAATCGTCAAAGGAAATGAATATTGGGGGCATGTCGAGCCGCTAGCAACCATGCTAGGGGTAGGCTTCGCTAGAAATCATGCCGGGGGCAAGATTCCAACCTTTGTATACCATGTTAATGGGATTGTTTTTCAAGCATAGTTTACCTATTGGTTTCAAGCTTGCGTAAAAATGAAACCAATTCCTGAGCATTCTTTCAACTGATCTTCGAGCTCGTTAAAAATAGTAAGATGGTGTTGAGCTTACTTTTCATTTTTCGTGCTCTAGTTAAAACATGAAAAGTGGTTTGAGATTAGTTTATTACTTTTTTGTGCTCGGGATTCAAACATGAAAAAGGATAATGGAGTTCTCTTTAAACCCTTTTCAAGCTCCCTAAATACGAAAAGATCATCGAGCGATCTTGTCTTCTTCATGCTTGTTAAAGTATTTAAAGAGTCATTCGTCTGACGGTAGGTTATCTCTTTTTCGGTTCATATAGGACTATTTACGAAAAAGGATCACTCTAGCCAATCATGACTGGAAGAGTTCTCTAAGGTATGATTTTACACTTTTTCGGGACTTAGAGACTAAATCATACGAAAAAGGACCCCCATGGAGTTTTCTTCTGTATTCGTTCAGACTCTCTAAACATGAACCGTATACCGAGTTTTCTTTCAGTGGAATCGCTAAATTAAACATTGAGAGACCCATTTTGGGAACAAACCCCTCCTATCTCAGGTTCGTAAAACATATGAGTTTGGACTTGTCTTCCGACAAGCTATATCGAGTGTTTGTTACCTTCTTTGAACTCGTAAAACCGAAAAGAGGCACTCATCGATCATGATGGGGAAAATGGGAAGGGAATCATTTTGTAAATAATGGCAGTTGTTTGTCGTTACCTTTAAACATGGCACGTGTTTGCACAATCATGTCAGTCAATTGGGTATTCAGCTAATCTCCGTGGCGATCCACTTTCATGAGTCATGTCAATCCTTTGAGTCTTTCAAAAGAATGCATTGTCCATTGTCGCATTGTGTATCTGTCCTGTCTAGTCATGCTGCCAAGTCATTTTGTCGTGCTGCCCGATGTTCAAAGGAGATATGAAGAAGTTTTACCTCTGCAGTCTACACAGTCTGCGAAACCAGAGATTCTGGGTTTGTTCCCTAGTGGAGTCGCCAGATTTGTGAGCTAGAATATTTCACCTCCTGCAGATAGCAAAGTGTTCCACCGGTCTGAATGGTTCAGATCCAGAACAAATAGAGGACATAGGTTGAAGACTCTCCCTAGACGCTGTAGATATCTGGAATACAAGGATTTAACAGTTCACCCGTGTACCTGCAAAAAGCTCAACACAAAACGAATCAAAGCAACCTGAATATGATCTACTAATATATGCTAGTGACTAAGGAATATAGCAACATATATATGTGAAATCACAACAACAACATCATATGTGGGACAGAAATCAACTTGCATTAAAAATATGAAGAAGTTTACAACCAAGCCTTAGTGTTGACATGCATCTCCATGAAACCAGCTCTTCATCCCCAAAAGCTCCGACTCTATCTCTCTATCCTCTCTCCAAATGATCTTGGGCCAAGAATCAACCCAACATCATAACGATATCTTCAATGTTCTCCCCTCAACCATGGCTACGAGATCATATTTATAGGGCTTTAATGGATAGAGATGGTTGAGAAATTAGTGGGTGAGGTGGCCTCTATGATCCTAGGATGAGGGATCTCGAGCTCAACCAACCCAAAACAATAGGGATAAGGCAGTACACGAGGCTTATAATCTAGAAGCCTCGAGAAACTTATCTTTTTCCCTTTTTACCCAAGGTACCGCACTTCTCCTTCTATGATAGAGCGATTCTGGTAATAACTGCATATGGAACAAGGGAAATGGGTGGTGGCACCGCTTGTGGACAACCGATGAAAGGCAGTGCGAGTAGGGGTACCGCTCCTAGATAAAGGGGCATGCGCAGTGCTGGGAATTTATATGACATATTGATGAAAAACCATTTAGTTTCCACTCAAGAAGCTGGGATTTAGGGCAAGTAGATATGTCAAATGTCTTATCACATGATGGTGACATGATTTTGGTATAACACACACTCTCTCGGTTCGGGGAGAGGTCACGGGTTCGAGCCTTGAGTCCTTTGGGTTAGGCCTTCTGCGAGGATGGCCGACGGTTTACCACCTCTACCATCCACTAATTTGGGGAAGTATTGTTGGGTTTCCCGTGCATATTTCCATATGAAAAAATAGTTATCTCGCTCTTTTAACAATGTTGTTTTGTATAGTTTTTATTTAGTTAATTAAGGTTTTTAAAAAGAATAAGGTTTACTATTTTAGAATTAGATTACGATATGGAAGGTGAATTTTATTTATGGAGTTTTATTATTATTAAATAATAATAAAGGATAATTTATTTTCTTTTCTATGTAAGTTTTTTTACAAATTTAATAGATATTTTGTAGAAATTTATAATTTCACTTGATTAATGAAAATATTGTCTTTATTTTTTTGTAAGCTAGGTAGGAAACAACCATTGCTACCTCAAAACTTTGACATGGGTCATAGATTTTCACCTTGAAGACCATCCCACATGTATATTTTGCTTAGATGTCTAATGTTGCAACCATAGTTCTTAGTTGAACATGAATTTCATCCAATTGAAGCACAATCTACTTATGGGCATTCGTTGGAGTTGGAGATATTGGGACTTGTTGCTCACATTGTGTTTGAACATTTCTCCCCAAACTTCATCTTCCTTGGGGCCCTCCTTTGCCTCCTTTTGTCATGATAGAGATCGAGGAAAATTTTAGGGGTGAAATTTCGCCCATTGGCTATTTTTCCATGGGTTTTTCCAAAAAAAGGTTCTCCTATTTGCATTTTTAAGCCCTATTTCGTTCGATTTTGATGGGGTAAAATATTTTCAATCTAAAGATTCCCAAATTGTTATATAAACTATATAAAATTCTTAGAAATTGAAATATTTTAAGAAAAATATAGCCAAATATTTTATAGTTGACATTTTAAAAATTGATAAGATTTGCCAAGGTTTATACACTTTTAAATAAGTATGGATCCTTAAAATTTTCCTTGGTAGTGATCACCAAAGCCAACGATTATGTCATGTGGGTTGAGCAAACACAACAAAGAAGACCTAAGAATCATAATAATATAAGATATAGTCCCACTTCTCACATGATCCCACTTCTCATAGTCCTAATGCTCCCATTCCCATTCAATCAAGTGAAACAAAGAGAAATCCTTGCATCAACTAAAGTCTCCTTGTCCACCAATTATGAGTGAAACCTCCATACCTTTTCCGTTATTATTATCTACTACCCCCTTGCCCTAATCTATTGCAATTTTCCTCATTGTTCTCCTCGGCCACCCCTTGCCATCATTACCACCCTTTTCCATTAACCTCTTAATGCCCGCATCCTTTCCCCTCCCTTGCTTGTGCCAACTATCCTCTCGAACCCCACACCAAGAGATATTTTCATACAATTGCCTCTAATCTCCATATAAGCGTTCCCATCCCTCCGTAGCATCCCATCCACTTGGGAAACTTCGCCTCTAGTTATTGACTTATTCCATTAATAATTATTATATATAACTTAATGAAAGTGTATTTAAAAAAAATATTAATAATTATTATATATAACTTCATTAAACTTTATTTTTTAAATAAATATTAATTATTAATAATCACTCGCAAATATTTAATATAATGAAATTTATATTAATAATAGTAAAATCATTTTAATTAAAAAATATAATATTATGTGTCATCTCTAGGTTACTTTCCATCACATGATGTCACACAATTTGCAATTAAGATATATTGAATCTCATATATAGATTATTGTTTGTGTTTAAGTGATAAAATCCTCAAAGATATATGCATTTATTTATCTCCATAGGGTTATCGCAATGTTCAATTATGTATGACTAAGAATTTATTAAATATGTGGTTTTTCATTTATTTTATTGATACAACAAGAGCTACGAGGTGGCAATGTCTCTGACATTGCATATGTGTTGGTAGGTGGTTTGCAGTTGCTTAAAAAAAAATTAAACTTAATAAAAATAGAGTGAAATTTGTTATAGGCCACTTGGAAGCTTTTAATATTCACTTGATTATAGACTTAAACATCATAAACATCATAAACATCATCAAACGAAGCTCAAGCATACATCACTACCCTTCTAAATGAAACAAATGAGGATATGATAATGCAAATGATAAGCTTTAAAAAAAAGGTCCCTTCTCCCTTATTAATGAGACATGAGCTGCATGAGATAAAAAATATAATGATGCTAAATGTTGGCGCAAACCCCACCAACAAAACCTAGTCGACAGGGGTTCCCACTCTGTCGACACCCGACTCGCCGCGATCTCCTTGAGCACCGACCCAAACAGGTTTTACCCCGTTCGGCAACACCCATGAAGCGGATGAAGTCTCACTCGAGATGTTCGAGGGATGGTTGACGGAACCAAGTTTCCGCCGAATAGAAGGGGAATTATGGGGTTTGATGATGCATTAGTTATCTATCAGATCTGACCAGTGCTTAATCATTCATAACATCATTCATCATCATTACCTCCACATATCGCATCATTCATTCATAGCAGAAATAAATATAACAGAAAGAACCATATTGTTGCACAAATAGATCTAATAATATAACATCATTCATAAGCAGTAAACATTGCATCATAGATCCATGTTGCACAGTCACTTCACACTCGTCATTGGATTCGCAAAGCAGAAAACAGAAAGAGATAAAAAGATAACAACAAGACAACAATTCATATCAATCTCCTTCTCATTATATTAACTCCACACAATCAACTGCGGATTCAAAACATACAATAATTCAACTGAGCCTCAAGCTCTCAGTTCACAGTCTACAACATGATCCACTCTGCAATCTCTCTCTTATCCGCCCTCTCCTCCTATATCTTCACACTTACAATTCTTCTTCTACTTATAGGCTTGCGCTTTACATTCATGGTCCACTTGGACAACCTCTAACTAATTCCTAACTGACTCTTACCAACTAATGATCAATATCCACAAATTGTGGTCAAAAGTACAAAACGTGACACAAAATATTAAAAAATAATCTATTTTCTGCCTTCCACGATGTATTCTGAGCTTGTGCAACATCCACGATGCTGCGCAACTAGCTTACCCCAAACCCCTTGGTAATAGGCCCCTAACACAATCTTGTGGCTCACCCTCAAGCCACGTCAGTTGGACATGGTGTATTTGTTGGTTTTGATCTTGAAATATTCATACTGCTGCGTGATCTCTACGACCTGTGTTTTGACCTTTTCAGCGAGGTACTAGATTCCGATCAAATCTTTATTTATCAGGTGCTCTATCAGCTTTGCATTCACTTCATTCTTCCCCTCCTACGCAGCAACTGCTTTTACCGACAACTGAGTTCCAATTTCTTGGAACTCATCGAGCTGGTGATTGCGCTTTTGCTTCTGCTCCTATGCCTTGCTAACCCATTTCTGTAGCTCCCTTAGTTCCGCTGACTGTGTAATCTGGAAAAGTGGTGGAATATTCCTCAATGCCGTCTTCAATGTTTCCAACTGTCCCTCAGCTTCCTGTAACTGCTTTGTTAGTTGCTCTAGTTGTTCGTCTTGGAAGACACTTCTACAAAATTGTGTTGTCGCCTCAGCAATCTTCTTGGCGTCCTGGTCCATTTCGTCGAACTATGCCACAATCTCTTTGATGGCACTCTTTTGTTTCACAACTTGATCTTGTGGTGTGTCCATGTAGATCAAATCATTAAGACTAGCGTTATCTTGTCGTAGCTGCACGATAACTGCCCCGAGTCATTTTGCATTTTCTACGGCATCCAATTTCATGGTGCTTTCAAGGATGTGCTGGCATGCCTTTGTAATGGCCTCTTCCACTTCGCTGTGACTAGAAAAAAATTGTGCCTTCTCAATAACAAGGCGGCGAGCCTCTTTCTTTAGCTCTGTTATTTTTTCCATCGTCTTCGTCTTGAGCTCTTCTTGTGCTTTCTTTAGTGCCACAATTTCTTGCTCTTTGGCAGCCATCAATGTTGCCTGTGCGTGGCGCAATTCCTCCACCTCTTTTCGCAGTGCCTCCTCCTCTACATGCGACCACAAGTACTAGTCGGTGATATCCTTTTGTCGATCGTACAACTCCTAGTTAGTGACCTGCTGCATGTGTAGTAAGGTCTGTGTGGACAACTTGTTGGTATCCATTGCAATGTTCTGTAGTTTCTGTAGTGAGGAATTCATGTCCTCTCATCCAGCATCAATCACAGTCGAGGGAATCTGAACATTCCTAACCCATGGCTCAGTTCTAATTGACGATGTGTCCTGCACTGCTCTTCTGAACATAGCATAGATAGAATCTAAGTTGGTGCGTACCTCAGCAAATCCATCCTGGGATGACTTCCTCATTTATTTCGCTGTGGTGTCAGATGAGTAAGTGACGACCTTGATAAGTCGTTGTAGTTTCACCTCCATCGAGGATATGGTACCATTGCTCGCATCCTGCTCCATTCTCCTCTTAGTCCTTATCTCCTTAAGGATGTGTTGTGCCTCTGGGTTAGTAGGAGTATTTGTCGATGATTCTCCATCCGAATCATGTTGTCTTTGTTGGTCTGTCCTTTGTACTGGATCAATGGGTGCATCGTCTGGTGGTCCTATGGAGACTTCATTAGTGCTAATCGGCTCCCGCCATGCTATTGGCCAGTCATCAATCACTGCATCCACCTCCTCATCTGTGACCTTGTAAGACATGGGAAACCATTGTTTGTATGGGTCACGTCGAGCTTGCACCTAAATGGTGTGCGGTCCTATGGAGAATCGAGCAATATTTGATGACCTCATTGGTTAGTTGAGGAAATTTGACTACTGCGGCCTGTGGAGCCTCCCAGTAGACCTAAAAGTGGATAGTGCAATATTATTGTCCAGTTAGCTCCTTGACCCACCATAGATTCTGGTATTTTGCGCCCTTACACACTTTAACAGTTTCAACATCCATCCTTTGGTAGTCCTCGGGCTCCATCCAAGCTACTAGCGCAATGAGGATCAATAGCCAGCTATATGTGAAAGGCCGCTCTCCAGCCTGAACTGCGACTGCATCCTCCGTCAACTGGTTCAGTAAAAAGAGGGACCAATTCATTTGTACCCCTTCGACACATTATTGCGCTCATGCTATCACCCCTGAAGTGCACTGGATGGGGTGATTCTTTCTTACAATCTTGTTGGCAAGAATACGTGCACCAATGCGTACTACATGTTTGTTAATACTGTCGATCTGATAGGCCCTCCTGTTGCGTTTCAAGTCAAACCTCTTTTTCAACCTTTCAGTGATCCACTTATCATTATCTCTGCCTTTGAAGTATTGTGATGGGTCTGGTCCATCCTTTGGCAGCCCGGTGATCTCTTCATTTAAGTCTACCATGATTGCGACAGGGGTGTCCAACCACAACGTCCCTCCATGAAAGCACGCCAGGAGTTCCTTGAGACAAGAGTTTTTTTCATTCAGCTGCCCAAAATGAGGCATGTTGATGAGTCCTAACAATCCAGCTTTATCCAACCCCTGCACCCAGGGTTGTGGGACACGTACTATGGGCCCTCCTGTGACCGAAGGTAATGACTCATAGGGCTCATTTGCAATGTCTTGTAAGGCCAATAGGTCGTGATCCTCATACTTCATCTTCATTAGTGCTGGAATGATATCGATATTGCACACCATCCCTTCTGGAAGCGGTGGAATATTCGACTAATACTTCTGGTTCTTGGTGAGCCGTTGGGGCTTTGTACCAGGTTGAGTTGGAGCGACGTAACTCAAGATGTCCTTAACAAAGACCCCGATGCAAACCATGGATTCCACAACACCAGAGCTAGATGGCCCCATTTAGGTGGCTGCCTCTTCCTGCGCTCAGACGGATGTTCGTGTTTGCCTCTTCGTCAGTGCTAGGGAACTTGGCTTCTGCCCCCATCGTTTATTTGTTGGGATAGATGATGATTCGACCTGCATGGTAGAAACTTCTTCAACAATCGCAACCGGTCTAATTGGTGAGTCCCTCACACTGGAAATCTCTACCGTGTCAGGGTTACTCTGCATCCCACAAAACTTCCCCACAGTCGTGACACACTCTCTTCTTTACTCTACAACTTGCACGATTAACTCAACAGCGCTAGAAATCAAACTCTGCTTCAACACTCTTCACAAGTCAACTTAGCATAATGGTGCTTCCAACCTGCATCGACCACCTTCTTATAGCACCGGGTTGATCCCTCCTAATCATTACTAAATCAGTCGAGGCCATCATGACCAAATCATGCATTAACTACCCAAATCTAGCGTCGATTTTTTCAACCCAATGGTCAGATACGCCATCAATTCACGTCGCTTCAACAAGCGTCGCCGGTTAACGGTATTAACTGTGCTCCATTTATTTTTTATTTGACTACGTCGTGACCCTCTAGCTAGCGTGATAGAGAGTTCTAACTACGGTACTGAATCCTACGCTTGCGCGACCAATTTCTTCTAGCGCACCCTCCTTTCCTTTCATCCTTCCTATATATATACTCTTTTTTTATTGCACATCACCTCAAGCACTATGTGATTCTGGCCCTATCCTATAGGGCTTCAGTCGGCTACCATTCACCAGTTTTGGAAGCATCGCTCCATTTAATTTTTGCAGTTGAATTTCCCCCCCGGAAGTAATAGAATCAACAAGATAAGGAGCTATCCAGTGCATCTGTAAATTATTTGGATGCTTCATGAACTTGCTGTCATATAGCAGCACCAAATCTCCTTGATGAAACTGTTTATTCTTTATGTGGCAATCATGCCAATCCTTCTATCGGTCCTTATCAATGTGCTAATGGAAACCCGCGATGAAACAATCTTCTTCAAGCTGTACCAACTGTGTGACACACTCCTCTAGTGTTGCT
Source organism: Pseudotsuga menziesii (assembly GCA_001517045.1). Taxonomy (NCBI): domain Eukaryota; kingdom Viridiplantae; phylum Streptophyta; class Pinopsida; order Pinales; family Pinaceae; genus Pseudotsuga; species Pseudotsuga menziesii. Next base: position 394,464 of record LPNX010403130.1, on the reverse strand, counting down.
TCATCATCCATGCATGTCGGTTCTGCAATGCATAGACTGGAAACAATGTACTCCATAGGAATGATTGACTCTTTCCCATATACCAATTTAAACAGTGTCTGTCTCGTCAATCTTTCACAAGTGGTGCGATATTCCCACAACACGACTGGAATCTTTAAATCCCAATCATCGCGGTTAGCATTACATACCTTTGTAAGAACATGCTCCAATATCTTGTTGAACGCTTCCACTGTCCGATTCTCCTATGGATGATATGGGGTACTTTTCTTATGTTGTATCTGCAATTCCTCCATTAGCGCACTTACTGTGCGATTGATGAAATGACTACCCTAGTCACTCATTGGTATCCTTGGGCATTCGAACCGTGTCACAATGTTATCAAATAGGAATCTTTCTGTTGTTGCAGCGGTGCAATCCACAACTGGTGCAGCCTCTACCCACCTTGTCAAGTAGTTTGTTGTTGTAATTATGTACCATGCACCTGTTCTCTTCCCAGGTGGGTTGATTGGACCCACAAAATCCATAGCCCATTTATCAAAAGGTTGCAAGATTACCTGTGGTACTAGCGGCATCTCATCTCATTGCGATGGTTTTCCAGTGTGTTAACAGACATCCAGGTCCATGCATAATCTCTCGCATCATTGTGTAAAATGGGCCACCAGAGCCCTGCGCAAAGCACCTTCCTTGCAGTTGCACGCCCCCCATAGTTTCCCCCAACGATTCACGCAAGAGATTCTTCTAAGATCTTCCATTGTTCATGTGGTAGGACACATCGCCGCAAGATTTCATCCAATTCAAGCTTGTATAGCTTCCCAACAATCAACTGGAAGTCCGAGGCCTTGACCACCAACTACTTCTTTTGACTTGTTGAAAAATATTCCGGTGCGACTCCTGTCACCAAAAACTGGATTATTTGTATTATAATTTGAATTCCATTTAGATATTCAAGCAGATAGTTATAATAATGTTTGCAGTAAATGGAGAATGAAGATACAAACTGAACAAAACAAACCACACAGGAAAAAGTATTGCTCAGGAATTTACAGTATCATTCACAATAATAATATCCGGTGTTACAATAGTTTACATAGGAATAATTCAAATGCATGGGATACGAATTCGAATCTCCCAAGTGGATAGGACTGTATCTAATTGAATCTCTAACTCATGATCTCTCAATCAATATCGGAGTCCAAAATCAACTCCCAGATGTCCAACTAACTCAAAAAAATAGTGATAGCTAGTTAACTCAGTGCAACTGAGTGTGGTAGGTGGGAAAAGGTGCCTACTCCACATGCATCCATGCAAGACATGCACTAGCTAACTGTTTGTGAACTAACTGAAAGTAAATGGAGTCTAACTGAGACTAACTAGTACTAACTCCAACTAATTGAAGTAGGTTGGTTCCAGGACTCCTAGTGGCTCCTAAAATGTAGGGATTTGTCTAGGAGGCACCCAAACCGATGCATGCACATGCAGTAAGTGGCAGTTAACCTCTAGCAGTGTTCCCCACACTCCAGTGACTCATACATGTGTCCCCATTAGGCCAAGTGGACCCAATGATACTAGTGGACCCAATTAATTAATTAAGGTTTCTAAGTTAGGTAAAATTAATCTAATAGACAGTATGATCAAGGAAGGATTAATAATTCTAACACCCCTCCTAAATCCTAACTTGGAAAACTATGGGCCCTAGTAACAAGACCATAG
>LPNX010403130.1:379901-392575 GCA_001517045.1 Pseudotsuga menziesii | reverse complement strand
ATTAAATAAATACAAGATAAAATTGAAATGGCTATGGAGAATGGAGACACATGGAGACTATGGGGCCCACTCAAGCTAGAATTCCTATGTTAAATGACATCCTTCTTTTGTAATTTTGAATATATGGGAAGCCTAATGTTCTAGGATGGATTATGAGGTTAATATACTTGTCCATATACTTCATAGGTCAAATTTGGGATTAATTGTAACTTACATGGGAGAGAAAGAGCCAAATGGGAGTTTCATGGACACTTGGCTAGATTCCCCTTACATTTATGACATCTATGACACCAATGATGGAGATTCTATGATAGTTATGACAGAAGTCAGATATGAAGGCTGACATACTAACATGTCAGGCATGAATAGAGCATATTAGAGGTCGAATTTGGGAGTTGGAGAAGGCCAAGAGGCTCCTACTCAAATCTGGTAGAAGAGGTAAGGTGAAGAGAGAGGACACATGGCATAGCATGAGTAGCCACACCAATCTGACTTGTATTTGGTTTATGGATGTATTTGGAACCTTATAATACCAATAAGTTTTATAAAATATAGGGATCAACCATGATAAGAAACTTTTTGATCATTTGATAAATTTGGGTTTGTGAAGAGAGAGCTAGTGGATGACTAGTTCCTTGCCTTAACCAATTTCGAGGGTGAAATATTCCCATCCTAATTGGTGATTTGGAGAGGCCACTTAGGTATTTCAAGGAGCTTCAATGGAGTCATAAGTTATAGGTGTGTTGCTTCCTTTCACACACCTGGGTTACGTGGCCGAAATCTTCAAGCCACTCGGTGTGTCCTTGGGGGCAAGTCTCGAGTCAAGGCTGTCACCTTGTTCTTAACTCCTCCATTCAGGCTAACTCCTAACAAAGCAAAGGGGGGTAGACCTTGTTAAATTACTAAGGATAATTACTTATTGTGATGATGTTATATTAATTAAGTTGTTTAGGATTTTTGAAATTAACCAGTAGAAACAAAAGATAACAAGATGCAAGATTTAAAGCATATAAGCACATTAATGACACTCAATATATATATAATCGAAAGAATTGATCAAAGTAAATCACCAGTGCCTTAAATGGAGTCAACAGAGAAAATAATGTGCTTGCATGCGCTTGAAAGAATGTTTTGCAAATGTCTCTTGGTATATTTTAAATTAATATGGAATGTGAATGAATTAATTTAGGCGAAAAGGGGACACCAGATATACCTCGAGGGGTACTTGGAGTGTGTCCAAAAGTGAACTTTCATGGCTACCTGCAAGGTGTTTGTGGGCTGGAATGGAGTCTCAGAGACTATTGTTCATAACGCACCCATTAGGGTGTGACAAATATTGGTGCCTCAAGGTCACTTTCCAGTTGTTCCCACTCCTTTGGGTATTTTGCCACCGTTTACAGTTCGTTCGAGGCGTTGGATTTTCGCCTGATGGTTTGTCAATTTGGGAGGTCAAGAATAATTAATCTAGTCACTCAAGTGATTTCAATGTAGCTTGACTAATCAGATGAACCACAGCCAAGAACAGAGCATACACACTGGGGTCTTTATTATTTTTAGTAAATTTTAAAAGATGTGTTTTTATTAAAAAGAAAACCCTACAGGAACCTATTTCGGTCCAAGTGGACGTCAATCAGGGAATCAAGGAAGGGTTGATTTTATTATGATTTAAAACAATTAATGAAAATGGTATCAGAGATACACAACACCGGTTTTCTAATTAGTCCTACCACGCATCTCTTTCCCCTTGCGGGTCAATTGGGAAGTCATGGGGTAAGTAGTATGATTAATATTGAATTGAAAATACAGAATAATGAAAAATATGATCAAATTATACAATCCTGCATGCCAATAATAAACTAGAATAGAAAAAAGGAAAAAAATGCAAAAAAGGTGAAACAGATGCGGATCCCCCCAGGGGGGATGGTGAATAGGCTCGAAAGAGCCTATTCGAAAAGATTTTTATTTTTATTAGCATCAATTACAATATCAAAAAACTGAAATTAATCCACCTGGTCCTTATATGGAATGAGACCAAAGGTTTACAAATTGCAAAAATTTGAAATTTTGGGAAGACAGAGACCCCTTAGGGGGTTTCAAATGGTCCACAAATGCTTTCCGGATAGCGCCTCTTCCTCTTTTCTGTTACAATTGCTAAAAACCACCAAGCTTATCACAGTTAAATATTCCCAAAAGTACTTTGAAATTAATTTTGGATGAACAAAATTTTTACCCAAAAATTCTAAGTTAAAACTAGTTTTTAAAGAAGTGGAAAAGGAAGCAAGGAAAGCAAGATTTCCTTGGGATATTGGTATTCTTTGAGGGTAGCCGATATGAAGCACTTAAATTTCTGAATATAAATTTTTAGATTTTAAGGAAACAACCATGCATTCAACAAGCTTTAGATCTACCTTCACATCCTTGAAAAATGACAATTTTTCCTAAAACTAGATCTAGAATGCCTGTAAATTTTCTTTTAGGAATGAGATATAGTTTATGAGATTTAAGGCAGCAATATCTATGTAAAATAAAATCTGAAATTGATAGATCTAAACAATTTTAAAGCTGCAAACAAGTAACCGGATTGATTTTAGAAAAAATTGGAGGAAGAGGAAAAGAAGAGCATTTGTTGTTGGAAGCCTTGAAGATCAACCGTGGAGCTTTCCGGTGGAATGTCGAGGGACTATGCCTTTGAATGGTTTTGGAGAGAGTGAAGAAGAAAACTAGATCAACATCCTCTCCAAGCTAGGAACCTGCAATTGAATCCAAAGACTTGCCAAAATACTTGTGAGATCTAGTTAATACATACATAGAGATTTCAGAATAACATGCATATTAACTTATAAAACATGCTGAATATAGATCTCTAAAAATGCATCAAAAAGGAAATAGATGGACAATAAACTTATTAACAAACTCATTTTCTATCAATATTATAATAAACTTATTATCAATCTTAGCAATGAATCCACAAACAATCAACAAATTATGAACATAGATACATGTTATCTCAGTAAAACATGGAAATGCTCATCCACACATACAATGACATGACACCATCTTTCCTCCAAAGTTTCACTTTATTCCAATAGCAAAAGATGTTACACAGTATTACAACAGCAATAGATCCTCAATCCAACTCTTACTAACTCGAAAAGGAGGCAGCCATGCTTTATTTATACACAAAATTGAAACCCCAGCCCAGAGGGGGCACAAATCCAAAGGAGATAGACCACTGTAGTTAAAGGAGAGTCCATCAATGCCTGATCTGAAGCTGAACTAAGCTTCTACTAAGTATGAATGTCAATTGAAGAGCTGTTCTGACTGAAACCTCAACCTGTTGACTGAAGCATCCACCAAAACTCATCCAGATGATCTCACACATGTCGAGGAGAAAGGGAGGGTGAAATTCCCCATAAAAGAAGCTGAAGTTCAACTCTGGATCCACCCAGATCACCTCCTTCAGTCAAGGATTTGTCAGATCCAGTCAATATGGTGCTGATGAGACTAATTTCAATCAAATCGATTGAGAATCCACTAATCTAGTATTTTGGATTTTCTCCATTATTCATCAGTTTATTAATTAAAATAATCAATAATTGATTTTTTGGGGCTTTCTGACCTGAGTGATGGAAAATCACTCAAAACTAGGAAATAGTGGGTCTATAGGTTTACTGGGTGCTCTTAGCTTGAAAATGACACCTACATGATTGAATCTGACTTCTGAGCCCACTTTTATTACAAAACCAATTTTCCCTATTAAACTATTAAAAAATAGCCTAAGTTTTGGAAAAATTAAATTTTAATAAAAAACACTGAAAAAATTTAAAAAATTAAAAAACCTAGGGGGACGTAGACATGTTCATATGACTCAAACATAATTCCTAGCATGTTTATACATTGACACATAGACTCTAATAACCTTAATAGGCCTAAATGCCAATCCGACCACCCCAACTTTGGAGGTATTGAGTGAAAAACTCAGAAATTATAGGTCGTTTATTCAACAACCAATAATAACCAAGGGAAAAAAACACCCTGGGCTGATCAGATTGACAAATAAAGTCTATGAGACCATTTATTTTATAGACACTATCATGCTAGAACATTTATTACAACTCCCCCAAGGGGGTATGAACATGTGATATAGTACAACAAGCACTTCCCAGAGGCACTTCCGAAGGTCTTCTGAAGTCCGAACAAAAAATATTTGTCCGGTTCACCAGGCTCACTTGATAAAAAACCACTAAGTACAAATTAGGTGGTAACAAGATTCAAGCTACAGGAATCTCATGGACATCTCAATATCATCTTGTTCTCCCATTCATCTCAAGTTTTCTCATCATATTTCAACTCTATGGAGTGAGGCGCACTTGGTGAGCTATTCATCTCTTTGAGGGAGATTATCTTGCTCCAGTATTTTTTATTCTGATTTAAATTCTCTATATTTCAAGTTATGAAATATCTCAGGTAGAAGGGCCAAGATAACTCATGTATTATTGTCCAATATTGAAGAAACAATGCCATTTCCCCAATACCTTGTTGTAAACTCTTGCAATCTTGATGGAATCAAATATATGTGTGCACCATTGATGATTTATGAATTAATGAAATGTAATTAATGTCTATTATGGGTTTCATGTTCAGTAACTAAGAATTTGTGGCCATTGGATCAAATTTCATATCATTTGGACCAAACTACATCTCGTTTTGCCAAGGGTCCAAAACTAGTTTTTTATATCTGATTGAAGGAAGTGATAAAAGCCATGGGAGTTCGATTGGTTCTGAATATGAGTCTTTGATAATGTATTATACACATCACCTACTTCAATTTTAGAATTTGAGTGAGTTTCTGTACATTTGGGAAGCCATTCCGGCAATTACCCGGGAGGGATTTGAGCCCCAAAATTGCTAGTTAAAGCATCTGTCTTATTCAGAATTTGATATAGACTTGCAGAAGTAATTGGAAGGCAAAAATGCATCCCTAAACATTATAATTAAGTTTTATATCACTCATACACCTTCTGGTACAATTCGAGATATTTTGGAGCTATTTGGAGTCATCTACCATTGGGGGTTAGAACCTCAAAACTACTAGTAAATTCATGGAGTTATCTTGGATACCTATTCGAGTTGTAAGAAGATGAATTTGAGTATATTGTGAAAGAATTGAAGAATTGGTAATTTTGGTAAAAATTTAAAAAAGGGACATTATAGTGGTACCAGAGCATGGTCTTGTCACCTATTGAATTTATGGATAGTATAGATGAATTGAATAAAGTTGTTAAGTCATGTAGTGATGATATGACCAGGCAGGTTAAGCAAGCATTTGAATTGATGGCTAGTCAATTTATGGGCAGTAGAATTTTACATCATGAAGAGGCACATAAGACCATTTATTTTGAAGACCTTAATTATTAGTTGAAGGAATTTATGAAAAATAATTCAAATAAGAACCCATTAAGGAATAATCATCAATGCACAAGTAGGGGGGAGACCAAGGAGCTACAAATTTATGTGGGTGGTGAAGAAGAAAAGGCATTAAATCAAGAGGATCGAAAGTCACTCCAAAAGGATTTTGAAAAAGATAAGGAAACATCACATGAGAAGGAATAAGGGTACCTTGAAACTATATAATATCATTCTGAAACAAATTCTAATATGGACATGGACCAAAGGCCATCTATGGATGGATGTTTGAACTATGAAGGAGTAACTAATGATGGGTGCTCACAACTCTATGTTGGTGACATAGAGATCACTTTTGAAAGTGTTTCTGCAAGCCAAAATTCCATTAAACATGAAAATGAAGACCTTGTAGCAGTTGAAGAAGAAACAAGATCAACTTCCCCATCACCACTTGAGCTTCATGAAGTTGGTCCAAGCAAGAAGGAAGAAGATGAGGAGGTTCATTTGCAAGAGCCTCATTTTCTTGAAGGGTCCTTAAATATGAATGAAAATAAGATCCAAGAGGTCCTTAGCATTCTCCATGACACTCAAGCATTAGTATCAAATTCTTGTTGGAGAGCTACTTCCCTGGACGAGCCATCCTTCCTTGAAGACATAGAGAAGATTCAAAGAGAAATGTGCAACATCAAAGGTAATTTCATGTCTTTGATTTTTGATAGAAAAATGTCATTGAGTTTAGTGAATGGTTACATGAATCCTACTTGAATAATAATGAAGTTATTCATAAGCTCACAATTCAAAATGAGCAACTTCTTGAAAAGTTGCAAGACACTTGTTTTTCCTCCTATGTTTCAGATTGTCAAATGGTATATTGTTTGGAGGATTCTCATGACATGGTGGATCATGAGAAATTTGGAAATTTTAATGTACTTGATGTGTTTGAAGATGAACTTGAATAGATCCACACACTTGATGTGGTGGAAGAGGAACTTTAATTGTCTCTTGATGAAGGTTATGCAATTTTTAAAGAAGATCATGATTCCTCTACATTGGAAGCAATCTATGACAAAGGTTTCACACTTTTGAAAAAGCTGCATGATACTACCCATATGGATCCTTTACCATGGTGAAACTTCTGCACTTTCTGATCATTTGGGTGAGATAGTTCATTCTCCTACATCCTACAGTTCCATGTTTTGCATCATTAGTCTCAATGAAGTATGGGTGAAAGGGTTATTTTTGATGGTGCCACATGAGGACTATGAAACTCCTATATTTACGTTTATGATGACATGGTTGGAGAACACTCTTATTCACATTTGCAGCGGCATCCTTTGTTACTTTATGATGATGCACATCTACATGGATGCACCTATGATATGCATTTGAATCACTTGAAGACTCATGGTTTTTCTTGCTCAACACTTGGTTCATTTGATGTTGGAGGAACTTAATCCGACACTTGGGTGAAGAGGGATATGATTGAGGAACATTATTATTGGCAGAAACATACTCTATTTTTTCATGATGATATACATATTCATGGGTGTATTTATGAGACTTCTTTGAGCTACTTGAAGTCTTCATGTTTTATTTGCTCCTTATTTGGTTCATATTTTGGTGGAGGTCCTTCATTCACTTCTTGGATGAAAGAACAAATGACTGATTATTATTTTGATGCATATTACATTCTTTGGGAGCAGAATTATAGGACATTGGATCCTCACCTATGTCATTGGAGCAGATTTGATTGGTCACTTGAAGCATGTATGCACTTGGCAAATGGTAGTCTACTCACTTGGAGGTATAAGCACTTTCATGATTTTTTGATGAGGCACCTCCTTGATGTATATTTTTATTATGTAATTATGTACTTTGATGATATATATTATGTACTCATTATGTTTGGAAGAATGCATATAAGAAAATGGTATCGAGGAATTCTCTTTCCTAATGGTATGAGTTGGAGAGCACTCTTAATTGTTGGAGTGCAATGCAAGCAATGGGACACCGGGATAGTTATTACTCCCATTGATTCCAAATTATTTAGGAAACAAGAAGTATGGGAGATGGATTACACACTTAATAAGGTTATTTTAATCAGAGTAGTGCAGTGGAAAACATGGTGGTTCCTCTCTAACATCTTCATGGAATCTCAAAGACTCAAAGTGGGCAGCTCAGTGGCAACTTCAAAGAATCATATAGAAAGCAGGTTCTTCAACAACCATGTTTGAAATTGATTGAGGACAAGAAATATTGGGAAGGGAGGATTTGTAATGTCACAAATATTTCATTCGGTCACAATGGCCAAATCATATTTTCCATATTTATGAAATTTGTCAAATGGATGCTAAAAGTCAAATAATTGCCAAGGAGGAAAATCACTAGTTTCCTAGGTTGGGGGTGGAAGCTTTGAGATTTGGAATAAGGGGGATAATAAATTATGTTTAGAAATTAGAAGAGGATAAATATTTAATAATTTATATTATTAAATAAATACAAGATAAAATTGAAATGGCTATGGAGAATGGAGACACATGGAGACTATGGGGCCTACTCAAGCTAGAATTCATATGTTAAATGTCATCCTCCTCTTCTAATTTCAAATATATGGGAAGCCTAATGTTTTGGGATGGATTATGAGGTTAATATACTTGTCAATATACTTCATAGGTTGAATTTTGGATGAATTTTAACTTACATGGGAGAGGAAGAGCCAAATGGGAGTTTCATGAACACTTGGCTAGATTCCCCTTACATTTATGACATCTATGACACCGATGATGGATATTATATGAAATTTATGACACAATTAAGATATGAAGGCTGAAATACTGACATAATGACATTTTATACCTGAATAGAGTATATTAGAGGTCTAATTTTGGAGTTGGAGAAGGCCAAAAGGCTCCTACTCAAATTTGGGAGAAGAGGGAAGGTGAAGAGAGAGGCCACATGGCATAGCATGAGCAGCCACACCAATTCGACTTGGATTTGGTTTATGGATGGATTTGGAACCTTAGAAGACCAATAATTTTTTATAAAATGCAGGGATCATCCATTAGAAGAATCTTTTTGATCATTTGATGAATTTGGGTTTGCGAAGAGAGAGCTAGTGGATGGCTAGTTATTACCTTAACCAATTTCGAGGGTGAAAGATTCCCATCCTAATTGGTGATTTGGAGAGGAAAATAAGGTATTTCAAGGAGATTAAATGGATTCATAAGTTACATGTGCAAGCTATATGAATCTCATGGACTTCTCAATATCACTTTTTTCTTCCATTCATCTCAAGTTTTCTCACCATATTTCAACTCTATGGAGTGAGGCACACTTGGTGAGCTATTCATCTCTTTGAGGGAGCTTATCTTGCTTCAGTATTTTATATTATGATGTAAATTATATTGTTTTCAAGTTCAGAAATATATCAGGTATAAATTCCAATATATCTCATGTATTATTGTCCAATATTGAAGAAACAATGCCATTTCCCCAATACCTTGTTGTAAACTCTTGCAATATTGATGGAATCGGATATATGTGTGCACCATTGATGATTTATGAATGAATGCAATTTAATTAATGTATAATATTGGTTTCATGTTCAGTAACTAATAATTTTTGGCCATTGGGTCGAATATCATATCATTTGGACCAAACTATATCTCGTTTCCCCAAGGGTCCAAAACTAGTTTTTTATATATGATTGAAGGAAGTTATAATAGATATGGGAGTTATATTGGTTATGAATATGAGTATATGATAATGTATTATACATATCCCCTTATTCAATTTGATAATTTGAGTGAGCTTCTGTACATTTGGGAAGCCATTCTGAAAATTACCCAAGAGGGATTTTAGCCCCAAAATTGCTAGTTAAAGCATGTATCTTATTCAGAATTTGATATAGACTTTTAGAAGTAATTAGAAGGCCATAATAAACCATTTAAAATTATAATTAATTTATTATATCACTCATACACCTTTTGGTACATTTCAAGAGCATTTGGAGCTATTTGGAGTCATTTACCATTGGGGGTTGGAACCTCAAAACTACTAGTAAAGTCATGGAGTTCTCTTGGATACCTATTCGACCCCAAAAACACATATGATGATTTAAATATAATTTAATTAATTTCTGATAATATATCCAAGTATCATACCCACAATTAGTGAAGTTTGTACAGTGTTGTGAAGAGATTTGTTCCAGGACCCAGGGGGGATTTCCACCTCCCAAATTGACTAGTCTTGTCCCAAAACTTATTCCCTTGAAAATTGCAGACCATGGTTGGGTATATCAGTTGATTATATGTCTGATAGATGTGATAATATGTCCCATCACCCATTAGGAACTTTCTCACCAAGTGTTAAATCAATTGGAGGAATTTTGGAATCAATTGAATCCATATAACTAGAGTTGTAAGAAGATGAATTTGAGTATATTGTGAAAGAATTGAAGAATTGGTCATTTTGGTAAATTTTTTAAAAAGGGACATTAAAAATCATTCTCCATCATCAAGTAGCACCGACCTGGAACTTTGCTGCATCATACTGTAGAGAGCGAATCTGTGAGAGATAGTGCAACATGCTCATTCTGATACTGGGACCTTGTTCTTCTTCTGTCTTCTGGATCTCCAACACCATTTCTATCTACATTAATAAGATTTTGGGCCCATCCAGGATTAGAATTCTGATTAGGGATAGGTACTGGATCTGGATCTAGAATCTCTTGAGATTCAGTGTCAATAACAGGATCATGGTGAATGTGATATTCTTCATCTGAATCTGAAACCTATAGAAAATCATCATCATCATCATCAAAAATAGGTGGATAAATAGTTATACCTTCCTGTGCTACTGGAGGAGTATCATGCAGCTGATCTTCTTCGAACTGGACACTTCTTTCAATGAAGCATCTTCTGGTAGCAACCTCCATCAGTTTGTAATATTTTGCATCTTCTACATATCCCAGTAGAATACATTCTCTACTTTGGGTTTGGAAAGCCTTCCTCTTGTCAAGTGGTATTTTGTCCAAAGCTTTGGAACCAAAAAATATCATATGAGAGACATTGGGCTTATAACCATATAGTGCTTCAAATGGAGTGACCCCAACCATTGATTTGTGGGGCACCCTATTCTACAAATACGAAGTACAATTTACTGCTTCAACCCAAAGAGAAGGAGGTAGATGCTTGGCATGGAGAAATCATGTTTCCATCTCTTTCTGCGATCTATTCTTCCTCTTAGCCACACCATTCTACTGTGGTGTGTATGGAACTGAGTGTTCCATTCAAATCCCCTTTGATTCACATAAACTTTGGAAATATCCTTTGATGTACTCTCCTCCCTTATCAGATCTTATTGATTTGATCTTCTTATTGAAACTGTTCTCAACCATAGCTTTAAAAACTTTAAAAGTATCAAAAAATTCTGATTTTTGTTTCATGAAGTAGATCCAATAGTACCATGAAAAATCATCAATAAAGGTGAGGAAGTACCTGCAACCATTAATCGAGTTTGTTGGCATAGGTCCTGCTACATCACTATGTATCAAATCAAGTGTAGAGGCAACTCTATGTGCCTTCCCAACATCATACTTCTTTTCTGGATGCTTACTTACCAAGAAACCAACACATACTCCATTGGAAGTTTGGATGGAGAGAAAACCTTCAACCATTTTATCATTATGGAGCTGCTTCAGATATTTGAATTTGAGATGGTCAAATCTCTCATGCCAAATCTTGCTAGTGTTGTTAGCATGAGACAATAAATCTGTAGGAGGAGAAACGGGTAAGAAATGTGAGAACTCATAAGCTTTGGTAGAGTGATTTGCAATACCTTTTGCTACAATATTTCCAATGGATTTTTCTGTAATCTCAATTGATTCTGAATCAAATGTAACTCTCTTGGGAGAGCCTGTATGTGCCATCTGGTAAACAGACAACAGGTTAGCAGCAAGGGAGGGCACATATAAGACATTCTTGAACTCACCATGCTTTTCTCTAACTGAGCCCCTTCCTTCTATTGGAATATGGGAATCATCTCCCATGTGAATGTCAGACCCCTTTGTTAGTGAAAGAGTAGAGAAGGATTCTTTGGAAGAAACCATGTGGTTGGAAGCTCTAGAATCTATTATGTATGTCGAGGATGGAGAGATAGTTTCTTTCAAAGAATGACACCTTTCAGCATCTTCTGTCTATGGTTCTTCATCAGGCTTCTTTTATCTTGGACGAGCAATGTTATGCTCGTTGAGAAGAGTAGACATTTCATCAAGTTCCTTCCTCACACAATGATCTTCAAGATGGTACCCCTTTTCACAATAGGGACATAACTTCTTTTCAAACTTCTTCTTCTTAGAGACAAAGGCCCCTTCAGAATCTTGCTGATTTTGTTCAGCCTTCGAATCAGTTTCCTTTGGCTCCTTCTTCTTTGATTTCCCATTTGCTTGTGCTTTGGAAGAGTAAAAAACTAGGAGAGCTTTATATTTTGGTCTTGATGACTCCCATTATCATCAATTTGTCTTGCTCCTTGATTAAGGACTCAAAAAAAGAATCTAAGGAAGGAACCTTCCAATCAGGAAGCTTTCCTGCTTGGAATGAAATATGGAAACAAATACAGAATACTCAGGGCCTAGTTTGCTGAGTATGGAAATGACATTCTACTCATCCTTCTGATCTATCCCACACTATCTATGTTAACACTCAGAATGTACCCAAGTTGCAAAAGGTAAATCCCAAAGGTAACAGCAAAAACCACTTCAGAAAGAAACTGGCTTTCCTTTCCAGAGAGGGATCTCTCAAATATAAATTTAACAGGGCCAGATATAAACTCAATACTTAAAAATCATATAGATGGTTGAAATGATACACATAATCATTGGGAAATGGAATCAAAATACATAAAAATATCACAAGCTTGCATGCATGAGATTTCATCAAAGGCAAGATAACCACTCAATTACAGTCATTCATTTAGTTCAGGTGGAAAAGGAAGAAATATGAACAGTCCATCAATAAAGAGCATCAAAAGATGAATTCCATATTAACTTTAGCAGAAACATTCATGGAATATATGAAACAATAGTCAGAGCAAAACAAGTATGAATTCCAACCATTCAACACTACGCTTCAGATACGAGGAAAACATAATGGAATGTAGACATTGGAAAAAACAATCACATAGGAAAGAAAATACAAACTGTAATGTAAACAACACAAGAATCTTTGATACCCCACATGCATTCAACTTTGTTATTTCAAAAATTATCT
>LPNX010403130.1:354272-379881 GCA_001517045.1 Pseudotsuga menziesii | reverse complement strand
ATGGGTTCCAACCCCCAATACATCAAGTAAATGCAAATATATACATAAATGATTTCTTCCCAAGAAGATTTAATAACTGAATAATCTGTTTAATCAAAGTCTTTGTAACTATATCCCTAACAACTAGGAATACACTACTTGCTTTGATCCTGATAATAGATCATTTAATTAAAATCAACTTGGTGACAACAAGGCTTGAACAAGCAGCTCCATAGCATGTAACACATGTTTTCACGGATGAAGAATATACTTTGTTTTTCTGAATCTTTCCATGGCTCTCCATTGTTCTGCGCTTGGGATGTCGTACTCAATCATTTCTCGGATAGAAAATTCCAGATCCATATAGGTTTCATAATACATAGTAGGAAACCCTCCTCTGACGATCATAAATTTCTGCAATATCTCGAAGTCTTCTATCAACTTGTCCACGCTGAATTTTCTCGTCAGTCCCTTTACCAAATCATCAAACTTGGAGTGATCCATACAGCTTTGTACTAGCAGGCTATGGTAATGTTCTTGAGAAAGAAGTCTTCCTTCTTCGTCCCAGAAAGAAGGAAGGCCATCTTCAAACAATTCTTTAAAAGCGTGCCTGAAAGCATTAATACGCGAAGTCATCTCATTAGCCTTATCTTGTACTGTCTTCATAAGATGATGTTTGTGAATGAACCTTTTCGACCACAGTACCATAGCCACTCTGTCTTTGATTCCTATATCTTTTAATTTTTAATAAGTTAATGAATTCAAGAAATTCAATGCATTTGGAGTTGTACTTAGGGGTTTCCTCTCCATGGTCTCATTTACTAGTTTTAATCTCTGATTGGCTAAATTAACCAATGTACTTTGATCATCAATGAAATTAAAATAATGTCTGAACTTAGTAATATCCACAGACAATGTATCCCAGATTATATGCTTAGCTCCCTGAAGAGGACCCTTTCCTGTATTCCTTTCATTTAATTCATTAAGCTTCTTTTGTAATTGACCTTTATCCTGTAGTATTTTATTCTTGTTTTCAGCCATTTCAGTCAGCTCAGATTTGATTTTCTCATTTTATTCTTTTAATTCCCTTATCTCTACATCCTTCAATATTACTTGTGACATGGGTACTAGTAAATCATCAACAGAAAAATCATTTAAAGGCTTTTCAATATTTACATTGGTCAAATCTTCATCAGTAGGAGTCTGGCTCATTAATTCTTCCATAATCTCTTTTTCATCATTCTGGTCTTTCTTTAACCGTGAAATTTGTGCCATTAATTCATTTCACTTCGTTTCCCATTTATTCTTTTCTTCTTGCAACTTCACAGTTTTGCCTTTGTACTCCATCATTTCCTGATGAATCTTATCTTTCTCCTCCTGCAATGCTAACAACTCTAATGACTGAACATGTTCGGAACTCGGGATTTTAACTTCTTCTTTAGTACCTGGAGGGCATTATATTTTTCTTCTAAAAGTCTTCTGACGGCTTGTGTGTTTCCTGTTTCATCCCCTGAGCTTACGATGTCTGCTTGCAATTTCTTTATTTGAATAGAATTCGCCTTGTTCTCAACTTTCTCGTGCTTTAATTGGACCTTTAATTTATCAACCAAAACTTGCAACTTGTTAATTTTCACCATGGCATGTAATAAATATGAATAAATAATATCTCATGTCTGTTTATGCAGCTGTATTTTGTCAGGTACACTAATTTTATCCAATCTTACTTCCATCTCAGCCACTTTTTTGTCACTTACCATAGCTAATTTTAAAGTGTTTCTCTCTACGTCCTGAGTGGAAATCAAGGAAGTCTTTGGGTTATTCAGATTTCTCACTCGGGGGAGTAGATTCTTAGTTTCTTCTAGGGACTGTCTCTGCTTTTCTACATAGCTAGTCATGAATTTTGCTTTAGATTTAAAAACTGAACTAGATTATTTGCACTTTCAAAAGAAAACTGATTCATCTGCGTTGACTTTTTAGGAATCAAAATTACTTTTTTCAACTCATCTAAAACTACTTCACTTGAAATTTTATCATCTTGAGATGTTTTGGTCTTCTTATGTGAACTATCTTCATTTATTTCCATATTTTCAATCTCAGAAAAACTTCTTTTAATTAAAACATTAGAACTTTCTGGCATTTGAGACACTATAATTGATCCACTACTTGTACTCTCATTGCTTCCTGGATTTTCCACAAAGTGAGACAAATTGGCTACTTCCTTCAAACCCTCAACAACCTGGTGATCAAATGGTTTATTTTTATTTGCTTGTTTTCTTAGAGAAATTATATGATAAGGATCATAATTGACCTTTTGTTCCTTTTGAAAATCCATATTTTCCAATAATTTCTCCACAATCACTAGGGCACCCTTGTTTTTAAAGATGCATGAACCAACTTTAAGGGGGAATTTGATATTGGAGGATTTTTTGAAAGCTCCGAAATGTTCCTCTTCTACATGTAATCTGTGTCTCATGTATTCTAATGCAAAGATCCTAGGGGTAAGGAAAGCAGGCAGCTTGTAAGGCTCTCCGGTGAAACAATATACTCTCAAAATTGTAAAGTCTTTATACAAAAACCAGTCCCCAATCCTGTCTTCTGGTGACGATTGCATCATAATCTTCATTTCTTCAAACACTCTGGGAAATACTTCATCAAACAACAACTTATATATCTCTGACATAATGGAATTTACAAATTCAAACATATTGATTTGCTCTGGCAGATCCGAAGAGAATATGGTATTCAAGAATTGCAATTTAGTTACATTTGAACATAATAACATGTTCAACAAATATGATTGATACTTGAAAAATTTGACCTTTGAGAACTCGACTAATTGGATATGAATAGCCTCTGCTAAATATTCATCCAAACTCAAGACATGGACCGGATGGGACTCAGACTCAAGACTAATTGAACTCATTTTCAATAAGAAACCCAAGACAACCTCACTGACATGAAAGTCATCATCTAGACCTAAAACCTGACAGACCAAAGACACAACCAATTGGACCTCCTCTTCGAAGATGTGAATATGATATGGCAAAAAGAGACCTTCTAATGACTAACATTCATTAAGAATACTAGACAAAAATTCACATCGAACTTCAGTTTTACAACCTCTATATACTTCAGCCAAAACAGACTCATTCACAGACTCACCACTATCAGGGTAATTATCAGGCAAATTCAGGAATCCACAGATAGATTTTGCATCAATTCTACACAATCTCTTGGACATGGAACGACTTGCAATGACTCTCTCAAAAGAAGAGTAATTACTTGCACACCACTCAACGAATTCAGGAAAGGGTAAGGTCTGCTCAATGGTGAAATAATACAGAAATGACTTGCAGGCATTCAAAATGTCGTTTCCTTGTGAATTATATTGCCACAATATTTCCTTAATAACTGATACATTTCCCACTGATAGGAATGGGTAATATACGCCTCTATCTCTCTCAACCAAGAATTCTTCTCTTTCATCCAGGACACGGGTAAGACCTTCTAACCCTTTCTCTTTCTCCATAATAGAAAAAACGCCGATAATTCTGTGAATAAAGCTCGAGTGTTCAAAGCTTACCTATGACTGTAACTGTATGTACCCGAAGTTGAATGTGAAAGGATGGTGGGCGGTCCCTTTCATTCGTCCTGGCATGTAAATTAAAAAATGATTTTTCAAAATAAGTCAACTTCACTTTATATAGAAGTCCATTCCAGAGGCTCCTTCTAGTGGTTTTTCTTAAACCATTTTTCTCCACCGAATGTACCATAAGTTGCCACGTGTATCATGGTTTTTATTCCACTACTGCTTTTCTACTTCAACTGTCGTGCAACTCTATCCTCCAGATCTGATGATAACCGTTGATGAATATTCACTTTTTAAGCCGTTGGATTAACTTGCACGTACACATTCCGCTGGGCCTTTTTGTTTTTAACAACGTGCAACTTTATGGAGCGGAATTCTTATCAACCATAGATTTTGCTGACCCGATCCCATAACCGTCGATCCTCACACCTTGTTAATTATCTTCGCATACCTTTATCTCCCATGCATCTTCACAGAGCGGATCTATTCTAAACCGTTGATTTCACATCCTTGTTCTATACCATTGGATTATGAGATAATTTCATTATTTATGCGCCCTCTATCATACATTCTCATTGTCATATTTAACCAAAGTCCAAATAACCATCATTTTTCTTCACCATGTTTCTTTCGATACTCTGCAAGTTAGAAGTTGTTAACAATATGCATTAGAGTACTAGAGAATTGAATTTAGTAAATAATTACTCAATAGTCTCAAAACTACTAGGATGTAAAGATACCAACTCATTCTCCATAATGTGTTCATTAAGCTCATCTTGTTTGTTAAACAATCTATCAAGCTTCTCCCAGGATTCTTTGGGAGTCCTCAATCCTTCTAGATGGAAGAGGAGATCTTTGGAAATATAAGTACATAAGTACCTGAATGCTTCATCACAAAGGTTCAGAAACTTGTTCCGCTGTACCGACTGATGAGGATTAGGCTCCATCCATGTATGATCATGTGGTAGCCATGCTTTCGGAAGTCCAAGTGCATATCAATCCTCCAATCAAGATAATTGGAAGTTGTGAGGATCCGTGGTTCAGGAGTTTGAGAACTCATAATTGCTCCGGCTGGAAGTAATCCAAAACTTCACACAAGCTATGTAGAACCTTTCAATTTCACTGCAATAACACACTAAAACATATGAACTGTTAGAATCATGGCCTTCCTTTCAACATGAGCATATTTTTAGGGCCCGTCATGCCCTTTCCATTGCTCTGAATAAATCTAGAGCTAGAAAATTTTCATACGAGACTTCTGTGGAAACCCAGCTACTTCTAATGTTCAATGGAGAGAAACAACCATGAAACCTACTTGAGAAGGCTTTGATACCATATTAGAATTTGAATTCCATGTATATCTTCAAGAATATAGTTCTAATAATGTTTGCAATAAATGGAGAATGAAGATACAAACTGAACAAAAAAAACCACACAGGACACATACAAGTATTGCTCAGGAATTTACAATATCATTCACAATAATAATATCTTGTGTTACAATAGTTTACATAGGAAGAATTTGAATGCATTGGATATGAATTCAAATTTCCCAAGTGGATATGACTATATCTAACTGAATCTCTAACTCATGGTCTCTCAATCAATATCGAAGTCCAGAATCAACGCCCAGATGTCCAACCAACTCAAACAAACAGTGACAGCTATTCAACTCAGTGCAACTAAGTGTGGTAGGTGGAAAAAGGCGCCTACTCCACATGCATCCATGCATTATCCATGCAAGACATGCGCTGGCTAACTGTTTGTGAACTAACTGAAAGTAACTGGGGGCTAACTGAGACTAACTCCAACTAATTGAAGTAGGTTGGTGTCGAGACTCCCAGTGGATCCTAAAATGTAGGGATTGGTCTAGGAGGTGCCCAAACTGATGCATGCACATGCAGTAAGTGGCAGTTAACCTCTAGCAGTGTTCCCCACACTCCAGTGACTCGTACATGTGTTCCCATTAGGCTAAGTGGACCCAATATTACTAGTGGAACCAATTAATTAATTAAGGTTCTTAAGTTATGTAAAATTAATATAATAGACAGTATGATCAAGGGAGGATTAATAATCCTAACAATTTGGTCATAATAACCATATGCGACATCGACTTTGAACAACTGCGCATCCGGTAGTCCCTCATCGATGTTTGTTGGCTCTTCGCCTGTCTCAATCCTGGGTAAATGATCGAGACCAGGATTCGTGTGACCCGACTTCACAATTATTTCAAAATAAAACTCCTGAAAGAGGAGTAACCAGCGGCATATATTCCCCCCCGAGATAGGCTTATTGACTAGATACTTCAAATCAGAATGGTCAGTAAACATCTGAAAATGACCACCTGAAAGGCAATGCCTAAATTTTTGGAGTGCATATACCATCACTAGACCTTCCCTCTATGTTTTCATATATTTCTTCTTAGCAAATGACAACTTCCGACTAGAGAAAGAAATCGGGTGATCAATATCTCCTTCTACTGGCTACGTGAGCACTACTCCAAGCGCAACAGATGATGCATTGACATGAACATGGAACTCCTTGTTCCAGTCAGGGAACACAAGTATTGGCGCTGAATCCATCTTTGCCTTCATAGTGTCAAATATTCCTTGGCATTCTTGACTCCATACAAATGAAACATCTTTCTTCAATAGTTTCTCCATAGGGGCAGTAATCGCAACATAACCTCTAATGAATTTGTGATAGAACCCGGTGTGTCCCAGTGTTGCTCTAATCATCTTGAAATTTTTCGGTGGTGGAAAGCTCAAAATGAGTGCTATCTTCACAGGGTCAACTAACAATCCTTGCTTGCAAACAATGTGACCCAATAGTGTCCCAAACGGTGCGCATAAAATGCACTTATTGGAGTTCAGCGCGATCTGATGCTATCAACACTGCTCCATCATCAGTCACAGGTTTGCCAGATGATCCTTAATTAGACCATACACTATCCAGTCATCTAGATAAAATTTTAGGAACTTCTGAATGAATTATTTGAATGCAGCGACAACAACCCTGGAAAATATCGCAGGTGCGTTCTTCAAGCCAAAAGGCATCACTGTGTATTGGAAGCAACCCCATTTAGTGACAAATGTTGTTTTATGTCGATCTTCCTTTGCAATCCTTATCTGGTGATAACTGGAAAATCCATCTATAAATGAGTACATCTCCTGACCATCTACTCCTTCAAGTACTTCATCCATGAATGGTGTCGAAAATGGATCATGCATCTGAGGCATCATTCAATTTTCTTAAGTCGACACAGTTCCGAAATTCACCCGTTTTCTTGTCTTGGACTGCCATGGGACTGATCCATTCTGATTCTTCAACTGGTTCAATTATTCTAGCATCCAACATCCTATCCAACTCATCTTTAACCCTCTCCTTGTATCATGGGTTTAAGCGATACGACCTCTGCCTTACTGGTTTTACGTATGGTTTTAATGGAATCTTCATCTCTCCCAAATCACCTAGTAGTCCTTTCATTTCACAGAATTTGGTTGGAAATAGATCTTGAAATTCATGCAGTAGGTCTGTGATTTTTGCCATAGTCTCCTCATCCCAATGGTCCCCAACACTTGCAAATTTTGGGTTCTCTTATGTCCCGATGTTAACTTTTCTGATCTTCAATGAATGGCTCATGGGATTAGTTGGTATATCGGGTGTTGTGACATCCATACTCCCTTCTGTTTCTGGAATATTGATATTTCGTAGCTCATCATCATCCTAAGGTTCACCAGACACATTGTAACATTCCATCATTAACTGAGGTGGAAATGCGCATGTGGATCTACAGGATATGCAACCGGTACTACTTTCCATACCACATTGTGGATGATCTACAATACATTATGGACATCAAGATTGGCATCTGCGAAACTAAATGTATGAGCAAAGCAATCTGTCAGGTCCTCCCAAGTGGTTATTTCTCTGCACAACTCCACTGATATATACCATGACCTTGGCATTTCATCCAAGGTGTGGATAAAGGTAGGGACCCATTCATCCTTTGGTAGTGATGCCCACAAAGTTTGACATTCCATCAGGTGACCACTAGGGTCACTGCATCCATCATACCTCCGAGTGTGATATACTTCTGTGTCGCCGAAGTGAACTGTTATCAACCATCAAAACTGCACCCATTCGGTAATTGAATTTTTATGAGTCTCCCACCAACGTGCTGGAGTAGCCTTTAGTGCTTCCTCCAGCACCAACAATCGATGTGGTGCTGATACCTTCTCTTTAAACTCCATTAATAATACAGACAGCTCAGGTAGTCCTTCATAAATTGGTAATTTGACAATCTTAGTCGTGACATGGCACAGAGACTATGTGATCAACCCACACTTCCTGATTGACACTTCGTGCATGTAATTTTTCCAGTTTTCCAACGCACTATTAGAATCATAAGACAAAGAACTAGCGTTGTGCCTCCCTATTTCTCCATGATCCCATCCCTTGACAACTTCATCTTTTACAGGTTCAATATATCTCCGTCCTTCTGTTGGATCCATAGGAGAGATGACTTTGATGTCTTCATTCTCAAATGTCATCATCTGTTTCTTGAAATTAATCATTGCCATACTATTTTTGGCCCATCCAACCCCCAACAACGTGGGATAGGAGCCCCCCCCTCGACAAATTCAATCATGTTGAAGTCAGCATAAGTATTCATACCTTCAATGTCCACGACCAGGTTTGACACTCAGCTATACCAAGGACCAACCCAATTTCGGTCTCCCCATTTTCTACCATATCTACTTTGTCAGAATATTCACATCTGAGACCAGATCCAGGATGATTGAATCTACTTCATAGTCCCCAATCTGAATGTTCATGCACATCTCCTTACCTGTATTTTTCTTATGTAAATAATTCATTGCAAATTCCTTCCGCTCCTTACCTGGGCGGTTTAACAAACTCTCAATCTCAATCTCTCGCCAACGACAAGCATAAAAAAAGTGCTGTAAGGTACCATGCTGCCGCGATGGTCCTGGCTCTAATGAAGAATCAAACATAGAGGGCATTTCATAAATAGGTGACTTACTAGGATTTTGTCTGATCGCATCCTGATCTTCAAAGAATGTCTCTTTTTTAGTTGCGATATCAAATGGTGCCTTCTTTTTCCCAGCCAATCATATCTGCGTACGGGGACCATCCTCTCCTGTTGTGGCTCCTGTGTGGGTGACAATGACAACATCAGCATCCTCTGTTCTAGGTTTCACTGAGATCGTCGCAACTGTTGACCCTTGGTTCTGGTTCATCGGTAGATTCTGGTTTAGTGATGGTTTCTGGTTCACTGGTGGATTCATCAGTTGATTCACAGTCTGATTCTGAAGTAGAACTTGATTCAGAGCTTGGTTCTATAACTGGTTCTGTAGTTGTTTTTGGTTTTGCAACTGGTTCTGATTTTGCAATTGAGGAACGTTCCCTTCCTTCCATTTTGCGATTAATTGTGGGAAGTTATCAATAGTATGGTAAATTACAGTTCAATATGTGCATGAACATTGTAAATGTGGAAAATCATGCTGGTAATGTTCAAATACCTCACAATTGTAACACTGGACCGAACTTGTATAATATACCAATCTAGCGCACAACCCCAAAGAGTAGTCACCAATTGGCCTTTCTTGATGTCGTCATCCATGGCATGTTTGACAGTCCACACCACCTCGCATATAAACCAATACTGCTCGTAATCATTAGTCTTGTTTCCATGGAATAAAGGTAACTTCATGTCGTTGTCCATCATCCTGGG
Source organism: Pseudotsuga menziesii (assembly GCA_001517045.1). Lineage (NCBI taxonomy): Eukaryota > Viridiplantae > Streptophyta > Pinopsida > Pinales > Pinaceae > Pseudotsuga > Pseudotsuga menziesii. Next base: position 370,555 of record LPNX010403130.1, on the reverse strand, counting down.
CATTCTTCCTACAGATGCTGATCTACTACTAGAATGTTGCTGGCATGTCGGGCAAGTCGACATGGAATTCGTGTTTCTCCCTGAATGTGGAGTACCGCGTGGAGGTGTGGGTACGTTGTCACTGGGGTTTGATCTTACTGCGACTTTGGGTGTAGTCTGGGTCTGTTCGTCCTCTTCATCGCTGTAGGGTCTCTTCGTCCTGTGTGGTCTTCCTTTGAGGTCTTGCATTTCGATCACAACAGGACCTTCTACTGTCCTATGCCTCTTCTCTTGTCGAAACCTTTCTCCTCCCCTTGTAATACCACTTTATTCCTCGACTTCCTTCACATTATCATTGAAACTTGCACCCATGTACCTGTTATCTTCCCATTCGTCTCCCCCCTTTCGTTGCGGTATCCACCGCCTCTGCACACCAAATTCTACTACTCGAGGTGCATCTTCAGTATACCTTTTTCATAGACAAGCATCTTAATTGACAATTGTAGAGAAATAAGAACCTACCTTCAGGTCCGTTGAAAAATTCCCTTTCTGCTCCGCTGTAGGACTTGTAGATGTCGACTACAAACTCAGTGATATATCCTTCCAGGATACTATCTAACCATACCTTGACAGCTCGCGATGCTCTGTTGTTAGTTTTTTGCAGCTCCTGGATCAATTCAGGGGTCCAGGATGTTGGCTCTCCTCCTTGAAAATTTGTCTTCTTGTAAGTGAATTGCACCAACCACTCATACAGTATGATAGGAAATTCAGCGAAGAAATATTCGTGTGGATTGTCATGTATGTATCTCGCCAACCACTTTTCCGTCGTGAGTCCATGGTTCTGATTTTCTGTTTCAGCAAACTATCGTAGCTTCTGATCAAACTAATCTTGAATCTCTAGTTGCGTCGAATGCCACATATCCTCCTCTTAGTCCCAATAATGTCTCGACAATAGAACCATTTGTTGGCGCAAACGACACCAACAAAACCAAGTTGACAGGGGTTCCCACTCTCTCGACACCCAACTCACCGCGATCTCCCTGAGCACCATCCCAGACAAGTTTTACCCCATCCGGGAACACCCGCGAAGTGGATGAAGTCTCACCCGAGATGTTCAAGGGAGGTCTCATGGAACCAAGTTTCCACCAAATAGAAGGGGACTTATGGGCATCGACGATGAATCAGTTATCTATCAAGTCTGACCAGGGCTTAATCATTCATAGCACCATTCATCATCATTCGCTCCACATATCACATCATTCATTCATAGCATAAATAAATATAACAGAAAGAACCATACCATTAGAGGAATTTTGGGGTCTAAAATGGGCCTCCTAAGGAAAATAATAAAATAATAGTTAAAATAATAAAATAATATTGATTAATTTTGGAGGAAGAAAGAAAAAAACTACTTTTTGTGTTCGTATTTTCGACATATCTCCCTGTGTTTTTACTCAAATTTCGATCGGGAGAGCTCGTTGGATGCGGAATTTGATTCTGCATCCAACGAGTACCCACGCTGCATACTTTTGACAGAACCTGCTACCCCAAAAACAAGAAATACCTGAAAAAACATGATGATGATGTCCGCTACCCCAAAAACAAGAAATACCTGAAAAAACGTGATGATGACATCATCATCACATTTTTTCAGGTATTTCTTGTTTTTGGGGTAGCGGGGTCCGTCAAAAGTATGCAGTGTGGGTACTCGTTGGATGCGGAATCAAATTCCACATCCAACGAGCTCTCACAATCGAAATTTGAGTAAAAACACAATGAGATATGTCGAAAATACGAACAAAAAAGTAGTTTTTTTTAATGACAAATATGTCAATTCAACCATTATGGTTGACTTATTTTATTGAAATTCTATTGGTTCTTGAATTCCAACTCACAAAAACTTATTTTGGCACATTTTCTTATAAGGCCCATTTTAGACCCCAAATTTCCTCTAATGCTATTGCACAAATAGATCTAATAATATAACATCATTCATAAGCAGTAAACATTGCATCATATATCCATGTCGCACAGTCACTTCACACTCGTTATTGAATTCGCAAAGCAGAAAAAAGAAAGAGATAAAAAGATAACAACAAGACAACAATTCATATCAATCTACTTCTAATTATATTAACTTTGTGCAATCAACTGCGGATTCAAAACAAACAATAATTCAACTAAGGCTCAAGATCTCAGTTCACAATCTACAACGTGATCCACTCTGCAATCTCTCTCTTATCCGCCCTCTCCTCCTATATCTTCACACTTACAATTCTTCTTCTACTTATAGGCTTGCGCCTTTACATTCACAGTCCACTTGGACAACCTCTAACTAATTCCTAAGTGATTCTTACCAACTAATGACCAATATCCACAAAATGTGGTCAAAAGTACAAAAAGTGACACAAAATATTCAAAAATAATCCATTTTCTGCCTTGCGCGCTATCTTTGCCTTGCGTGATGTCTTTCGACCTTGCGCAACATCTGCGATGCTGCGCAACTGGATTACCCCAAACCCCTTTTCAACACTAAAGACATTTGTATATATAGCTAATTTTAATTTTACAAAAAGAAAAGAGACTGGAAAAACCAAGACATGGTACATGTGGATTCCACAATTTAATTCTAGTAACAGGGTGACGGGGAAGAATCTAAATGGGGGAAAGCAAACAATTTATTGGAATATAATTATTGGTATATTTGATCTCCAATTTGACATGCGTAGAGGTTCAAATTTGACAATTTGACATGGGTCCTCTAGTTTGATAGAGGTGTCGTATTGCCGGTAACCTGGCTAAATTTTCATGGATTTGTACCTCCTAGGTAAAAGCGTTGGTGTGTTACGGACTCATTGAGTACAACTCAAAGATAGATAAATTAGCATTTTGTGATCATGTGTGACTCCAACTTAAATCTTGATGGAACAAACAACCCTATAAAACCAGGTGATAGAAGAACTACAATCATTTTGATTTATAACCAGGTGACAAAAGAACTACAATCATTTTGATTTATAAGGTGATGGAAAAAATATACAACATATAAACAAGGTCAATTTGACTACAGGGAATAAGAAAAATGTCCTTCCAAGCACTTTTGATAGTGACGCCAACCTGGTCTTGACGTGTAAATGCATTTTATCGGTACCTTAACTAGAAACTAAACCAACTGCTAGATTTCAGTGCAAAGAGAAAATGAAACGTGTCACAAAACATGAGTCGTGTCACAGACACATGAACATTGCAATTTGACCAACTGCTAGATTTCAGTGCAAGGAGAAAATGAGACATGTCATAGACATATGAACATTGCAACTTGAATTTTGATGGAGCAAAATAGAGCAACCCTAGAAACATATGTGGGATGAATTTTATAAATGGTGAAATCATTTTCTTTTAATACGTACTATAAAGAATTTTATAAATGGTGAAATCATTTTTGTTTTGACATCACTATGAGAGTAAGAAGATACTTTTACAATAACAATCTTCTATACTTGAAAATTTCAACCAATCAAATTTTCGATCAATATAGAGTCCCAATAATTCAATCAATTTTCTAACCAATTTGTTTGATTTGATTGAATTAAAATGGAACATTATCTCTAGAACAATTTTTTACAGAGTATAAAAACTTAGCTAATTGCAACCAACTTTTTCATTAAATAGATTTAAAAAAAACACTACAAGTTTAGCCTATTCTTATAAATTTTTTTTTATATCAATCTATCATATTGTTTTACCATATGTACGGTCGTTCCAAACGATGTAAAAGTCAAGTATGAAAATAATTTCAAAAAGACAAATGATTTTAAAAATTAGGACAGAAGCTATATGAGAAAATTGAAATATTAAAGTACCAGACCAAGAGAAGGAAAACAACGCTTACACAGCGGAAATAATCGAAGCCATCATAAGGCGAGCATTGATTTTTATTTCGCTTGTAGCATCCGGGAATTAGAGAAAAGGGTTATGGGAGCCCTCAACTTTCTTTAGATCTTGGTTGTGATTATGTTTCTTGGGTGTTTATCCAATGTGGACACTAACAAGATTTGAGAACATTTAAGCATGTTGCTTATATGAAACCCTTGTCAAAATAAAGTCTGGAGAGTTCGGATTCTTAGGTTGTTAATGTTTTGAAGTATCTCAATCGAGTGGAGGCCAATAAAGTTTTGGCGGATGGCTGGAAGCAGGCTCTGTCTCTGTCTCTGTCTCTGGCGGCAACGCCCAGGACTGACAACACCAAGGTAATTCATTGAGATAACATAGTTTTTTGCAATTTCAGTAACAAGGATGAGTTTTTTCTTGAGCCTTTTTTGTTTGTTGGTGGTGCGCAGGTCCCGTCCAATGGTTGTGTATTTTATGTTACTGACTATGGAACTGATGCGACAGGAACAACGAACAACACCCTCTTGGTGGCCATGGCCATCAACGAGAGAGCACACGATGTCCGGTATACGCGACCAAGGAGACGTCGCAATTCAATTCATCTCGAAGGAAGGAGGCAATTATCTCATTACTTAACCTCTGCAGCTACCTGCAAGCGGAGGAAACAATGTTTTGGTAATTAAAAGAAAGAAAATCTTTGTGTTACTGTAGATTACACTGCACTGCAGGTATACTCACTACATGAATTGCTAATTCATTCCATGCATACAGATTCACGGGGGCACTCTGCTGGCTTCTGCTGGCTTCTAAATATTTCCCACATGATCGTTTCTTGATCGAGCTTTGGTTTGGTCTTCGACTGATGAGAAGCTCAGTACAAGCCTCCACGACACTGAGCTCACAGATCTATTCAGTCAAGTTCAGAAATGTTATGCTTAGTGTACCATTCATCATTGCCATCTTGACATATATGCTCATTGTTTGGCACTTGTGCGCGTTTGGCACTTGTGCGCTTCTGCACGCTTGGTTTCATAAGTTGGGAAGGACAACAATAATATGCTCACCCAACCCTCATCTAAAGACATTTACACACAAATCTACATTAAATTCCATTAATCTCTATCCATCCTCAGTTAAACGAATCATCCTTAATCACACTATCGCCTCCATCCTCGATACAATAAATCATCGTTAATCGCATTATATCCTCACAAGGCACTCTCTATACTTTATGTAATTTCTTGAAATTGCTTTTCTCCCAAAAAACATTCGGCGATTTTGCATTTTTTGAAGCTCTGTTTCGCCCAATTTTGATGGGGTAAATTTTTTTCACTCTAAAAATAGCCAAATTATTATATAAACTATATAAAATCCTTGGAAATTAAAATATTTTTTGAAAAATATTGCCAATCATTTTATAGTTGGCGTTTTAAGAATTGGTAATATTCGTCAACATTTATACACTTTTAAATAAGTATGGTTCCTTAAAATCATCCATGCAGTTGAACTTGTCCTCTATCTAATGTAGTTTTCATAAGAAATTTTAGTGCCATCAGCTCCTCAAAATGGATGGAGCCCCATCCCAAGTTCACTTTTAGATGAAAATAATGTGATTTAGAGAGAAATAGGGATCCTTTGAGACCACTTGTAGAATTGGATGTTGACAGGATCCATAAAGAAAAACTCGAGCATAGGGTCCACCATTGCTCCACCCATTAGTATGTTCATTGTAGGAATTTGATAAGGTTTGTACATTTGAAATATAGCAACAAACCTAAGGAAATGTTTGAAAGGTTGGAATGGTTTTGTCATCAAATATAGAAAATCATTTCTAGCAATCCATATTCCCCGCATGACTATACAAGGAATCTTTAAGCAATCCTCTAAATTTGCCTCATTCCATAAATTAGAGAGTCCTAGTCACTACTCCATGTCTTTTGATTTTTGTTGAGCATAAGGGAATTCATAGAAGAGATGTTGTGTTGTTTCCTCTCCCTTACAACAAAGAAGACAAATCTTTTGGATTTGGCCTTATTCCTCTTCTGCAACATTTCTCGTGTAAGAACCTTATTGTGCAATGCCAAACAAATTAACAATTTTGTCATCGAGCGGGCTTTGTTCTTATATATTTTCCACTACCACTTGGAATATTGATTATCTAAACTGTGACTTGCATAGTAACCTAATTTTGTTGTGTAGTAACCACCAACCTTATTCTTATCCCAAATCAAGTCATTCAATCCATCTCTAAGACTTAAATGGGATATCCTCAACTCAACCAAGAAGTTACTTCAATGTTGGAATACATCTTCAATCAACCCAAGATCATTTGTAGACAACCAGACATGGTTCCAAAGTGTAGTTGTGTTTGGATTTCCCAACAACTTCAAAGTGCATTTTCCAATCTCTTATAGAGGTTGGATCATATTGGCTAGATGGAAAACACTAATATTGGATCCCATAATAACATATGCCATATAAAGTCCCATAATAACATATTTCCATACTTACTCTTCATGCCAGATATAGTCCATTTACTGGAAAGGTCAATGCCATGTATTTCCATTGATTATATACATTGTGGATGTTCTTCTTCTCATGCCTTATCTAGTCTATGAGGGTACTAGGGGCAATGTAGTTTTCAATTATAATACTCCTCCATAGACTTTAGTGATTAAAACCCAATATGATTTTGAAGCTAAGAATATCCCAAATAAGTGAATGTTCTTCAGGACCCAACCTCCCATATCCTTTAGCTTGGTTATGGATTTTCATCTTGTAAGTTTTGTGCCCTTTTGTCACTATTTCCCATCCATAGAAAATTGAAGCAATACATCTTATATTTTTCCAAAATTCTCTTAGGAGTTTGGGATAGTGAATGGAAATATACCTGAATAGCCTATGATACATATTTAATTAGAACTAGCCTACTACCTCTTGAAAACCACCTAGTGTACTATGTAATCCCTCAAGTTGTATCCCAACCAGATCTGGGATTTGTTTGATAGTAATGCTAGCTACATATTTAGTTACCACAAAACGAATTTAGGATACAAATGCCAAGGAGGGATGTGCGGATAACATCATCTCTATGCCACTTTAGGTTAGTAATTTAGTCCTATGACAAAAGGAGGGATGTAATGTCCCATTCCTAGTGACTCCTTGGTCAACCCTTTAACCCATTTAGTTTCCATGGGTTCAGGAAGAAATTAAATAAATTAGTTAGGAAATAAATTTTGACTATAGTTGTTTTGAATAAATTAACATAAATCATGTAGAAGTGATATAGTCTATAGTTTTGAATATTTAGTTATTAATAATTGTTATATGAGTTTGAAATGCCCAGGTGGCCCAAGAGGAAAAATACGAGATTAGGTAGACCCTATGCATTGTCATCCAAAAAAAGAACTTGAAGAAAAGCAGCAAAAAGGAAGAAAGCAACTGAAAAGATGGAAAGCGATAGAAAAGTAAGAAAACACTAAAAAGAAGGAAATGAACAAAAATCAAGGAATAACAAGAGTTTCCAAAAGGAATAAAAGTATATTAAAGTAAGAAAGGAAAGAAATCAAGGAAAGAAACACATAAAGTTGTAAGTGTCATATTAGCTAATGAGGGTGCAATGGATGAGGCTAGTGGTCCAAACGAGGGTGCAATGGATGAGGTTAGTGGTCCACTTATAGTGCATCTTATGAAAGAACCCAATAGAGCTTATGAAAAGAGGATGAGTGTTAGAAAATAGGACCGCAGAGCAATAACACATATACAGTTAAATCATTAAACAAGATGCAAAACATATTAAAACATTACAGAGAGACACAGATATAATGTGGTTCACCCAAACGATGGGCTACGTCCACAAAGAAATTGCCAGTCCTTTTATTACAGTCCAGAAAGATGAAGGGATACAACCTGTAGCAAAACCGCTGCACTTCCTCTTTATGCTTTCACAGTCTCTCTTCCAATACAAAATAATACCATACACAGTCGTGTTACAATGCTTTCTTTTATGGGGGAAATACCATGGGAAAATACTATGGTTAACCCAATACCATGGGTTCGCAAAACTATTGGCCAACACACATCCCAAAAAAATTTCTCGGGGGCTCCGCCCCCAAACCCCCATTTCTTGAGGGCGCTGCCCCCAAACCCCAAGGCAGGGGGAATGAGTGTATAGTACACCTGGGGTACAAACACAACTGAATAATATCTCTGGATCTAGAAGATTAGGTTTCACAACCAATAATGAGTGCACCCATTCACATCTTTTTCCCATTTGATTATTAAATTGAAGAGCTCAAATATTTTTAAGACTTGGGAGATGTGCCCCTTGTCACCAGTTGGGAGACTTTCCCCTTCTATTCAACCACACTAGTTGAGGATTTAACTAAAATTTGAAGAAGATGAAATCTAGTCCTTTTCATGGAAATTAGTGCATCCAATATATTTTAATTACAGGCTTGATCTAAGTGATTGTATGATGGGGGTTGAATGTCAAGTTAATGTGTTAGAATCATGTAGCAGCAGTATATCAAATACAATGTGTTTTGGTTAGTGAAGAACAGAATTGAGGGATTGTGCCTTATGTGATCTATAATAACTACTTATATTGCATCAGTATGATGTAACATGATGCACTGCTATTATATTTTTTGATCCAATAGTAAATAATTGCTTTCTTACTCTCAATCATGCAATTCATGTTACTATGTGTGCAATCCTAGTGAATATTTGATATCCTAAAATATTTTCACTAATTAATTGTTATGTGTTCCCCTAAGATTATGATTGTGGTATATTTTTGTTAAAATACATCTATTTGTATTGTTCTACAATATTTATTGCAGAAATCGAGATCTTGGAATGTGTTGTCTTTTTTCCCTCTCTCTCTCTAGACCTAGGTTCAGTCCCTTCTTGGTCAACACAACAAATCCTATCACATTGGCTTGACAGAGCGGAGCTCAGCCGATAGCACATGCAACACAGATGTCGTCTCACCCGAGATATCTCAGTTTTATGGGTAATTGCGAGAACCATGTTTCCATAGTTTGTGCGGGAGGGTGTTTTAGTACCTTGGCTCTGCACCAAGGTTTCCAACGAAGACCAGGAAGGTGGGTTACTTGTATGCACTGTACCTCAACACCAATTTATGATCCAACCCTTTTTAATGCAATTTACATAAACAAACAGTGACTAGACATCATAAGCATATTAATTAATATGATGCGACATTCATACATTTACCCATTTGCAACACAATAATCAACCAGTCATTCAACACAACATTCACACATATATCTAAGCTACTTCAACATTCACACATATACACAGCATATAATGTGGAAACCCATCCAGGAAAAAACCACAAGGTGCTCTTCATCTGGCATGAGGAAATATATGTACCTTTTATTTGTGCACAAAGCTACAGACTCTGTTCAAGATATTCTCTCCTATCCTTACAGAATTTTCCTCCCTCTCATGCTCTTTGATATTCTCTATTTCTCTTCGTATTCTACTCCTACTAGCGATCCGCACACATCCTGGATCGACTCAACCTTCCCTACTTGTCTACGCACTCAGCTGTAGAACCTCTACTCTGATACACTCAATGATCCAGAGTCTTTAACCAAAACACTATCTCAAATATAGCTCAAGATTCTAGTGATTACTTAGATGCTACATCTGCTAATTAGCTAACATGCTAAAACTGGCTAACCCATTTACAGCTTGTGTTCCTTCTTTTATAGCCTCATTACAGACTTGATACAGATCCCATACATGCTTGTTATAGACTCAATATCGACTCGATACAGACTCTAACAGACTCATTACATACTCCTTTTTAGTCGCTATCTCAGTCGACTTACTATGTCCAACCAACAGGTTGTCTTTCCTATTCTAGTAACACATAACGAAAGGCACTATCGACCTGAATTACAAAGATGCCTTCATGCATCTGGCTTCCGCTGGCTCCAATTGTGCTCGTACCCACAATCATTAAGGACTGCCACTTTCTCAATGTTATGCCTTACTGTCATTTTCTGGCCGTTACACTATTTTCATGCCTGCTTCTACTGATATTCTACCTTGTCATCTTGTATCTTATTCTATCCTTCTATCGTGGCTTACCTATCTAGCACAGCTTCCTCGTCACACAACTTCTCTTTGTATTCTTCTTCTCTTTCCTTCTTTTGTCGCAGCATCCTTCCCTTTCACTTGATGTTGTTTCCTCTATCATAGCTCCTTCATCTTCTCCTTTATGTTCTTATTCCATACTTAGGAAGAATTCTACATGAATTCTTCCCTACTATCCCGAGGCCCAACAGAATTCCATTTGAAAATCACCGTTTTGACTAAGTGCGTTATGCTAGAGAAATTTGACTATTTTTATATTTTAAAGCATTCAACTATTTCCTATGGTTATAAAGTATGATGTGAAGGTTCATATTACTAAATTAGATATATTTGAGCCTATCCATACCCAATAATAGAGTTTAGGGGTCCTCTAATACTATTTGAATTGGTTTGGACGTTGTCTCATTTTGTAGCCCAAGTCTTAATGTTTGCACCTAGTTTGATTTTTCATTATTTGATCTTTGTTTCCAAGTCAATTTGAGTCCATAGAAGGTTGTGGATAGTTAGATCAGTATAGCTGATGTATAGATACATCCAATGCATCACCATAAGCATTTGGGTTCCACATAAATCCTGGTATTATTGCCTTAGAGTCTTTGGCTTTGCCAAAGGGTCGTCCCAAGTGTGATGCACCAAGAGAATGTGCCAATGTTGAATGTATGTAATATAAAAATTTATTATTTATGTGTTGCATACCCATAGATGCATGTTGTTTTCCATAATTAGTTTATTATAGCCTCGTGTTTGCTTGGGAAAGAATTTGGAAAAGTCCCTAGGTACTAGAATTCAATTGAGTAAAAATCTAGTCCTTTTTTCTTGTCTCCGAGTTAGTTTACCAACTCACTACCTTCGGTACATTACAACGGTATTAGAGCATGGTCCTCTCCACCTTCTCATGGTAATCATTGATGAGTTTGAAGAGAAATCCATCTCCTTAGAATAAATATCTAGAAGATCCCCTTGTAGAAGAAGAAGTTGATCCCACTGAAGGAAAGATACAAGGAGAAAGAGAGATGTTGAACACAGATGAAAAGTATGAATTTAGTTATTTTTGTCTAGAGCATGATGAAGGGAATGCAAGATATATCCAAAAATATCATACATAGGGGTAAGATACTAGAGAATTATTGTCCAATCAATTGGGAAACAAGGATGAAGAAGGGAGCAACAATGGCTCTCATCATGAAGGAAATAAGGTCTATGGTGAGACTCTCTTCTCAAATACAAGGCCTTAGAATTGGACTCATGTGTTCAAGAGTGATATAAAGAGTCATTCATGGCCTACCATGCCTAATTTCATTGAAGAACACAGAGAGGAACTTGAAGTGTAGAGTGAATCAATTGCTTTATGGGATGATCATTATGCAGAGTACCAGATCTGAGTGAGGAATGCAAAAGAGAACTACTTTTAAAGGACTTCTGTAAATCCTAATACATGGTCCATCCAAGAGGAGGAAATAGGATTCATTCTCACAATCTTGAGTTAAAGAATTCCATTGGTAAGAAATCTCTTCCATATTTTGACGGTTCATTAAAATGCACTGCCAGCTCATGGATCCAGAAATTAGACACATACTTCCAATTGAACCCCTTGGCCAAAAGGGATTCCATAAAATTTACCACCCTTCATCTCTATGGAGAGGCCTATGACTAGTGATTCCATGGAATGAGGACTTTGGGCCATGACCAAGTGACAACATATGAGGAGTTCACTAGGAGGCTGGCAGATATATTTGATCGTAGATATCTTGAAATACCCTTAAGAGAGCTACCACACTTAAGACAAAATGGGACTCTTGAGGAAAATATTTCAGAGTTTCAAAAGCTAGATATGATGGTAACAAGCATATCATAATCTCACTTAATCCTTTTATTCACCAAAGGATTAGTAGATCCATTGAAAGGGTTGGTTAAATCCTATAGACCATACACCTTGCAGGATGCAATGGGAAGAAAAAGAGATATACATGATGCCATGCCAAGAACAAGGTTTTATTCCAAGGATAATGTACCTACCAATTTCATTAATCAAAGACCTCCCCTGAGGAATTTGACTGGAACCTTCAAGAAGGAGAAAAATTATAGAGATAGAGATGAGTTAATAAGGAGGAAGCTACGATTCACTTGCCAGGAACCATGGGTTTCGGGTCACAAGTGTGCTAAGGGGGAAGAACACTACATTGAGGTCTTCTCAGAGAGAAAAACTAAGGAGGAGGAGGAGGAAGAACCAGTTGAAGTAGATGGTGGCTATGAGACAACGGATGAAGAACAACTACCATGAGCAAGTAGAAAGATTGCAGTAGTGGAAGGAGTACCTCGCTTACACACTCTCAAATTCAAGGGAGTGGTTCAAGAACAAAGAGTTATAGTTTTGGTTGATGGAGGTGCTACCCATAATTCGTTGAATCAATCTTGGTGGATAGAAGGAATTTTTCGATTGAAACCTTTGAAGGATTCACAGCCATCATTCCAGGTAATAACTCCATGGATTGCACTAGATGGATTCCAAAGATGAAAGTAACCATAGGAGATTATACCTTGACATATAGTTTATATGTTGTTGACGTGTATGGCACTCACTTGGTGTTGGGAGTGCAATGGCTATACTCCATTGGGGAGAATTACGTGAACTATAAGATGACCATGGTGTGTTCTCTAGTGAGGAAATATTATATCATGTCCATTCATATTGGGGATTTGAATACTACTAAAAACCTCAAAAATATATTGCCCCATATCAAGGGGTCAAGGGGGGGTTTAATTTGAAATGGTAGTATAAATATTGGGGATTATTTTATTTCAGTGGGATGATAAATAACCTCCAAATCATGGGATGGATTCATACTATTAGAATAATCTGTCGGGATTATTGTAAATAAATAATAAATAGGAATATGAATAGATAGGAAGGTGAAAAGGCTGGTTCTCAACCGCCACATTGTAATATATAAATATTTTCTTTGGTAAGGGAATAAGATGAATCGGGAGTTATACCTGACAAGTGGTATCAGAGCGTTACCATAACTCCTGCCTGTTGCCAGTCTGCTCTTTCAAGCTGCCTACTCAGTCAGTCTGCCCCTGCGCGCATTCATTATGTGCGTTTATTTTCTGCTCAAACATTTGAATTAGCTTGCTTTCAATAGAGCGATACCTAACCCTAATTCTGCATTGAAGTGGCTATTGGTTCTCCTCACCAGGAATCGATATAGCTTCACGAACCCTCTGCCTAGCCTTTTCACATGCTGATGTATTCACGCGCTGTAGAATATAGTGCTACGAGCTGTGAGTTTGATTCCAGTGCTGCGATCTGTGAGTATTATTCTGCGTAGTATTGGAGAATGATTATTTTAAAATTTTGTGTTCACAAAAGAGTCGAACCAGTCGAGTAGTGTTTAAATTCGAAGGGCGGTTTCCACATGTGATGCAACCCTCCATACAACGCTGAGTAGCATCATTGTTGTGGAGAGCTCTTTCCTTGAAGAGTAAGAGATCGATTAGAGATGGAGGAAATCCCATAGATAACTTTGAACTCCGTACCATTAATAAATGAAGCTGATGCGTTGAGACTGACGTATTGAAGACTACTGGCTCTTGGTTGTCCTCATCACGCCTGGATTCACCACGACCTTCTGAAAACCTGCACATTCCTCCAAAGGCTGTGATTTCTGGAATAGAGGATGCGTTGTGGCTGAGGCTGCAATTTCTGGAGAATGCTGGTGTATACATGCTGAGATCTCCGTTGAGATTGTTTGAAGATTAAAGACTGTGTGAAGAGTCCACCCGCTCTCTTACATTCACACGGAGTGCATAGAGCACCACTGCTGTGAGCTACAACTGCTGCGTTGAAGCTGAACACTGCTGCGATCTCCTCCATATACTGTTGCGATTGGTATCTGATATCTGTGGTATTGCTATCTGATATATAATGCATTGGTATTTGCTGCTTGCTGCGTTGGTATTTGCTTGCTACTTGATGGTAAAGATTCTCGTCTGAAGCCTTGTATCAGTATCGGTTGGCTTTCCTGAATCCTTCAGTCATACAATTGAAAGCTCTGAAGTATGAAAGAACATTTCCAATACATTAGCATAAACCGTCACTTTGTATTGTGGCCGTGAAGCACTGCTTTCAATCTTTATTTGCCCTATAATTTGGGCCTGAGTATTTGCAGTCTATTGTGTCGCAATTTGCTCGTTTTAGATGTCAGAAAATGAAGACTGATATATTATTAATTGCGTGACTGCAAAATATTGAGACTGATATATCACACATATATTGCTGCGTTGGAGACTGGTGCGTGTTGGAGACTGCTGAAGGTGTTGGAGACTGTGTGTTGGTGACTGCTGTCGATTTGAGGAGCTGCGTAAACCCTAATTCCATGTTGAGTTCATTCTTGTGACTACTTGCGTGAAGAGCTTAAGAGCCTGCGTTGGAGATTGAATACTGCACTGTGAATACTGTGAAGTATTCTTGCTGAACCATGATCGTTGATGAGTCGTGCATGCTAAGTATGGTGCGTTGAAGCACTCCTTTGATGCTGCGTTGAAGTGACCAATCTCAGAGACTGAATACTGAGACTGATATGTGCGAATGTTGTATGCTATATATTTCCAGTGACTGATATAAAGAAGCCTGTGTATGACTGACAGTGATATATTTCGTATCTACTGATATATTTACTATAAAATTGCATTGTATTCACCTTGGCAGAGACTGTAGACCTGCAAGGTTATTATTTTTTATTTCTCTTTAAAAATTACACTAACAATTGTAAAAATGCAATCTATAGCACCTATTGTTGGTGATGTCCTCAATGGCAAGGAAACATATCCAAAATGGTCTAGAAAGATCAAGAAATCAAGCGAGCCTATCGAAGAATCCCTTGACTTTGTTCGGAAAACAAAGAATCGGTTCAAAGACCCTTCCAAGGGAGATTGCAGCAAGAGAGGCAGAGGGGGTAGAAACAACTCCAGAAAAAGATCAAAGTGCAAGCGTTGTGGAAAGACTGGGCACACATCAGATCAGTGTTGGGATTCATGGGAATCCATCAAAGACAAGCATAACCAGAAGAAAGATGACCAAGATGCTAGTAAATCTTCTTATTCTTGTATTGTTGCACATTATAATCTTGTATTTAATAAAATGACTTCTCTTTCATCTTACAAAGATTGTTGGCTGCTTGATACTGGTGCAACATCACACATGACATTTAGAAAAGATTGTTTTGAAGAACTTAATGAAACAATAGATGGCATAGTTTACTTTGCAGATAAGTCAAGTATTAAACCAAAGGGAATGGGCACCATTCGACTGAAGATGCCTGGATTCCCTGATTTCTTGTTGAAGAATGTTCTCTATCTTCCAGAGTTGCAGAGAAGCCTGCTGTCCTTCGTGGAGATTCGACAGCAAGGCCATTCCATCCACATGTTTGATGGAATCGTTGAAATAAGAAAGTCCCCTGTCACAACCAAGTCATCATGACTGGATATGAAGATGGGAAGCTGCTGAAGCTCAAGGGTTCATCCGCAAGATTTCAGAACTATGCCTACCTCTCTCAGCATGGAGAAGGTAATATGTCATCTAGCTCATTGTGGCATGCAAGATTTGGTCATCTAAATTATAACAGTCTTCGCTTATTGAAAAAGAATGGTGTATTTGGCTTGGCCACCATTCCTAAAGAGAAGAACAAATGTGATGCATGTATTTTATGGAAACATAGTACGCTGCCATTCCATGAATCTAATTTCAGAGCAAGTAGGAAATTAGAGTTAGTACATTCTGATTTGTGTGGCCCAATGCCAACTCCTTCAGCAAATGGGAATAAGTACTTTATGACATTTGTTGATGACTACTCACGAATGTGCTAGATTTACTGTTTAAAGACAAATTCAAAAGCATTTCAAACATTCAAAGACTTTCATGCATTGATTGAAAAACAAGCACAATAAAAAATTGGTACACTTCGTACTGATAATGGAAAAGAATACACTTCAAATGCTTTTGAAAATTATCTTCGCCAACATGGAATTGCACATCAAACTACAGTTCCCTACAATCCTCAACAAAATGGTGTAGCAGAGAGAATGAATAGAACCATAATGAATATGGTTTGCTCAATGATGTTTTTCAAGAATGTAAAACTAATGTTTTGGGGTGATGCAGTAAAATGTGCAGCATATTTGAGAAATAGAAGTCCATCAAATGCTCTTGATGACAAGACTCCACATGAAATGTGGTTTGGCCATCTCCCTTCAGTCAGGCATCTCAGAGTTTTTGGTTCCAA
>LPNX010403130.1:338598-353694 GCA_001517045.1 Pseudotsuga menziesii | reverse complement strand
CTCAAGACGTTGGACTCAAGTACTCTAAAGTGGATGACTTCAAACTTATTGGGTACTCAGACTCAGATTTTGATGGCGATAAAGAGACAGGAGTATCAAATTCTGGATACACCATGAGTCTTGGATCAATAGCTGTTTCATGGAGATCACGCAAACAGTCAGTTCCAGCAGATTCAACAACAGAAGCAGAATATGTGGCTGCAGCTGAAGCAACAATAGTATGGCTCAGGAAGATACTTGAAGATTTGCAAGAAAAACAAGAGAACTCCACTCCATTGTTGGTCGACAATACTTCTGTAATCAAGCTGGCTAAGAATCCTAGATTCCATGATCGAACCAAACACATCAACACAAAGTATCATTTGATTCGACATCATGTAGAGGCCAAGACAATCCATCTTCGACATTGTTCCACAAATGATCAAGTTGCAGACATCTTCACCAAAGCGCTTGGATGAGAAAAGTTTGAAAGATTCAGAAACATGCTCGGACTTACGAACACCCCTTTGGATTAAGAGGGGGATTGTTAGAATAATCCGTCGGGATTATTGTAAATAAATAATAAATAGGAATATGAATAGATAGGAAGGTGAAAAGGCTGGTTCTCAACCGCCACATTGTAATATATAAATATTTGCTTTGGTAAGGGAATAAGATGAATCGGGAGTTATACCTAACACATACCTCCAAATCATGGGCTCTATTCATACCTCCAAATCACTAGTTGGATTCATATCAGTTCTAGTTTTTGCTAAGGAATTATCTTCAAATCGTCGGCTAGATTCATACGTCCAAATCATGGGATGGATTCACAACAGTCCTTTCATTACCTTTATTTGGATTAGTATTAGGTAATTCATGGATACTATGTGATGAACTTTCACATTTTACACTAGATGATGAATGAAAGACACTATGATGAAGTATCATGTCCATGGAACACGAAAATGTAGAAGGCGGTCTATGGGTGAACTTGCAAATTGAAATTAAAGAAGAGGACTCCATCTGAACACAAATGACAACAAATAGATTGAAGTAAAAGGTTGTATATTGTCAATGTGTGAAGTATGATGATGATGCAAGAAAGGATGAATGATACTGAGTATGTTCAATAGATCATAGAGATAAAAATGTGGATCAATAATGAAGAATTTATAGCATGGGATCAATAATGAAGATAAACTTGATAATATTATATAAAGGGGGTATTAAAAATGGGTTAATAATACCTACAATATGTAGTGAAACTAGGGGTTTTCTTAATCATAAAGGTATATTGGGAGGGGGTTTCAACAATACAATTTTAGGAGGCATTTTCTAATATTAAGTGGAATTAGGGATATTCTTTAATATCCCGTGAAAAATTGTGCTATGTAATAAGATCATTGAGTAAACCCCTCGTGAAGGTGACTCAAATAAGATTCAAAGATCCTAATGGGAAGTATATAGTTTTGAAAGGAATGAACACCTATCCTAATCAAGTGTTCTATTCACACAATATGGGATCAATATTGAGGCATGGAGACATTGAATGGGTTGTTCAATTCCTCATCTCCACTTAAGAAACCACCATATATATTTAAAAACACCCTAAAGACATCAAGAGACTGCTGCGAAAGCCTGAGAAGGTATTTGGAGACCTTCCACATGGAATTCCACCAGATAGAGGGGTGGGGCATGTAATCCAATTGGAGGTGGGGACACAACCCATCATGAACCACTCATATAAACACTCCAAGAAGTTCAAAGTTGAAATTGAGAGGGATACAAAGGAACTTCTCAAATTAGAACTCATCAGAACTAGTTCAAGTCCTTTTGGATCTCCAATGGTTTTAGTGAAGAAGAAAGATGGAACGCTGAGGATGTGCATATATTACATATACCTAAACAAGAAAACCATTAAGAATTGGTACCCAATTCCAAGAATTAAAGAGTTGCATGGGGCCAAGTTATTTTCTAAGATAGACCTTTGTTCTGGTTACCATCAAATCAGAATGGGAGAGGAAGATATTCAAAAGGAAACCTTCCACTATCACTATGGACATTTTGAATTTTAAGACATGCCCTTTGTCTTAACTAATGCTCCAACTACATTCCAATCTTGCATGAATAGGTTATTTGGTAAGAAGCTCCATAAGTATGTGTTAGTGTTTTTTGATGATATTCTGATTTACAACAAGGCTTGGGAAGAGCACTTGCATCATTTGGAAGTTGTACTAACTATTATGGCAGAACAATCATTGTATGCAAATATGTCCAAATGTGAGTTTGGAATGATGGAGTTACGATATCTTGTTCATGTGATTGGACAAGAGGGGGGAAATTCCACATGAAAAAGATCTAGACTATTCTTGATTGGCCAAGCTTTGTTGGCCAAATTTTCAGTCCTAAGGCCAATAAGGAGATATAACCCACTTAGATTGCTTAAAACAAATCCTTGAATTTTTGAAATAACTACCCCTCGCAGGTTTGCGTCTTGCTACCCTATGATGTGCACTCAACAAGAGAGTCTCATAATTGAATTGACTACTTTAAAGAAAATAAAAAAAACTACTCATGCCGAACTAATCTATGATGCAAATTTCAATAGCTGAAAACAAACAGTTTTAATAGTTGCTAAAAATGACCACGATTTTAAGAGTTGCTAACCTGTAGCTTTCCAATATGAAATTATAATTCTAATTTCAAAACTAATTCTAATTAATCTATTTTTAAAACCATCCTAATCAGGAGCAGATAAAATGTAATTCTAATGTAATTCTAATGCATGAGAAGTATGCTTTAATTATAGTTTACTTTGAAGAAATTAAAATAAAATATCATTCTTAAAGCATATCAATATTTCAAAAAAAACAAATAATTAACAAAATAACTACTGATTTATTTCAAATTTCTCATTACATCAGAACTATGACTGTTCTAGACAATTAAACACAATAAAAGTTAATCATTCGAGACAAATAAACACAAAGGTTAAATGCAAAAATGAACAAAGAAATTGTATTTGAATTAAATTAAGATGGAAGATGAAAGAAAAGTAAAAAAATATAGTCTCACTGAGACAGTTGAAGGAGTACTAGAACATTACCAATATCTAGTTACAAATATCTCTGGATGTTAAAATCACAGATGTTTTTACATATCCAACAATCTCTTATGGCAAGAGTTCCCACTCATTAGTTTCAAACACAAATGGAGCAAAGAGAAAGACAGAGCACAGAAAAATAAATCTTCTTCAGCACTGTAGAGAGGCCCCCCTCTGTACATTGGAATTGGCTCAGCTTTTATAAGCGAGGAGGAAGAACAACAAATTACTAAGTGGCAGGAAATCACAATCAATTCTTTACGAATTGAACGACATATCTCCTTTTTTCTATGCTATCTTATAGGAATCGACGAGCTGGTATGAAAATCTCGGTTAATCTTTTCTATCTCCTCAGCACACCAATTGCTGTAATGTTTCCAGAACTTTTGTTTCATGATCTGGCGAAATAGGATGTTGATCATGGAAAATCTTTTAATTAATCAATGCAACAGAATTTCATGAAGTCTCCAACAATTTGGTGTAACAGGTCCTTCTTAAATGCTTTTGTAAAATCTTTCTCCTTAATCGTTTGAAGACTGCATACAAAAATAAAATAAGAATTCTTAATGTATGCATTTAAATATCTTATTAGGAAACGATAATGAGAATTCGTAAATAAAGAGAATAAGCACGAAAGTTCAAGAATTGAAAATTAATCAAAGAGTTTTCCCTTTTCTATTTTGCATTCTCCTTTCCTGACTTCATTTATGGGAACTCATTGGCATTAAATGAAAGAATATTCTATAGATATTGGCATTATTTCCCATCTCCTGGTGTCAACAAATATCAATTATGTTTCTAGAAATTGCTGTGATTTTCCTTGATCTTTGTGATCTGGAAAATACAAGATATCGATGGTATCCCAATAATCCTGAATGTTTGTCTTAAGTGATGGTTACTTCAAGTCATCCTCACTTTGATTATGTCATAATCTATTTTCTCTTCTTTCTTGGAAATGTGATGAGAGTAATTTCATAGAGAAAAATGATCATTTTTACTATATCTGCACAATATATAAAAAGAACACAAATAGAAAGAGAAGAATAAAATTTATAATTGATTAAGAGAATGAATAATTAAAAAAGATAAAAAACTTTCATTTTGAATTTTATGTTGGTAAATGATAGATTCATTCCTTAATTTCCCTTTCATAATTTGATAGTTAGTTGAGCAAATCTATCTACGAGTATTAGCTTCCTCGTCATACTTAACATATTTGTTTCTGATGCCTTCTTCTTATACCATGATTCATTGGATAAGTTTATGGAAATTAAGCCCAAGCTTAGATCAATTGAACTCACAAAAATTGCTTGAAAACATGCATAGATTCACTCAAAAAGGAGGTTTTATATGGTGCATAAAACAAACTTATATTGAATAAGTTTACATCATCCAACCTTATGTCAAAATAGAATTTCCAAATATATAATTACATCAGAGATTTAAATGCATAAAGATTCCATTCGAATCAGCACAAAAGCAAGCTTACTAAACTAGTAAAAATCCCCCATAGGTGCATAAAACACTTTCATAATTTGTTAAGAAGGTCACGAAAATAAGAAAATGGAATAGAATCCATAAATCAAGAATTACACATAATAATAATATGTATTTCACATAATACACACTAGCTTACATATATATATAGTTGGATTCAGATCTAACTAATCCCAAGTATAGATAGGGATGTTGGGAGAATATCTCAACAATTTCCTACAAAATATCAAACCAATTCTAATATAACCATTATCTCCAACATCCCCCTTTAATGGTTACATTGTAAAACTTACAATACTAAATCACAAATTACAATACATGTCATCTGTCTAATTCTTTGTCTAGTTGGTCTTCATTAGCACTTACACCCACTCTGCAATCTTATGGTTTCTGCTCTTTTCTTCATCATTCTTTTGAGCTTCCCACCGGATTTATTTAAAGTATAACCGCTTCAAACCATCAATAAAATAATTGCAGTGACTAACAATATTGAGTACTTAACCATTCCAAAGTACATAGCTCACTGAGTTTGGCAAATAAGTAATCAAGTAACTGGACTGTACTATGGAGATGCTTCCATCTGCTGAACACATAGCTCGCTGAATCCAACAGGATCTCAGAGAGTACTCAAGATACTGAACATATCTAGAATATAGCCATACAAGTGACCTTCACAAACTAACAAACACACATAAATTCTTTCTTCTCCATGAGGAAACACAGTGTTCTTGCTGACATACATAGCTCGCTGTATTCTTTAAGAAACAAAAGCTATTGACGGATTGGAAAGAGGAAGCATAGTCAATAAATAAATATATAGTTAATAAGAAACCTATCACATACAATCTATCCACACCAATATTTGATGACCCAGCTTACAATCTTTAAATTTGCATGAACTTGGAGAGCAAGGATGTCCATGAACTTGTGATCGAGGAAAAATAAGATAGAAACCATCATGTATCTCATGGCTTAACTTGATATTCTCACAATAGTTTAAGAGTTCCCGTTAATTCCTAGGCTTCGTTGACTTGCACAGCCATGAATTCACTTACACAATGGCTCGAGATCTATAGCGGAAATGGCAACGACCGCTTCCATAGATTCGTGCCAGCTCCACCTTAAAGCTTTAGTTCGAGGTGGATCCTTTCAACAATTTCTATAATCAAGATCTTAGGCATCCCAAGAGGCCAATTCTTGGGCAGCAAATCAATATGCAACACATCAGGATTTAAATTGGCTCACTGGTTTACTTCCTTATGCATATCCTCCGAACAAGTTTTACACGGAAATATTTATAAACATAAAATTGATCTACTCTCACTATTCACATGCCTACATACCACACAGAAATTCAGAAATTCAATACTCTCTATTCCATCTTCCTAGCCCTCCCGTGAGGGAGTTAAGCCAGAACCGGCTCTGATACCAAATAAGAAAATGGAATAGAAGCCATAAATCAAGAATTACACATAATAATAATTTATATTTCACATAATACACACTAGCGTACATAGATATATAGTTGGATTCAGATCCAACTAATCCCAAGTATAGATAGGGATGTTGAGAGAATATCTCAACAATCTCCTACAAAATATCAAACAATTTCTAATGTAACCATTATCTACAACAACGAATAGGATGGATGATATGTATCAACTGATAAGTGAAGGAAAGTGGACAAACTCATGATTTTAGGACAGAAAAATAAGGAGGGTAAGTTGTGTCAAAAACAAGGCAGATGCCTTAAAACTAACTTTCACCTTTTGCCTTAAAAGCTGTTGAAAAAACGAGAAACTCTAGATAAGGCAGGAATGCATACTTACTAAACTATGCAGTCTTATGGGTTTTCAAAATCTTATCCAAAATATTTACAAAGCGCTCCTCGAGGTAGTTTAGGAAAGTTTGACCACACGAATGCAAGTGGATGCCAACTAGCTAGTGTAGGACCTATGAAATTAACCAAAATGATTAAATTTTATATCCTAGGTATGGGAACGGGTTTTGATTATTCTAACAAAATTATTGGTCTAGTTCAAGTGAATTGGTAATAGAAATAACAAAAACCATGCATACCAAAATTAAAAATAAAAGAAGATATAATGAATCAAAAATAATAACAAAACTCTTATTAATGTAAATAATTGTGAAAAGGTAAAGAAAGGAGGATGAAAATATTTTCCCTTTTTAAATTTGGTCAATTCACTACATTGCACCCGTGTTATCCACCAACCGTAAAAGATATAAGATAAAAAATAGAAAATAAAATTTTGTAAGTTGAAATCTCTTCAAGTCAATGTAAATTCTATTTTGAACGAAATGTTTTTCTTAATACTTTTAAACTCCACGTTTGATACATTCTTGGTAATGTTTTAAAAATTTCTGTATGTTTCAAAAATGGTGGCTGCATGAAAAGATAAAATAAAAGATCATCGAGCTTCAGGAGGAAGCGCTCAAATTGCTGGATCACATGCAGGGAAAATCGCCTTTAAACGCCAGAGCAAGAGACAAACGTGGTTGGGGCTCTCGTTCTGGTGTTTACTCTGCTGCTGCTGGCTACGATGCAATTCGGGAAATTCCTTGGGTGCCTCCTGTTGCTGCCGCAACCTGTTTCCCCGATTTTAGTCTTTACTTAAACTCAAGGACCCCTNGGTAGATAAAGTCGGGCCCCGACTTGAGTTTCACCCGACGCCCGAACTATCGCCTTTGCAGCTCCCGTCGCCTGTCCGTAGCTTGCATCCCGTCCGCCGTTGCGGGTGGCGGAGCAGTCTTCCCACCGAACCACTCTCCTCCGCCGCCCGATCACCTACGACGCTCGTTTTCCACTTCCTCTCTTCCCGTGCTCGCCCGCCGTTGCGGCTCCCCGAAACTTACCCATACAATGCCTGATTATTATCCCACCCGACAGCCGTTTCTCTTCTTAGGTTCCGCCCGTAAAGCCAGGCCAATTTCTTTGTGAATTTTTTTACTAGAGTTATAAAATTTTGATGTTCGATGTCTCAAGTTAGTGGATAATGCGCATAAATTACGTGCAGGGAGAATCACAAGAGTCACGAAGGCGACCTGCGGCAAGAAAAGAGACAACCCAAACGGAAGACAAAGGCGCCACTGAAGCGTTTCAGCAGTTACTGTCATAGGGTAAAACGTTTATTCAAATGATTGAAGAAAATGAAACGGCCAGGAGAGAAGCGGAATCTCCAAGAGCGCTGAAAGGTCACGCGCTGAGGGAACCCAGGGGACATCAGTTGTTGTTTAAATAATGGGAAACCCGATGAAAAGAGGGCTTTTTCCCTTAGCAAATTTTGTAACTGTTGACTCGGAAGAGGAACTATTTCGTTTTTCGAAGTAAACTGCAATTTTGCCTGCTGGAAGGAGTAAAGAAGTGAAATGTACCAATGCTATTCAATGAATAATGCTGAAGAAGAACTCTTTCGTGTTTAGCTGTATTTCATGCGCTGTGAGGATAGTTGATGTTTTGAACCTAAGTTCTTGTTAATTATTCTGCAGTCTTTTCTGGGATACATTTGCACTATGAGTAATAATTGTTGTCATAGAATGATCGGTTAACCGGTCATTTGAATATTTGTAGTTCATGTGCTTTGGGAAAAAATATCAGCTATCTATAGTTTTTCTTACAGTATGTGATTCTTTATTGCTCATTTAAGATGATAGCCTCGCTCCCTAGGGATAGTGTAGATAATTAGTCATTTCCATGCGTATCTGGTTTGTTTGCTTGTGAGCATAAGACGAGAGGTAAGAACCTGCGCAGCACTTTGTGACCGCCCCCTTGCATTTAAACCAGCCTGCATGGTTTAGATAGGCATATGCAGTGCATATATTAAGTCAAAATACAAATTCCGGTGGACCGGGCCGCAACCGGTAAACCCTCGTTGTTACTTTGACCTACGGTGGCCGGACCGCAAACCGGACGGATTCCCTATACCAAACAGTCAGCGGGCTAGTTGGGAACGCTGATTGGGGAGAATCCTTTACTGTTGCCGCCTGCGATTTTCCAGGCCTCAACACCTCCAAACCCTGGACCGTGGAAAAGCCTTTGGAATTATCAGTCTATTCCAAAAATCGACATATTTATCTGGACAATGCTCCACAATGGAATCCTGACCACTGAAAATCTTAGAAGGAAGGGTTGGGCGCTAGCTTCACGCTGCCCTCTATGCTGCTGCGCTGAGGAGAACGCAGAGCATCTGTTTATCTTTTGCGACTTCACCAAGGAAGTCTGGAAATCGATTCTCTGGCCAACGGCTGTCAACTTCCTAGACTCAATCATGGAACTCATCAGCTGCTGGTCTTCCCTGTCTCCTTTTGACTTAAGCAAAAAAAATCTTCTCAGGACTATATGGATGTGGACCCCCAAATTTGTTTGCTGGAAAGTGTGGCTGGAGAGGAATAATAGAGTCTTTAAAGAGACTAGCAGACTTCCTATCCAAGTGGCTGTTAAAGCTAAGATCATGCTAGCTGAAGCTATAAACTCCAAACCAGACTTAAGCAACATGGCAACCATCTCAGCTGAGGAAGAGCGCTGGATGAAGGAGTTCCACCTGAATACTCAAAGCCAGGAAACCAGCAAACCTCCACAAAAGGCGAATTGGGAAATTAGACTTGAGGAACAGGAATTCATTCTATGGAGATCAGCTCTCGACGAGTGGTGTCTCTTCTTTGACGGGGCCTCGAAAGGGAATCCTGGTCAAGCTAGGGGAGGAGGCATCCTCCTTGATCCTTCTGGCATTCGTCACCTATCCTATGCTTGGGGACTTGGCCTCGCCTCCAATAACCAAGCCAAGTATCTGGCTTTGTGGCAGGGACTCAGTCAAGCGAGGAAGCTGAATATTCAAAGGCTCAATGTCTTCGACGAATCTAGACTGACTATTAAAGCTCTTCGCTCTAAGAAAATACCAAAAGATATCAATCTCGCCCAAATTTACAGGAAAATTATCCTCCTATTATCTCATTTTAGTTCTGTCAAAGCCTTTCATGTTCTAAGGAATTTAAATGGCCCGGTGGATGCTGAAGCCAATCGGGGAACCCGGCTGAATAAAAGCCAGCTGATAATTAATGGAGAATCTTCAATCGTCATGATCCCTTGAGGTTTAAGCTGAAAGTGGCTTTTAGTAGCAGAACCAAAATTTTGGAAGAGGCTAAATGGATGAGGTTAAAACTCAGCTTTGTCTCAGGAAACTACATGAAGAGGAAGCCCAGGAAATATCACTGGATCAAGCATTGTAAGGTCCTGGCAGCCCTTTTGCCAGTTTTTCAATAAAACTCTATCCGTTTTCGTAAAAAAATAAAAATAAAAGATCATAATATTAATTTATTGAAATTCTCTATTCCATTTTAAATAAGTGTCTCAAAATTCTTATTATGATAGATGTTCAACCAAATAATAGATAAAACCCTAATTAACATCATTGGTTGTAATTATATATGATAATGTTATTAAGGAGAAATTTACCAAGGAGATTGTGTTTTTCAATGAATAAGATTGAATTAGAGAGAAGGATTATTAAACAAAATAGTGTACAAGTGATAGTAATCCTTTTATGGTAAAGTAAATTGATTTAAAATTTTACAAATTTATAATATGTATAATTAATTAGATTGCAAATAACTAAAATCAGAATAATACATTAGTAAAAGTAGTCAATTTTTTATGATGTTTTTAACTTAGTTAAAGCTAAGATATAGATATTTTTGAAGATTAAATGGAAATATCTTCCCACATCAAGGAAAATACACTTGTAATCTAGAGATGCTTAAAAGAGAGTCACCAATCGAATTATTGATAAGAAGTTGTTATTACTTATTCATTGATGTGATAAAAGCCTAAAATTTGGCAAGGTTGTCATAAGGTAAAAATATATCAATTTATTCAATTGGAGGCATATAATCAACTCGACCAAGGTCAAATGAGATCATGCAAGTGTTGTTAATATTTTTTCAAACCAAAGCATGTTGTTACTTCAAAATGACTCAATAAATGCATTCAATCAACTTTAAGCATCCAAAATGACAAAAGGGTTCAAGAAACTAAGGTGTTATCACTCCAGGAAACTCCTCTAGGTTGCATCTCGAGGATGCTTGGTAACTTAAATGTTTTTATGGTTTTCTAAGTGGATCAAGTCAGGTGACCTACAGGACCTCACACTCTCAAGACATGCATGAAACTCAATCAAGGATAAGGTTTCTAGCTACCACTGTTCAGAGGTTTGATAATATGGTGTAGAGATGGAGAACTTATCATGCTGGCAGATTCTTACATAAAACATATATATATATGGCTAATCATAACAAGGAAATTACTTATAATTCAAATAATCAATATGCCAATATGATGACAGCTATCAGACATCAATTAACCTGAATAAACCTGAATCACACATTGAAGCATAAGCACAGAATAGACAAGAAATGGAAGCTAAACATATGATAGCAAAAGAGCTTATATTAGGTCATGAGCAATATGAGAAGCTTGACAATAGTAATGGTCTACAATCCCCAAAAGTCGAACCCTTTCTATCGCATAAGTATTAGGATTTATAGCCTTTACAAAAATACTCAGATCCTGAAAAATTGGATCTTTTTTACTAAAAATAGATAAAATTAATGTTTTTGCAAAATTAGGTTAGAAACCCTAATTTAACTACTAGTTTAACTAACTCTAACACTTGTTCACTCTTTAAACCTTTTGATGACTGTAGTGAGTACTGGAGGAAAGTTGTAACTGGTCTTCTGATGGATGAGCCACTGTTGGTTAAAATAGGTAGGGTTTTGTGACCCTCTCCTCTTTTATGTATCCCAAAAACTGGAACAGACCTCCTTTGATGGTGTACTTCAGCAACTTTCATCTTTTACACTTCATCCCTGAGCTAGGTATATTTACCAAAACTAGTCTTTTATGCAAAAATTACTTTCTGCGCCTCTTTATGCTTTCGGTGGTCAAGGAGTCAAAATTTCGGGTCTGTTAGCTACCGAAAGCACTACTTTTGGTGGCTAATGAACCGCTTCAACGTTCGCCTAAGCCACCGAAAGCCCTAGTTTTGAAATATTTTTAGGAAACCTCCCAAATTAAATTTTTCAGTTTTGTTTCTTACCTTTTGACCTTTCTTCAGCTTGCTCAACGTTTGGAGGATCAGCAGCAGCCTGGATTGATTTTGGATTTTGAAGGCTTACCGCTGCTTTAGCTAGGGTTTCTAGTGAAAAATTAGTGCTAGGTTTGGTATGGAATTCTTCACCTGCAGCCTCAAAAGCATAATCATCTTGTTCTTTCCCAATTTTTGGTGAATTAAACTCTTCATTTTTCTACTATAACCTGCCCTGTTAGGTCAACTTTTGCCCTAAAATTTTTGCCAAACTGCTGAAAACTGGGGCTTAGATATGCATTTGGTTCTCTGAATCTGTGACACATGTGTATAAAATAAAAGAGCTTTTTGTATATTGGTTTGTTGTGAGAAACAACCTCTCTCCATTTTTTGAAATTCGTTTCCATTGTTCAGATACCTGTATTTCAAAAACATGTGTAAAATAGGGAAATTCTGAGATCTGAAAATTAAGGCTCAAAGATGGATTCGATTCTCCCAATATGAAATACCTGCAGGAAAACTGAGAGAGGTTATTGTTCTATGACATGTTAGGAACACAAAAATCTGAGTTGTTTGAAAAATGATTGTCCAGTCGCTCAAAAACACCGTTTTAAAATGATGCCTTTTCGTAGTAAAACGCCAATTTTGGTGGCTTAGACTGCCCTGAAATTTCGGTCTTAGCTATCGAAAGTTTGCTTTTGGTGGCTTCGAGACCATTTGAAACCACGCTTAGCCACGAAAACCTATGTTTTGAGTTTTTTGAGTGGGTCCTCCTCCCTGCACCTGCAAAATTTAAATTCAAACCCTAGGGAAGGATAGGGTTTAGATTTCCATCAGTCTTTTGAGATCAATAATGACTTATTAGCCATAAACTCATGCTTTACTGCAATTCCTTAACCTTTTAAATGGTTTATCATGCTAAATTATGACAGGCCTCATGCAGACAACCGTTTTCACTTTTTGTCATTTTCGGTGGTTAAGAGACTTTAGGGTTTAGTTCGATAGTTGTCGAAAGCTAGGTTTTCGATGGCTAATGAAATTCCAACACGTTCACCCAAGCCATCGAAACGTTCTTTCTTCCACAATGTATCTCATTTGCTTTCAGTGGTTACGAGTATCCAGGGTTTTGTTTGTTAGCTGCCGAAAGCTAGGCTTTTGGTGGCTAATGAACCACCAACACTTTTGCCTAAGCCACCGAAAGCTGAATTTCTCCCCAACGTATTTCATTCACTTTCAATGGTCAACGTCCTCCAGAAAACCCTCGTTAAGCTGTTGAAAGGTGAGATTTTCGGTGGCTAATGAGCTATTGGAAAGCTCGCCTAAGCCACCAAAAGTCCTTTTACCAGAATTTTAACCAATAACATAATGAGAAAGCTTTCGGTGGATAATCATGGTCCTGCATTAAACTGTTAGCTACCGAAAGGTGAGATTTTCGGTGGCTAATGAGTTGTTGAAAAACTTGCCTAAGCCACGAAAGCTAAAACTTTCAAATTTTCTTAAAAAACAGAACATTAGATATCCCAACCTTGTTAGTCATACCAACATCTTTCATAATATGACCTGAAACCTTCATCACTGATCAAAAAATAAATTGTTCTGAGTGAACTTATTGAAAATTTTATTTAGGAGATAACATTTGGCTCCTACTCGGGGATGGGAGCCTCCCTGTGAGGTCCCAAGAACCCTAGACCAAAATTCCTTTCCTGAAAAATAATAATTAAAACTATCTTCTAGTGTTCTATTGGGCATGGAGTCATTTGTCTTTTATAACTGATCTTCTGCAACCTGCCTATAGCCTGCTTTGCTTATTCATGAAAACAACTAAAAATGACCTAGCTGCTCGTATTAAGAGCTTATTTTCATACCTATTCCCACTCCTAATTCTAATCAGTAAAGTATTCTTATCAAGTTACATCATGCTTCCAATGAAGCCATGTCAGAAGCTGATCTGCTGAACTTATCCTTGATCTTGACCCCAAGAATAAATGAAAACCTAGCATGCAGGAATGTAGTTTCAAAGGGTGACAGAAGTAGCTATCATCTGACAAAAATGTTTTGATATCTATGCTGCTCATAAGTTCCAGATAGTCAGCAACAGGGTCATAAAAGCCAACAGGAAATATATTTTTATGCTGTTGATATTTTCCTTCACTGATGTCAATGTTGAATGTGGACAGCTCAACCTTTGTCAGATCAAAATGCAAGCTCAGCAGCTGATATGAACCTTCTTGTTCTTTTATGATCAGATCTTGATCATCAATCATTAAAATTTCCTTTTGAGAATAGTGCTCACAATCAGATGATAAAACAGGGTTTACATCATATGAATAAAAATCAGTTGAAAACATATAATTACCTATACAATCATCAGTTATCATAGGCTCATCCTAGTTATTAATTCTTGCACATGATCTAGGAACTAGGAATCAAAATCATCAAAGAATTATTAACAAATACTCATGAATTGGAAATAACTAGAATACCAAATAGGTTTCCTCTCTGTATATTATATAAACAATAAAGGATTACAATTTCCATGCATAGCAATAACTTAACTCCATGAAGAATTCGAATACCTAAGGGACAATTCAAATTCAGTGAGTGAGTCTAGCTTAACTGACTCTTTGCCATGCAATCTCACTCAGTTAACCACTTGACCAAAACCCTAATTGACTCACCAAACCCTAACTGAAGTTGGAGTGCAATAAATGATTGAATCTCAACTGAAGGAGATCAAACACATGTCATAGCAAGTGCTAGTACTGCATGACTCCAATAAACCCTGATGAGGTTAACTGAAGCTGAACTTACCATCAGAAGTTGGTGAAGGCACCTTGTTAACTCCAGTTCATTAAATAATAATAAAATAATCATTAAATAATATATTTAATGAATGGAGGTGCCTTAACTGACTGTAACTGATTGTAACCACCAGTTAACAGTTAGGTGCATTAATGTCACACAGATCACCCCTGGAGTGCTCCAGTTAGCCTCCTTGACTGTAGGAGAAGGCTAAGTTAGCCTCCTTGTCTGTAGGTAGGCGTGGGAGTGACTGGGACGATGGTAATTAATGCTCCTTGATGTCAATTTAAACTTAGGATAGTGGTTTAACTAGGCCAATTTGACTGAAAGAGTGAGTATGATGGTAAATGTCTCCAACACCCCCCCTTAAGCTATACTCAGGAAGAGTTAGAAAAAATAAAATGCTAGGGCCTGGAAACAAAGGCCATAGGTCACCCTGTACAATAAAGCAACTGAAACAATGCTCAAAACAAACTAAGTGAGGAAAAGAGGGAAAACCCAGTGGGAAAAAACCCCCCCTCAAGCTGAACACTGAAAGTAGTCTGGATCACCCTGATGAACTCACCCCTAACAGTGAACGGAGGTAAGTGAAATTCTTTTCTGAAAATCTCT
>LPNX010403130.1:233872-336717 GCA_001517045.1 Pseudotsuga menziesii | reverse complement strand
TGGTAATTAATGCTCCTTGATGTCAATTTAAACTTAGGATAGTGGTTTAACTAGGCCAATTTGACTGAAAGAGTGAGTATGATGGTAAATGTCTCCAACACTAGTTGGCAAACTGATCATAAAATACAGATTCATACTTGTCTTGAGAGTACTTTGCAAACATTGAATAATCTGATTCTAAATATGAAAGGAGCTCACATGCTTGCTGTTGTTCTGAATCCGCTTCAGACTCATAATCTTCCTGTTCAAAATATGAATCATATTGATTTTTATTTGGCTCAGGTAGATGATGGTTTTCAAAATCAAACTACTCTGGGATTCTCCTTGAAGCACAAATGTTTTCCTCCACCTCTAAAGCATATTCAAAAATAATGTTTAATCATGAAGATTTCCTTTCTAGTAGAAGAAGGGAAAGTTTTGAATGTAGTCCCATCACATAATATATCATGGTAGTTGCCTCTGTGGGTCGGATCTCCAAAGGCATATCATGATAAGTGTTGTAGAATCTTCGATTGAAGATAAGAAAAGTTTCGTCTTCCTCTCTCTTCAAAGCATAGAAATCAGCGAGATACAAATCAAGAGATTTGTTCTCACCCCAATGCTTCAAAAAGGCATCCGTGAATTCTATCCAAGAGCCAATGGAGTCAGCGCTTAAACTCTTGAACCATATAGCAACATCTCTAATCAACAATTTAGAGAAAAATCTCATGATTACATCCTCATGAACAATCTGAAAACGATCAATAAAATCTTCGAAAGATTGCAAGTGCCTTTCAGCTGAAGCTTGATTCTCTCCAGAAAACCAAGGGAGATATTCATAACAGTCAAGAGGATAAGGATGAATATGAGAGGGAAGTTTTAATGGCTTAAACATCTTCATCCTGATTTTGATTTGAAAGGCTGTGGGCTGATCATGAGGGATAAAAATATGCTGACAAGGTTCAAAGGTTATGGCAACGAGTGTTGAGCTCTGCATAGGTTTTGAATCAGTTTTGGTTTCTTTAAGGTTACATGGCTGATTAGATTTAGAAGGAATTTGGATACAGAGGTCATTTTTATAAATGAGCTGTGGCACAAAGACTGATTCACCTTCTACAATACAAGTAGGCTGTAAATATTCTTCTACAAATGGATTTATAAAAGATGGCTGATAATCTTTAGAATATATAAAACATAGGATAATTATTTTAACATGTGAAGGGAAAAGTATAAAAGAGCTAATAAAAAATAACAGCAGTTCATAAAGTAAACTGATGAACTGGTACCTGGATTTTGAATTCATCCTCTTCATCTTTTATCAAACAGGTCCTCTCCAGTGGATATTTATTAAATTTGGATGGATCGGGGAAATAGAAGTCTTTGTAAATCTGCCCTAGTAGCAAGGCTAGGTTTTCTTCTCCCTCTACCAACAAATATGATCTAGATGTCCTTGCTGCTTTGGAAGTTTTCCTTTGTAGAGCTCTTCCTTTTCTGATGATCTTCTCTAGGTCTGCAACAGGTGTTGTTGGTGGCCTCTCTTGATTTGCTTTGGTATGAGCCCTTCACGGAGCCACAGTTCTTCAATGGAGTCACGAGGGATGAGAGCTTCACAAGCAGTAGTGCTTGAAGATTCCTCAACCCTAAAATTTTCTGATTTACTTATAAACTTCTGAGAACTAGACGCTTCAGCATAAGAAGATTGAAATTGAGGTCTATTTGATATAACAACATAAATACCTCTGGAAATACCTAATGTAGCTCCCCTTACAACTCTGGAGGTCTGTCTTAGTGAAACCCTAGCTCTTCTTAGAATCTCTTCTGGATTTGAAAAAGGTCTTACTGGTGGCCCTTTAGGGTTTGCTCTGGTACTTGGTCTTCTTGAAGCCACCTTATTCCAATGGAGTCTCTAGATAGATGATTACAACCAGAATAGTGTCCAAACTTTGTCTATCATCAAAGCAGAATCTATGTCATCTCCCAGGGAAGCTGAGCTTCAGTCTCCTCTCCCCGGCAACGGCGCCAATTTGTTATCACTCCAGGAAACGCCTCTAGGTTGCAGCTCGAGGATTCCTAGTAACTTAAATGTTTTTATGGTTTTCTAAGTGGGTCAAGTCAGGTGACCTACATGAACTCACACTCTCAATACATGCATGAAACTCAATTAGGGATAAGGCTTCTAACTACCATTGTTCAAAGGTTTGATAATATGGTGTAGAGATGGAGAACTTATCATGCTAGCAGATTCATACATAAAACAGATATATATAAATGGCTAATCATAACAAGGAAAGTACGTATAATTCAAATCATCAATATGCCAATTGGATGACAGCTACCAGACATCAATTAACTTGAATAAACCTGAATAACACATTCAAGCATAAGCACAGAATAGACAAGAAATGGAAGCTGAACATATGATAGAAAAATAGCTTATATTAGGTCATGAGTAGTATGAGAAGCTTGACAATAGTAATGGTCTACAAGTCCCCAAAGTCAAACCCTTTCTATAACATAAGTCTTATGATTTATAGCCTTTACAAAAACACTCAGATCCTGAAAAATTGGATCTTTTTTACTAAAAATAGATAAAATTAATGTTTTTACAAAATTAGGCCAGAAACCCTAATTTAACTACTAGTTTAACTAACTCTAACACTTCTTCACTCTTTGAACCTTTTGATGACTGCAATGAGTACTGGAGGAAAGCTGTAACTGGTCTTCTGATGGATGAGCCATTGTTGGTTAAAATAGGTAGGGTTTTGTGACCCTCTCCTCTTTGATGTATCCCCAAAACTAGAACAGACCTCCTTTGATGGTGTAATTCAGCAACTTTCAGCTTTTACACTTCATCCCTGAGCTAGGTATATTTACCAAAATTGGCCTTTTATGCAAAAATTACTTTTTGCACCTCTTTCTGCTTTCGGTGGTTGAGTCAAAATTTCGGGTCTGTTAGCTACCAAAAGTGCTGCTTTCGGTGGCTAATGAACCACTTCAGTGTTTTCCTAAGCCACCGAAAATCCCTATTTTTGCAAAAAATTTAGGCAACCTCCCAAATTATATTTTTCAGTTTTGTTGCTTACCTTTTGACCTTTCTTTAGCTTGCTCAATGTTTGGAGTATCAGCAACATCCTGGATTGAATCTGGATTTTGAAGGCTTACAGCTACTTCAACTAGGGTTTCTAGTTAAAAATTAGTGCTAGGGTTTGGTCTGGAATTCTTCACCTGTAGCCTCAGAATCCTGATCATTCTATTCTTGCCAAAGTTTTGGTGAAGTAAACTCTTCATTTTTCTGTTGTAACCTGCCTTGTTAGGTCAACTTTTTCCCTAAACATTTGGCCAAACTGCTGAAAGCTGGGGCTCAGAGATGCATTTGGTTCACCAAATATGTGACACCTGTGTATAAACTAAAAGAGGTTTTTATATATTGTTTTGTTTTGAGAAAACACCTCTCTCAGTTTTTTGAAATTTGTTTCCATTTTCCAGATATCTGTATTTCAAAAACACATGTAAAACAAGGAAATTCTGAGATCTGAAAATTAGGGCTCAGAGATGGATTCGATTATCCCAATCTGAAATACCTGTAGGAAAATTGAGAGAGGTTATTGTTTTATGAAATGTTAGGAACAAAAAATTATGATCAGTTTGCAAAATGAATCTCCAGTCGCTCAGAATCACTGTTTTAAAATGATGCCTTTTCACAGTAAAACGCCAATTTTGGTGGCTTAGAGTGCCCTGAAATTTCGGTCTTAGCTGCCAAAAGTCTGCTTTCGATGGCTTAGAGACCGTTTTGAAACCACGCTTATCCACGGAAACCCATGTTTTGAGTTTTTTGAGTGGGTCCTCCTCCCTGCACCTGCAAAATTTAAATTCAAACCCTAGGGAAGGATAGGGTTTAGATTTCCATCAGTCTTTTGAGATCAATAATGAATTCTTAGCCATCAACTCATCCTTTACTACAACTCCCTGACCTTTTAGGTGGTTGATCATGCTAAATTATGACAGACCTCATGCAGACAACCGTTTTCACTTTTTGTCATTTTTGGTGGTTAAGAGACTTTAGGTTTTAGTTCGATAGCTGTCGAAAGGTGGGTTTTCAGTGGCTAATTAAATGCCAACATGTTCTCCCATGCCATCGAAACGTTCTTTCTTCCACAACGTATCTCATTTGCTTTTGGTGGTTACGAGTATCTAGAGTTTTGTTTGTTAGCTGCCGAAAGCTATGCTTTCGGTGGCTAATGAACCACCAACACTTTCACCTAAGCCACTGAAATTGAACTTTTCCCCAACGTATTTCATTTGCTTTCGGTGGTCAACGTCCTCCAGAAAACCCTCGTTAAGCTACCGAAAGGTGAGCTTTTCAGTGGCTAATGAGCTGTTGGAAAGATCGCCTAAGCCACCGAAAGTCCTTTTACCAGAATTTTAACCAATAATGTAATGAGTGAGATTTCGGTGGCTAATCATGGTCCTGCATTAATTTATTAGCTGCCAAAAGGTGAGCTTTTCGGTGGTTAATGAGTTATTGAAAATCTCGCCTAAGCCACCAAAAGCTAAAACTTTCAAATTTTGTTAAAAATCAAAACATCAGATATCCCAACCTTGTTAGTCATCCCAATATCTTTCATAATATGACCTGAAACCTTCATTACTGATCAAAAAATAAATTGTTCTGAGTGAACTTATTGAAAATTTTATTTAGGAGATAACATCTGGCTCCTACTCGGGGATGGGAACCTCCCTATGAGGTCCCAAGAACCCCAGACCAAAATGCCTTTCCTAAAAAAGAATAATTAAAGCTATCTTCTAGTGTTTTATTGGGCATGGAGTCATTTGTCTTTTATAACTGATCTGTTGCAACCTGCTTGTAGCAAGAACCCTGCATACCAAAATTAAAAATAAAAGAAGATATAATGAATCAACAATAATAAGAAAACTCTTATTAATGTAAATAATTGTGAAAAGGTAAAGAAAGGAGGATGAAAATAATTTCCCTTTTTAAATTTGGTCAATTCACTACATTGCACCCGTGTTATCCACCAACCATAAAAGATAAAAGAAAAAAAATAGAAAATAAAATTTTGTAAGTTGAAATGTCTTCAAGTCAATGTAAATTGTATTTTGAACGAAATGTTTTACTTAATACTTTTTAAACTCTCCGTTTGATACATTCTTGGTAATCTTTTAAAAATTTCTGCATGTTCCAAAAATGGTGGCTGAAAAGATAAAATAAAATATCATAATATTAATTTATTGAAATTATGTTTTCCATTTTAAATAAGTAGCTGAAAATTCTTATTATGATAGATGTTCAACCAAAAAAGAATTATTGAGGAAATAATATCATGTAAACATAGATAAAACCCTAATTAACATCATTGGTTGTAATTATATATGATAATGTTATTAAGGAGAAATTTACCAAGGAGATTTTTTTTTAAAATGAACGTTAATAGTGTGTTTTTCAATGAATAAGATTGAATTAGAGAGAAGGATTATCAAGCAAAAATAGTGTACAGGTGATAGTAAGCCTTTTGTGGTAAAGTAAATTGATTTAAAATTTTACAAATTTATAATATGTATAATTAATTATTTTGAAAATAACTAAAATCAGAATAATACATTAGTAAAAATAGTCAATTTTTTATAATGTTTTTAACTTAGTTAGAGCTAAGATATAGATAGTTTTGAAGATTAAATGGAAATATCTTACTACATCAAGCAAAATACACTTGTAATCTAGAGATGCTTAAAAGAGAGTCACCAATCGAATTATTGATAAGAAGTTATTACTTATTCATTGATGTGATAAAAGCCTAAAATTTGGCAAGGTTGTCACAAGATCAAAATATATCAATTTATTCAATTGGAGGCATATAACCAATTTATTTAATATTTTTGCAAACCAAAGCATGTTGTTACTTCAAAAAAATGCATTCAATCAACTTTAAGCATCCAAAATGACAAAAGGGTTCAAGAAACTAAGGTCATCCAAATCACCCAATCCTCATGAAAAGATGAGCCAATCCCAAGAACAAGCAACACAAGGAGTGAATGATAAAAGAAAGGAAATTAGGAAAACAAAATCAAACTACACCAAAATAAAAGAAAACCAAAAGCTAAGTATTTACAAAATTTACACGGGGCTCCCTTTATTTCGTACAAAATTAAGGGGAGTTGTTGGGGTGCCAACTAGCCCGAATAATGTGATTGAGTTGAGAGGATTCCTTGGGATCTGCACCTATTACAGAAAATTTGTTAAGTAGTTCTCATAGTTGACTGCACCCTTGACTGATTTGACAAAGAAGGAATCCTTTTGTTGGTCCGAGGAAGCTGAAGAGGTTTTCAATAGAATGAAGAAAGTAATGAGTAGTTTCATGGTCCTTTCCTTACCATATGTCACTCAACCATTTGTGCTTAATTGTGATGCTTCCAGTGAAGGAATTGGATCAATTTTTATGCAAAATAAGCACCCCATTTCTTTTGAGAGAAAAAATTTGCAGCCACATGAAAGACACTATTCAATCTATGATAACGAAATGTTGGCCATTATGCATGCATTGGACAAGTTCGGATAGTACTTGGTGGGAAGCAAGTTTGTTGTCACGAGCTATCACAATAGTCTAAGGCATTTCTTAACACAAAAAGAGCTTAATGACATGCAAAAAAATGGGTAAGTAAATTTCAATCCTATGACTTTTACATAGAGTATAAGAAAGGGAAAATGAATGTAGTTACAGATGTACTTTCTAGGAACCAACTCTCTCTTTAATGGAATTTCTTGTTGATTGGAAAATGAAACTAGTTGTTGAGTACTCTAACAACATGTTTGCATGTCTTTTATTACATGAGTTAATGCATGATGATGCATACAATGTTCTTAGTGAATTCATACACTAAAAGGACAAAATATACTTGGTTCCTGAATCGGTTTTGAAAAGGAAAAATATAGAAGTTGCTCATGATGGACCCATGATTGGTCATATGGGTTTCCTGAAGACCTATAGAATGGTAAGAGAGAGGTTCTAATGGAAGGGACTCAAGAATGATGTGTTGAATCATGTGCTAGGGTGCACTACATGCCATCATAATAAGGTATACCATATACATCCTACTAGCCTATTACAACCTCTACTTATTCCAAAGTGAAAATGGGAGAGTATCTCCATATATTTTATCACTAGCTTGCCAAAGGTTCAAGGTAAATATTGCATTTGTGTTGTGGTTGATATGCTAACAAAGATTGCACATTTTTTTCCTATTGCATCCACTATGACAGCAAGTCAAGTTGGTGGTCTCTTCTTTTCAGAAGTATTCAAGTTGCATGCTTTTCCCAAAACCATACTAAGTTATAGGGACACCAAATTTACAAGTGCATTTTGGCAAGAGTTGTTCAAGTTGCTTGGAACAATATTGGACCTTAGCACAAGCTATCACCCTCAAATTCACGGACAAAATGAAAGGGTGAATCGATGGATTGAAGGATACCTCAGGAACTATGTCATAGGGAAGTAGAAATCATGGATCATATGGTTGTATTTAGGATAATTATGCTACAACGCAACTTTCCACATATCCATTGGCATGTCACCTTTCAAAGACCCCACATTTGCAAATATTATTTTTGGATATTGTTGGGCCCAAAAGGCCAAGGATTGGATCCAAGAGATTCAATACATTCTCAAAACAATCAAGGATCATTTGCAGGTTGTTTAGAACCAACAAAAGATGAATGCAGAGAAGCATAGGATAGAGCAAACCTTCCAAGAAGGTGACTTGGTATACTTAAGATTGCATCCCTATAGGAAATATTCCTTGAAAGAAAAGGGGGCTGAAAATTTTCAACCAAGGTTCTATGGCCCATATAGAGTTGTGAGGGGGATTGGTGAAGTTGCTTGTGATTTGGAGTTACCTGCAAGAACAAAGATACACAATGTGTTCCATATATCTTGTCTAAAGAAGGAATTTGGGAAACAAATGGAAATTTCAAAGGATATTCTCCACATGATGATGAAGGATACTTGACACTTTCTCTAGAGAATATTTTGTAGATAAGAGAGATGAATATGAGAAATATGACCATCAAAGAATACCTTGTTCAATGGAAAGGTGTACCAAGTGAAGATGCAACATGGGAAGGTGAGCAGGTCTTACAACATTCAGGATTGCAATTGCTTGAAGACAAGCAATCTTGGGCAGGGAGGACTGTAATGTCCCATACCTAGTGAATCCTTGGTTAAACCTATAACCCATTTAGTTTCCATGGTTTCAAGAGGAAATTAAATAAATTAGTTAGGAAATAAATTTTGACTAGGTTGTTTTGAAGAAATTAAATTAGATAATGTAGAAGTGATGGAGTCTATAGTTTTGAATATTTAGTTATTAATAATTGTTGTATGAGTTGGAAATTCCTAGGTGGCCCAAGAGGGTGCATAGGAGATTAGGTAGACCCTACGATTTATCATCCACAGAGGAAACTAGAAGAAAAGCATTGGAAATCAAGAAAGCGACTGAAGATATGGAAAGCAACAGAAAACTAGGAAAGCACTGAAAAGAAGGAAAGTAGCAGAAAATAAAGGAAAAGGAGGAGTTTCCAAAAGCAATAAAATCATATTAAAGTAGGTAAGGAAATAAGTAGTGTCACCAATACTGTCCAACAATTGAATCCTGTAGGTATTCAGTTATGTCCACTTATGCTTTGATCCCCATCAGTTAGATCACTTCTAGTGTCTCTAGCATAGTTTGCGTGATTCGAGGGAATATATGTTCTTTTGTTCACCTACCCTCTTCAGTTAACTGGTTGTGAGCATTTGTTTACCTACCCTCTTTAGTTAACTGGTTATTAACTATTTTAGTGATCTGGAGTTGCACTAGTTATCTCTAGTGGTGATTTTCCCACAATGAGTTAGCTCATAAGTTAGTCTAGGTTGGTAGATTCAAATGCCTCGTCAAGTATTCGAATTATTCATTGACGATTGTCGTATATATTCACCCATAATGTAAATATTATTGTATGGGATATTTCTCACATTTCTTCAACTCATTGTGTAAAATCAATTATTCTTCTCTATATTTTTTTGGTGCAATCTATGTGAAGACTATTTCTGTCCAAGATCTGTCTGTCAGAATCTAATAAGTTCGAGATGTAAGACCTAGGTATGATTCACTATTTTTCAGGTCTTGAGGTGTGGTAGAATCCAGATGATATTTTCCTTAGTCAAGGAAAATATGTGGTAGAGATCTTGAACATATTTGGGATGATGGATTGCAAGGATATTTCCACACCAATGGAATCAAACATGCAGTTGCCGTGTTATCCCACTTCAAAGAAAATTGATGCCACAATCTATAGGAAGATGATTAGTTCGTTGATGTGCTTTATGAACACGAGCCTAGATATTTTATTTGTGGTGAACGCTTTGAGTTAGTATATGGTAGAGTCGAGACATGTTCACATGATTGTGGAAAAGCATGTGTTGAGTTATCTGAAGCGTACGATTGAGTATGGCCTCAAATATGTGAGAGATTAGAGGATCTTCTTGCAGGGATATGTTGAATTTGATTGGGTTGGTAGTGCTACAGATAGGAAGAGCACTTTAGGATGTTTCTTTAGTTTGGGGTCTAACATAATTTATTGGTTCAACAAGAAGAAGACAAATGTAGCATTATATACAACCAAGGTAAAGTATATTGCAACTTGTTCATCAAGTTGTTAGGTAGTGTGTATTTGGAATCTACTTGTGGGATTGTTCGATGTCGAGTTAGAGATGACTTGTGTGTACTTTGAAAACTAGAATTGTGTAAAGTTTTCCAAGAACCTAGTACTCCATGACAAGTCAAAGCACATCGATTGGATATCACTATATCCAGGATATGGTGCAGAGAGGAGTAGTGAAGCTCTAGTACATTGCAACGGACGAGAAGATGGTCAATGTATTGACCAAGTCTGTAGCAAGAGTGAATTTTGAGTACTTTAGGGACAATCTTGGATTTGTTTAAATTAGTGTCCATTGCAAGAGGGAGTGATGAGTCCTTGTGGTCTTCACATCCAACATGACAAATGAATGGCTCTGTGGAATACGATTGGTCGTCACATCAAACATGAAAAAGGGTTGGCTCTATGGAATACAAGTGTTCTTCATATCCAGCATGAAAAAGGGTTGGCTCTATGGAAGATGAGTGGTCTTCACATCCAGCATGAAAAAGAGTTGGTTATGTGGAAGACGAGTGGTCTTCACATCCAGCCTAAAAAAGGGATGGCTCTATGGAAGATGTATGATACTTGACTCCAATATGAAAAAGGATTGGAACTCTAGAGGTGTGCACCAAGTATGAAAAAAGATTGGTCATTGCACATGTGCACCCACTATGAAAAAGGACTGGTCACTGCACAGGTACACCCAATATGAAAAGGGATGGTCACTATACAGAGGTGCACCTAGTATGAAAAAGGACTGGTCACTACACGAGTACACCCAATATGAAAAATAATTGGTCAGTGTACAGTATGAGTGGCTATATCTCTGAGGGTAGATCCCAACATAGTTGGTGGTATCATTGTAGGTAGGAATATTTCACCTTCTGCAGACAGAAGTTGTTCCTTTGGTCTGAATGGTTCAAATCCAGAACAAATGAGTGAACTACAAAGGATGAAGACCCTCCCTTGATGTCATAGACACCTGGAATGCTGCTTCAATAGTGAACCTGTGTACCTGCAACCAGATCAAACATGCAAACACATCCAAGCTACCAGAACATAATCTATTTATCCATGTCAGTGACTAAGGAATCCAACAACATTTACATGCGAAATAAAAACAATAGTAATGTGGGATGGAAATAAGCTTTCTATTAAGATGAATGGAGAAGTTTACAACCAATTAAGCCTTAGTGTCGACATGCATCTCCATGAAACCAACACCTTCATCCCCATAAGCTCCAAATTTTTTCTCTATGCTCTCAAATGGCTTGGGCCAAGTGGTCAATCCAACAGCATAACAATACCTCTATGGTTCCCCCCTCGACCATGGACATGAGCTTGTATTTATAAGGATCAATGGATAGGAATGGTTGAGAGATTTGTGGGTGAGGTGGCCTCTAAGATCCTATGATGGGGGATCTCGAGCTCAACTGACCCACTATGATAGGGATAAGGGAGGACATGAGGTTCATGATCTAGAAGCCTCGAGAAACTTATCTTTTTCCCATTTTACCTAGGGTACCGCTTTTTTCCTCTAATGACAAAGCGGTTTAGGTTAGAACCGCTTATGGGCCAAAGGCCATAGGCGGTGGCACCGCTTATGGAAAACGAGATACAAGCGGTGTGAGCAAGGTACCGCTCATGGTTAACGAGGAAAGCTCGATGCTGAGTATTTTTATGTAAGATTGACAAACAACATAGGTTTCCACTCTAGATGCTTGGATTAAGGAAAAATATGTAAGTCAAGGATCTTATCACATGGTGGTGATAGGATTTTGGTATAACACGATTTCCCCCAAAGCATGAGTCTTAGAGGGATACAGTAAACGAGAGCTTTCAGAGAACAAGTTGTCACTTTGAGGTGAAAATGTCAGCTCGAACAGAGCATGTATTCAAGTAGGCATCTGTAGTACATCAATATTTTTGACTCATAGACACAAGTAACCAACTCATGGCTGCAGACCAATACAAGGCAGATCCATGCGAGGAATAAACAAGCATGGCTACTAGAATACAGCGTAGATCCATGTGATAGAGGACTCAAACTTAGACATGGATACCAGACATACAACACAGATATATGTCATACATACACAAATTTGAGCATAGCCACGACCATACAAATGTGGATCCATCCTAGATATACAAAAACTCCATTGCAACCTGGGGAAAAGCAATGAGCGCTTTAAGCAAAAACCCAGGGTCTTCGTCTCGTCTTCCACAAAGTAGGATTCTATCCATGTGATTACAATGATCTGAAGTTGAACATGGTAGAAACCAATTGATTACCAACCAATGATGTAAACTATTAACAAGTGCGAGGGAGACCACCATTGATGTCAATGATTCCCAAGGTACCCTAGTACAATCTACTGAGTGTGAATAGATTTCCTGATGTCGAACACCCAGTCGATTCTATCGATCAAAGGTCAATGATGTGAACCTATGTCAAGAGTAAGAGAATCTCTCATTAAGGCATACAAATCTCAAGGTACTAAGTTTTTGTTTCTAAGACTAGTTCCTGGATGATGAGCTGATGTCGACGGGAATAGTCTTGTCGAAGGAGGGCCATGATGAGTCCCACATCGATGACACGAAACTCTGAACATAGTTCTGCAATGATGTGAATGTAGTAACCATAGGAATGACTCAAAAGTACTGACACAAAGACTGTTTTGTCTGCAGAGGTAAACTTCTTCAACTTCCCTTTGAACATCGGGCAGCACGACAAAAGACTTGGTAGCATGACTGAATGGGACAAACTCATGATGTGACAGTGGAAAATGCATTCTTTTGAAAGACTCAAAGGAGTGACATGACTCATGAAAGTGGATCATCACAGAGATCAACTGAATACCCAATTG
Organism: Pseudotsuga menziesii; assembly: GCA_001517045.1. Classification (NCBI taxonomy): domain Eukaryota; kingdom Viridiplantae; phylum Streptophyta; class Pinopsida; order Pinales; family Pinaceae; genus Pseudotsuga; species Pseudotsuga menziesii. Next base: position 324,177 of record LPNX010403130.1, on the reverse strand, counting down.
ACTGAAATGATATGTAGACAAGTGCCATGTTAAAAGGTAACAACAAACTACTGCCATTTATTTGCAAAATGATTCCCTTCTCATTTCCCCCATCATGATAGATGAGTGCCTCTTTTCAGTTTTATGAGTTCAAAGAGGGTAACAAACACTCGGTATAGCTTGTCTAAAGACAAGTCCAAACTCATATATTTTACGAACCTAAGAGAGGAGGGGTTCGTTCCCAAAAACGGGTCTCTCAATGTTTAATTTAACGAGCCTAATGAAAGAAAACTCGGCATTGTTCATGTTTAGAGAGTCTAAACGCTTACAGAAGAAGACTCCAAAACGGTCCTTTTTCGTATGATTTAGTCCCTAAGGCCCGAAAAAGTGTAAAATCATACCTTAGAGAACTCTTCCCGTCATGATTGGCTGGAGTGTTCCTTTTTCATAAATAGTCTATCCGAACCAAAAAAGATATAACCTACCATTAGAAAGACGACCCTTCGAATGATTTAATGAGCATGGAGAAGACAATATCGCTCAACAATATTTTCATATTTAGGGAGCCTAAAAAGAGTTTAAAGAGGACTCCATGATGTTTCTTTACACAATGTCAATTTTTACGAGCCTAGAAAGAATCGAAAATGGACTCGGGCCTTTGATACTAGGTTTCAAGAGCATGACCAAAGTGTCATAACAAACGCTCATCGACGTTTTTCGTTTTATGGAAGTATGAAAAAGTCATAAACGAACTCCCAAAGCTTTACTGCTGTGGTTCTTCTATTCTGCAATCGACTCAAAAACAAGTGTTAAATGTGCTCATAACTTAACATTAAGGGATTACAACTAATAAGTTTTGAATAAAAGGCGATTTTAAATCAAAACTATAGCAAGTCGGACCCAAAAATGCATATAAAAGTCATGTAAATAGTGAAAAATCAAATCATTTTACTATTTACCCATAGTGGAGAGCATTTGGAGCACTTTCCTAGTCAGATCTTCAGCTGCTAATATCGGGAGTTTCCACCGTCAGATTTGAGCGCCGTCAGTTCCAGGTAATAGTTAAAACCCTACTCTTCCTTTTCATAGTCTTAATTTTTTATTTTGATGTGGTTTTGGGCTTGTATGGTAAGCCCTAAAAACATGGGAATGGGAACTATTCTTATCCCTTGTGGGATACACGGTACCTCACTAGAATCGTGCCTAAAACAAGGCTTACAGGTGGTGCCACCGCCTATCTCCAATGGCACACAGGCGGTGCCAACCGTGGAGATTTAAAAATGATAGCACAAGAAAAAATAAGTCATTATTTTGAATTTAAATGATTAAGGATTATTCTAATATGTGCTATGATTGTTTTTAGCAGGTTTTTGCTAATCAATCATGGTGATATGGAAAGAACGACAACATGACAATGATGACACTTTCGCTGAAAGGAATGCGGGTTGTATAGCCACATTATGAGGTTGTGGGATCCTGAAATTCTTCCAGACCCCAAGCATGGTATCACACAAGTGGTTGCTAGAGCAGATACTCCAGATGTGGAATCTGGAGCAGCAACACTTTGAGGTTGGAGCTCATATTCTGACAGTGGAGGTATAGGACATCTACTTCTTGACTGGACTCTCAAGATGGGGTGCCCCCATCTCACTAACAGGTTCCTGAGGAGGGGATATTACCACACAAGAGTTGATAAATCGTCACTGTGTCCTAGGGATGAGGACATCGGGGAAGAAAGTCCCCATCAGGGCAGTGATGGACGGGCCTCTAGGAACTGTCCTATTTACTCTTCAGAGAGTGGCCAGGAGTCAGGGTGTGCACTAGGATTCTAGGGCACACATGTTGTATGCCATAGAGGCCATGGCACCTACAGTATTCAACTGGGTGGAAGCCCTACTTCCGATATTCAAAGATCAGCTGAGTAAGTGTCGACAGGGAGAACTGAAGTAGTTTGGATTTGGTTCCATTCTAGCCTGCTTCTTCTTCGAGTGGGTACCACAGATGAGACCTCAGGTGATCTTCACAGAGCTGAGAGCATGGGACCCTCATATGTTGAGGTGGGTCCATATTATGGCCTGCACTGGAGTGGGCAGGGAGAAGGTAAAGTTTGGTGACCCGTTCCTTAGATGGCTCTGAGATTAGATCCTCATGGTGGAGGATTATGCTTATGTGGGTACGGACTTCAGTGGAGACCCTAACCTACCGCTCCCACCTGGAAGATAGTGGGGTGACATCAGTAAGAAGCAAGAAACCCTAAAATGGATACAATGTTTTTATGTTTTTTGATGTTTTATATTTTTTATGTTAAGTAACGAGACCTAAAAATCTTCATGCAGGCATTGGAGTAGCATGACCTGGGGGAACTTCCTCATTGGATAGACGAGCTGGAGCCTGCTTTGTACCGCGGGGTGATGATATCACCGGGGAGTTAGAGGAAAACCTAGAGAGGTTGACCTTGGATATCCTTGATGCTTCCACTGATGACCTCCCTCTGAGGTATTAGAGACCTACAACAGGAGTATTGGGTCGATTTTGTAGGCTTCTACATAGAGTAGCCCGGGAAGTGATGTGCTACCACGAGCATCACTAGACAATGTGTGTATGAGATATCTATTGAAAGCTGACAGCTTCAGGATTTTGTATGGTGATTTTCCCTAAAAGCCTACATGCTTCAGAAGAGGTCTTGTGACCTATTTTTTGTAAACATGTTCATATATATATATACAGACTTTTACTCGATGTTTATATGTCTCAAATGGTGAATGTATTTTATATGAGTTTTATGTGTCTTTTAACTGTTTATTTACAATTGACCATTTTTTATTTTAAGTCATGAATGGGAAATATGCCAATCTAGGATGTAATTAGCTATGAGTCAGCAACTACATTATGTTCCCTATGGATATGTCTATAAGTGATGGTTTCAAATGATGTTTCTAACAAGCACACCCTCTGGAAGAGGCGGAGAAGCACAGGATTTCTAATGGTATAAACATGGTTTAGATGACAAACCATGAGTTGTGAGTCCATCAAGACTACAAGATTATGAACATTGCGGGAGACACCTTCAGTCAGAAGACCTATGACTGCTCGATACTCGATGATGTTATTGGTAGCGAGACCAATACAAACCGCTTTTGAACTGACCAAATCTTCAGCCAAAGAATAGAGGACCCAAGCAGCTGAGGTGAGATTCAAGGTGTGGTGGAAAGCACCATCAGCAAAGCCATAGAAATCCATCTACTCTGCATGACCAAAACATGGTATAAACAGATGTGGACACTAAACTCAAAACCATATTGAAAATACTAAAAGCACACTGAAATTCAAGCAATATACATATATACAAGATACTATCCAAGAAAGACCTAGGCATAGTACCTCTTCAGGTACAACCCATTGTGAGGTTTCCCTAATGGGATTCCATTGTAGTCAATGAGCTTGTAGGCCCCTTTCTCTAAAACTTCAGAAACAATGAAGGGACCGTACCACATGGACTCAAACTTACCCTTCCCTAGTTTGTCATATCTCTGGTCGTAACTCAAAACTAGGACACCCTCGTTAAAGGCACGAGGTTGGACGGATTTATCATACTATGCCTTGACGCTTTTCTTATGTGCCTCATTAGCCAAGGCAGCATCTATCTGAGTCTCGTCAAGGTTATTCAAGTAAAAAAATATTTCTTCCTCTACGGAAGTGTCTGGGAGAAGTTCGACAGCAAGTTGTAAAGATGGAATTTGACATTGAATCAGTAAGATAGCTTCAAGTCCATAGACAAGCTGGAATGGCGTGAAACTAGTGGCTATTTTCAATGAAGTCCTATAATCCCAAAGAGTGGAGAAAAGAATGTGGTGCCAGTTGGATTTATGATCTCCAACCATTCGACGAAGCATAGTTTTCAAAACTTTGTTAATGGACTCTACCTGACCATTAGCTTGTGGATAATATGGCATAGAGTTTTCATGGCAAAAACCTATCTTGGCACTTAGTTCCTCCATCATTTGATTATGGAAATGTGATCCATGATCAGTAACAATGGAATGCGAGACTCCAAATCTAGCTATGATATGATTTAACAAGAAGAGAGCAGGAGTCTTAACATCTTCTGCATATGTAGGCATGGCCTCAGCCCACTTTCTAAAATAGTATATGGCTATGATGATGTAACCATGCCCCCTGGATGAGGTAGGATTACAATGCATAAAGTCAATCCCCCACTTGGAAAATGGACCAACGGAAATGATGGGGTGTAGTGGAGCAGGATGGGTGCACTTTTTGGGATAAAAATGTTGACAAGGTGGGCATTTGTTAATAGCCTCATGATAGTCTTTGAAGATGGAAGGCCAGAAATAGCCAGCGTGAAGGATTTTCTAGGCTGTAGCCATCCCAGATAAATGACCGCCACATGCTCTAGAGTGGCAATCATTCAACACATGTTCAGCCTCCTCATGGGTGAGGTATCACTGGAGAATAGAATCAATCCCATGTCTATACAAGGTATCATTTAGGATGAGCTAGTATTTCACATGGTGACGGATACGGTGGCAATCGTCATGGGATAAATGCGGCTGAAATTGTTGTGTTTGGAGATAAATAAGAAAATCTCCATACCATGGATCGGTAGTGCTGATCAGGAACAGAAATTCATCAGGAAATGAATCACTGGGCTCAGATTCCATTGTAGCACATTGAAGATCACACATGAGCTTGACAAAGACTAAGGATTTCTTTGATGTGGCTTTGGCAAATTCCAGATCAAACTCCTATAGTATGACTATCCATCGGGAGTACTTGCCCCCGAGTACCTGACGAGTCAGGATGTGATACATAGGATTCTGGTCTGCCAATATAGTGGTTGTGCGGAGAAAAATGTAGTGATGAAATTTTTGTACAACAATGACCGTGGCCAAGGCTAACTTCTCCATGCATGAATATCGGGTTTCAGAATCCATAAGATTCTTACTCGCGTAGTAAATCATGTGCTCCTGACTGTTGGGATTTTCCTGTACTAAGACCATAGCGATGGTAGTAGTGGATGCAGAAATATACAAGAGAAAGTCCTTTGAATAATCTGGGGGGTGTATCATAGGTGAATGAGTCAGAGCGTGTTTAAGATTATCAAATGCATGTTGGGCTTGGTCATCCCAGAAGAACAAAGTGTTCTTCTTGAGGAGACACATATGATCGTGTGTTTTCTCTGCGAAATTGCACACAAAATGGCAGAGAAATTTTTCCTTCCCTTGCAAAATTTGGAGTTCAAGGAGATTAGTTGGGGCTAGTAGAGCCAAAATGGCGGCAATTTTCAAAGGGTCTATCTGAATGCCATCTTTGGAGACCATGAAACCTAGCAGACGTCCCGTCTCAATGCAGAAAACACATTTATGCGGATTGAGTCATATATTATAATGACAGCATCTTAGGGATATGACTCTAAGATGACCAGGGTGGTCCTCCCATCGTTGTGAATGAGCAAGGAGGTCATCAAGGTACAGTTCAACAATATGTTTAATATCGTGAAACGCATAGGACATCGCACACTGGAATGTGGCTCCAACATTTTTCAAGCCAAAAGGTAACTTCTTGTATGCAAAGGTTCCCCATGGGAAAATGAATGCCATATTGTGCTGATCAGTGGGTAATATCTCAATCTGATTATAGCTAGAGAATCCATCCATAAATGAGAATATGACACTTACATCACAGTTGTCGATAATTTGATCAATTTGCGGAGTAGGAAAGTTGTCCTTGGGACAAGCTTTATTCAAATCCCTAAAATCGATACAGACTCTAATGGTGCCCTACTTTTTATTGACAGGGACTACGTTCGATACCCATTCCGTCAGGGTTACTAGATAAATAAACCCAACTTTGAGAAGTTTCTCAATTTCATCTTTAATCGCTGCGGCCTTTCGTGGATGTACTTGTCTTAGTTTTTTCCTAACAGGCTTGGCCGAGGGATAGGTTTTAATCTTGTGGACCACTATGGACGGGTCAATCCATGGCATCTCTTCATAGGACGAGGCAAAAATATCACATAATTCTTTGAAAAGTGCCCTGTATGCTTCAGATTCAGATGTCAAGCAATTCTGCCCAACATGAACATGCTCGATGGTACCAGGCTTGGCTAATATGTCAATCCGATTTGTCTGAGTAATGTTGCAAAGGTTTCCTTCAGAATTTGTGTCTTGCAACAATATGGTACTTTGTGGTATGTTTACAATATCAGTAGGAAACATAGATGCATAATCATGGTTAAACGAACTAGTGTTGGGGAGGAACATGGATCTATGATGGTGATCCTCCCAAATGGACTCATCTGTACTCATGATCTCCATAATGGACTCATCAGAAGGAAAAGTCTCAGAGAGATAATCTAGAATAGGAAGAGATGGTTCTAACCAGTAAGGTAAATGGTAAGGATCCAAAGCCGCTAGATGAAGGTCATCAGTGTGATCATTGGAAAGGGTTTGAATGGTGTCATACATTGCTTCGTGTTAACTCAACAAGGTGGACTCAACAACCTATTTTCCCTTAGGCTCACAATCAAATGAGGAAATCATATGGACTGTCGCGGAATTAATGTTAGGAGGAGAGGATGAAAAAATCCCCATAAGGGATGAATCCTTCAACATGCCTACTCCAATCAACTAGTAAGGAGGAGGGGACTTGCCTAACATGGGGATATTATTAACCATATAGGTAGTAACATCTGGCGTAAAGAAATCGAGCTGGTCAATAGTAACAATTCTCCCTAGTTGTGGAAATTGGACTATTAGGAATATTGTTGAAGCAACAACAGTCATGGCATAAAACCAATTTCTTCCTAGAAGGAGGTTGTAATCTAACGGGGCATCTACCACTTCTACTTGAATGGAAATAATTTTTCCCCCAAGCCCAACTACGAGGGCTGATATGAGACCATGGGGATGGAAACCTTGTCCATCAAAGGCCTTCAGAGTCGTAGGTGATGTTACAATCTTGGGAGAGCCGAGAGCTTTCCAACAAGATGGAGACAACACCGACGTTGAAGCTCCTTCATCTAGTACCTTTCTAAAAACCTTCTTTCCCACTACTTTCGTAATGATCTAAAAATCAAGTTTATGAGGTAGCCTAGACTTATAGTTCTCAATATTGAAGTGAATCAAATTAGTATTATCTGGGTATAAAGCTCCTAATGTCGTTAACAAGTTTTTGTGCTGTGTAGGACAAATTTGGAGTACTTCTAAGGTAGAGATTGCACAAGGTGCTTGAGCGAGATCTTCAACTACATTATAAAATTGAGCAGCTCGGGCACTAGGATTAAATACATCCTTTCAAAGAGTACTCTTGGGTGGATGCAAAATCATGTCAAGAGTAGGATTCTCGATGGATAGGGGGACATTAGACGAGGATTCAAGAGAACTAGTAGAGGGATCTTTCCCTGAAGAAGAATGATCTTCTTTCTTGTCTACGGGTTTGTCGTAATTTTGACTTCGAGTTTGCAGATTAATGGTATCCAAGGACATCATACGAATTCCCCTGATTAGACATGTGGTCTATCAGTTGTTGTTGAGAGGGAAAATGATCTATGAGTACTGTAGGTGCAGGATTTGATTTCAGAAATTGGGAGATTTCATCCCAACGGGGACACTCTTTTGTGAAATGGTCACCTTTGCATAGCAGACATGGATATTTTGCTTTTCTCTTCCCTTTATCGTTATCATTGTTGGTTGGTCTTGTATTCTCCTATTGGTTTCTAGGTTTTTTATTCTTACTTTTACCTTTCTTTTTATTATTGCTCGAGGTTTGAGTACATTGAATAGAATTGACCTCGGTGGAAACCTTAGGAGTCGAAGGAGTATGGGTGGTAGTTTGGGGTTGCTTGGTAGGTTTCGATGCTAATGGGGACTAGATTGAACCAACAATCCCATCAACATGTACTTCTGCTGGTGGTTTGGTGGGATCGGTGCTTGGGTGAGGAGCTTGAGAAATCAAGTCATAAAGAGTTCCAGACTAGGAATAGACCAAGTCTAGATATTGGGCTTGACTAATAGCCTGCTCTTCAGTAATGGCACCACCCATAGCCACATCTCAGGCAACTGGAGGCAACAAAGATTTGGTAAACAAATCAGCTAATAACTTATCCAAAATAAGGGCCTTAATAAGCCTTCTCCGCCTTCTCCACTCATGGATATGATCGGATATGTGGGTGGAGGTGTTTTGTCGCAGAGAGGTTAAGAGATCAGTACTCGTTTCATAACGTATAGGGAGATGACAATGTGTAAGAAACATGGTTTCCAAGGAGCCAAAATCCACAAATGAATGTTGTGGAAGTTCAATGTACCACTTCACAGCTTTACCGGTCAAAGTTCGCTGAAAGAGTCGTAACTGAATTGAATCATCCATGAGGAAGTTTGAATATCACCACAGATGGAATGTCATAACATGGTTTTTCGGATCGTCTCCCTGCTTCCCATTGAACTTTGGGATGTTTGATTGTAACTTTACTGGAATGGGAGGCCACGAGGGATTGTGTCGAATGGGGTCATTAATCAACTTGGACAAGTCAAGCAAGTACAAAGTTGCTAGGAAAGGTAACTGTCGATTAGGTTGCACAAACTGGTAATATTGATATAGAATATAATTACTAGTAGAACCATAAGTGAACTGATAGACAGGTTGTTGTGACGAAGAACTAACAGAAAATTCGCCCGCAGGGGGTTGATTTCCGGGATCAGGACCGTTAGGACCACTAGGGCCTCTTGGAGGAGGACCACTAGGACCTCTGAGACCACCAAGACCATTGGGACCACCAGGAGGTGGGCCACCAAACCCTCCAGGGCCACTAGGAGGTAAACCTACAGAGCCTCCGGAACCACTAGGAGGAGGGCCACCAGACCCTCCAGGGCCATTAGGGGGAATTCCACCAGGCCCCCCAGGACCACCAGGACCATTAGGATCATAAGGAGGAAATCCACCAGGCCCTCCAGGGGGAGGACCACCATGAGGAAGTCCTCCATCACCTCCCACAGTATGTATGGGTATCCCCCCCATAGCTGGCATGTAAGACCAGTTAGGCTTCCCCCATGGCATAAAAGTATTACTAGGGTGTGGAATTCTAGAATAAGGTATTCCTGTAGGATTGGGTGGATAATTAATGTTCCCTACAGGTATTTGATAACCATAACCTCTAGAATATTGAATGGTTATAGGTTGTGCCCCCAAGGGCTGACTTGAACTAGATAGGGTACTAGCCATATTAGTATGGGTGGGAGGGACATAAACTGTAGATTGTTCTATATTAGAGGTCTGTCCTTGAATAGGTACAATTTTGGTTTCGGATAACATAGGTCATGACGGGGGTTGCCCCCTGGAACTAGAAGGTAATTACAAAACGGAAATTGAAGGTTGGGGCCCGTGTGCAGAAGACCTGGGAGGATTGGGAACATACATAACATAGGAGTTGGTGGGGTTGGTAGTTTGACCTATGTTGTGTGGTGTTATTGTGTGATCTATAATCAGTTCAATGGGTCTCATAGAATCAGCAAGTGAACGGTACACCACAGGAACAGCTGTGGAACGTGTTGGTGGTGTGCCCAATATGTCATCTATATTTATTTCAATCTCCTGAGCACAGAGAATGGCTTCCTGGTATTGTCTACATTATTCTTCATCTAGAGAAATCTCTTCAGAAAAATTTAAATGAGTGCCAAATTAGGCAATGGCATGTCCTATAGAGGTATCCCAAAATGGAGCATTGGGACCATAATCCAGAAGGGTAGTATCATCAACATGACCTTCTATGGGAGAATGGAACGAGGTGTTTTCCTAAGAATATTTTTGGACGAAGGGAGGTGAGTGTGAAGAATATGGTCCTCCACTTTCTGCAACCACATTATCTCCCACTTGGAAGGTGGTAGCAGCTCCTTGGTTGATAGCTTCCATTGGATTTTCTCCTGAACCAGGAATAAAATCGGGTGGCAAGTCCCGTACTCTTCTGAACTGTCTTAAATCAGCCAGTTTGTACAGTTCCTTTATAACCTAGGGTCTGAAAAACTAGAAAACACACCAAAAAATTTCCCTACACAAGCTATAGGTCAAACAAGCACACTTAAAATGACAATAGGAGTTCAAATAGTGAGGTCTCTCACCAGGATTGTCAAGAAGGTGCCACTCACGATATATCTCTAGGGTACATGTGTAGTAATCTCCCCGAATGCTATTTTTGGTGTATGGCTCCAAGCAAGACAGCCAAAGGGATTTTCTCAGATGGATAAGGTATCCTAGTGGGGTCTCCCGATATACTCAAGGTATGTGGGAGCTCGAATCGGTAGTAGTGTTGTCTAATGCATAACCGTACACAAGGGGCCTTCAGATATACAATCCAGTACATGAAGTACCTTTCTATATACCTCAAGGGTACGTGAAAGGCCGTTCGATATACTGATGGTACGTGGAAGAACCGTGCGACTCCTGAGATGTAATGCAGACAAATAATGATAGCTCCTATGCTTAACGACGCCCGAACACGTCTCTAACCTATCACTCAAATTGCTATGTAAATTTTAACCTATAACTACCATTAATTTTAAAGTGGACGGTTAGGTGAATGCATGGTGTTTTGACAAAAAAAGTAAAATCATGCAATATGCGTATGCAAATATTTCACTTTACTGTTCAGTATTCCTACCTACGAGAGGGAAAGAGAGTATTTTATTTTGTTTCAAAATGAAAAATGTTTCCAAACAACAATCTTGATCACATAATCAAATACAAACAACACTTTCCAAACTGATTTCTCTTTTCTAAAAGCAATAAGAAGGGGAAGAATCTCTTTTCCTAAAAGAAAAACAAGGAGCACTCTACATGCATATGCACTCTATTTTTCAATTTTTCTTAAAACATAGATAAATCTAACTTAAAACTACCATATTTTTATTTTGATGAGATAGTACTAAATGCATAAGAGACAGAAGAACATAAAGAGCCTAAAAGCTTGTAAGGCCAATCAGAGATCCAATGTCTAATGCTCAATGATGATAACCTAATCTCAGTCAAAAAATTTCTTTTTTAAAGGAAGAAAAAGAAGTTGTCTATGAAAACAAAAAATGAAACTAACTTGCTAATCAAATGTTTTTCTTTCAGTCTATGTAACAGAAATCAAAAGAGATCTTACTAATACCCTAAGCTTTTCAAAAAACAAGAATTCCTTTCACAATCACAACCAACAAGCACAGAAGTAAATGAACAATCAATAAGCCTAACCTAGCTTTTGAATTTTCCAATCAAACCAATCTTTAACCATAAAATTTCAAACCACAAGCATCAGATTCTAATACACAAGCCTGACAGTGCAGGGCTGAAAGCAAATCAATTAAAAGTTTTTTCAAAAAATGAGGAAAAAAGAGGTCTTGGAATGATGCCTACTTGGCACCGCACTATAGGGGTTTTTACAAAGTGGTTCTATACCAGCACCGCTTCTCGCCAATAGGACTCAGGTGGTGGCACCGCGTACTACTAACTAGGTCCAGGAAGTGGCACTGCTTCTCTCCAACTGCATAAGCACGGTTCCCTGTATAAATCCAAAACATAAAGGAGAACGACAGATCAATTCAGAAAAAAGACCAAATCAAGGTAAAAACTGATAGATTGAGAATAAAAGAGAGCATAAAAGGTCGAAATAATTCATATCTAGACAGATCTGGAAGTTTCAAACCAAAATCCATCGAGTCAGATAGCAGATCTGACTGAAGAGAGTTGGAGAAGGAGCCTGGATTTGGATAAGAGTTGAAGAACTGAGGAAGATCAGATCAACTGATACATATATCTAGTCCCTAGTGGAATCGCCAAATTTGTACATAGGAATATTTCACGTTCTGCAGAGAGAAGTTGTTCCTCTGGTCTGAATGGTTCAGATCTAGAACAAATGAGTGAACGACAAGGGATGAAGACCCTCCCTGGATGTCATAGACACCTGGAATGCTGCTTCGATAGTGAACCTGTGTACCTGCAACCAGATCAAACACGCAAACACATCCAAGCTACCAGAACATATTATATTTATCCATGTCAGTGACTAAGGAATCCAACAACATTTAGATGCGAAATCAAAACAATAGTAATGTGGGACATAAATCATCTTTGCATTAAGATGAATGGAGAAGTTCACAACCAATTAAGCCTTAGTGTCGACATGCATCTCCATGAAACCAACACTTTCATCCCCATAAGCTCCAACTTTTCTCTCTATGCTCTCAAATGGCTTGGGCCAAGTGGTCAATCCAACATCATAACAATACCTCTAAAAATCTCCCCTTCAACCATGGACATGAGCTTGTATTTATAAGGCTCTATGGATAGGAATGGTTGAGATATTTGTGGGTGAGGTGGCCTCTAAGATCCTATGATGGGGGATCTCGAGTTCAACTGACCCACTATGATAGGGATAAGGGAGGACACGAGGCTCATGATCTAGAAGCCTCAAGAAACTTCTCTTTTTCCCATTTTACCCAGGGTACTGCTTTTCTCCTCTTATGATATAGCGATTTAGGTTAGAACCGCTTATGGGCCAAAGGCCATAGGTGATGGCACTGCTTATGGAAAACGAGATACAGGCAGTGCAAGCAAGGTATCGCTCATGGTTAACGGGGAAATCACGGTGCTGAGTATTTTTATGTAACATTGACAAACAACATGGGTTTCCACTCTAGATGTTGGGATTAAGGGAAAATATGTAAGTCAAGGATCTTATCACATGGTGGTGACAGGATTTGGGTATAATAATCATCGAGGGAGATTCTAGTGTTATTGGCCATATCTCCAAGATTAGATCCTAACATAGTTGGTTGTATCACCTAGGTAGATCCTAGTATGTCTAGTCATATCACCGATGGTAGATCCCAGTATGACTGGTCGTATCACTAAGGGTAGATCCCAGTTTTACATGTAGGCTCTCCAATAGATTGGGTTGAGCTAGCGCATGTGTTACATGTAGGCTCTTTGATGGAATGGGTTGAGTTGGTGCATGTTGTTTCATGTAGGCTCCTTAATGGACTAGGTTGAGTTGGTTCATGTTGTTACATGTAGGCTCCTCGATGGACTGGGGTGAGATGGTGTAGGTGTTACATATAGGCTCTTAGATGGATTGGATTGAGCTAGTGCATGATGACTGGTAGTATCACCAAGGGTAGATACTGACATGGTTGGTTATATTTCTGAGGGTAGATCCCAGTGTGGTTGGTTTTATCTTCGAGGGAAGATCCTGGTATGTATGGTCATATCACTGAGGGTAGATCCCAACGTGGTTGGTAGTATTATCAGGAGGGTATCACCCATCATGAAATAGGGCGGTGTCACACCGATATGAGGATTACATCCATAATAAAAAAAGGGTTGGATCTGCAGAAATTATTATGATGTATAGATTTGAGAGATGTCATAAGTCAATGGACTGAGCACCAAGTTGCAGTAGCAGTGATGATATCCAAAATTGATATCCAGTGATGATGTCTAGTGTCAAGTGATGAGAACTAGTGATGATTTCTAGCGACGATGATCGTGATGGAAGAATACATTCCTTCTTAATAAGGAGTGTTGAAAAATGTAACTTTGGAAGATATTCATATTGTACTTTTATTGTATTATTATTGTACCTCCTTTGGGAGATGTTAGTGATGTAATCGACCATGTAAATGTACTTAAAAGAATCAATGTAACTCTTCTATTTTAAGTCATATCAATTGAACCCCCAAGTAATGTTATTTTGAGTCTCCCTAGGAGGTTGGATTTGTTTATAGCAATAATTCGACCTAGTTAGGTAAAAGGTCACTCACTTGATGAGTATAAATAGGGAGGGATATCCTCTCATTTGGGCGCACATCACACTCAAGAAAGTGCACATGAGAGAGAAGAAGAGGCTTGTTGGAGAAGAGAGATAACTGCTATTGTCTTTGGGTTTCATCCTATCTTGGTTAGAATTGCACTTGGTGATAGAATCTATACTAAAGAAGTTGATGGATTTTCTCCCTTGTGGTTTCCGTGATGAAAATCTCTATGTTATTTTTGTGTTGTTGTGCTTGTATTTATTTCATTGATCCTATTGCATATTGTTATTATGTCAAGATGATAAATGTTTAAATATATAGTCTAACCATTAAAGTTCAAACACATATTCATTCTACAAATCCCAAAAACCCATTAAAAAACCCATGTCATGAATCCATCTATCTCTCTCTGTAGCTAACTCTTTTGATGTCCATATCTTCTTGACATAGAAAGAGATTAATGGCAGGAAACAAAAATGGGTAAGTAAATTTCAATCATATGAATTTGACATAGAGTATAAGAAAGGGAAAATGAATGTAGTTGTAGATGCACTTTCTAGGAATCCAACTCTCTCTTTAATGGAATTTCTTGTTGATTGGAAAATGCAACTAGTTGTTGAGTACTCTAAGAACATGTTTGCATGTATGTTATTAGATGGGTTAATACATGATGATGCATACAATGTTATTAATGAATTCATAGAGTAAAAGGACCAAATATACTTGGTTCCTGAATCATTCTTGAAAAGGAAAAATTTAGAAGTTGCTCATGATGGACCCTTGGTTGGTCATCTGGGTTTCACGGAGACTTATAGAAAGGTAAGAGAGAGGTTCTCATGGAAGGGACTCAAGAATGAAGTGTTGAATCATTTTCTAGGGTGAATACATGCCATCATAATAAGTTATACCATATACATCCTACTGGCCTATTACAACCTCTACCTAATACAAAGAAAAAATGGGAGTATCTCCATGGATTTTATCACTAGCTTGCCAACGGTTCAAAGTAAATATTGCATTTTTGTTGTGGTTGATAGGCTAACAAAGATTGCACTTTTTTTCCTATTACATCCACTATGACAACAAGTCAGGTTGTTGGTCTCTTAGTTTGAGAAGTATTTAAGTTGCATGGTTTTCACAAAATCACAATAAGTGATAGGGACACCAAGTTTACAAGTGCATATTGGAAAGAGTTGTTCAAGTTGGTTGGAACAATATTGGACCTTCGCACAAGCTATCACCCTCAAATTCATGGACAAAATGAAAGGGTCAACCAATGGCTTGAAGGATACCATAGGAACTATGTCATAGGGAAGCAAAAATCATGGATCACATGGTTGTATTTAGGAGAATTATGCTACAACACAACTTTCCACATATCCATTGGCATGTCACCTTTCAAAGATCCTACATTTGCAAATCTGATTTTTGGATATTGTTGGGCCCAAAAGGCCAAGGATTGGCTCCAAGAGAGTCAATAAATTCTCAAAACAATCAAGGATAATTTTCATGTTGTTTAGAACCAACAAAAGATGAATGCATAGAAGCATAGGATAGAGAAAACCTTCCAAGAAGGTGACTTGGTATACTTGAGATTGCATCCCTGTAGGAAATATTCCTTGAACGAAAAAGGGGGCTGAAAATTTTCAACCAAGGTTCTATGGCTCATATAGAGTTGTGAGGAGGATTGGTGAAGTTTCTCATGATTTGGAGTTACCTACAAGAAGTAAGATACACAATGTGTTCCATATATCTTGTCTTAAGAAGGAAGTTGGGAAACAAATTGAAATTTCAAAGGATATTCTCCACTTGATGATGAAGGACACTTTACACTTTCTCTAGAGAATATTTTGTAGGTAAGAGAGATGAATATGAGAATTAGGACCATCAAATAATACCTTGTTCAATGGAAAGGTGTACCAAGTGAAGATCCAACATGGGAAGGTGAGTAGGTCTTACAACATTCGGTATTGCAATTGCTTAATGACAAGCAATCTTGGGTAGGGAGGACTGTAATGTCCCAAACCTAGTGAATCCTTGGTCAAACCTCTAACCCATTTAGTTTCCATGGGCTTAAGAAGTAATTAAATAAATTAGTTAGGAAATAAATTTTGACTACGTTGTTTTGAATAAATTAAATTAGAAAATATAGAAGTGATGGAGTGTAGCATACCCAAAACTGAAAAATAAATATTTATTATTTATTTCAGCAAAAACATTATGTTAATTTCTATTATAAGTTTATGACCAAGTGGGTCAAGCATGACTGTAATTGAAGAACTATTTATTTTATTAATTAATAAAAGGAGACACCTATTCAGTGGAGACTGTTAAATGAGTGTTCACTTCCCACTAGGAGGAATGAGCAGTTGTAAAAGGCTGATGGATAGGTGGTAGCACTAGCATTCACTTTCTAGTTCTTGCAGGAGCATATTCCCTAAAAAAGTGGTCATGTTCTATGAGAGGGGGAACTAAGCTGGTGTTGTATAGGAAAATACACCCTTGCAACCTAGGGTCTAGGGTTACCAACTTACTAATACACTTGCAGACAATCAGCTTTTAAACAAAATGAAATGAAAATATGAAGAGAGTTTGTCTTACCCGGTTTATGATGGTTGATCCAAGCTTGGTCTTTTCTCGCTTCAATCTTTTCCAAAGCTTATAGGGTTGCTTCTCTTCACCTGCAAAGAGTCAATTATTCAAGCAATATCTCATACATATATATATCGGAAGTTAGATGAAACACATATTAATAATATAAATGGCATCATTCATTAACCAATATACATGAGAAAAGCATAATACAAAGATTGGAAGAAGAATTCTCTTTATTAACAAACAATGAATATGTGAGAATACAACCCAGCTTCTGACACAAGGACTCCTCTACAACCGAGGTCTTTGAGTTCTGCTGCTCTAAGACTTTGAAGGTATACCACCAGCTTAATTGTTCTCTTCTAGAATTGATTCATTAGCCCCATCCCAAGGCCTCTATTTATACATTGGGAAATATAGTGGTTTTGAAGGTTAGGATGGTTGAGACAGTTGGGATAGTTATGGATTAAGGCCCAAATAATCTCATCTAATCATGATTTATATTTTTTAATGTCAAATTAAGGTACACACGAGTGTTTATATAAGCAAGGCGTGTATGACACGTTTGATTCTCAAAGGGAACTAGTGTGTTCAATTTACACGCAGGTTGCAATGCACATAGTTGCGTATGACACCCGAGTTACAATGGACATAGTTGCATGTGCAACCCTAGACACAGAATAAAAATATATCAGGTTGGTCTGGAGATAATGCATCAATGGTCATGTACATCTATAGTGTTTTGTCCAATTCAATCCTAATTTTCCTTTTGTGTACCGACATAATGGATGTCAGCACTCAGACGAAGAAGTGACATTTTGGCTGTTAATAGATTCCCCCTAATGTGTGAGTTCAGAGGGAAGTGATGGCTGAAATACATTATAGTATTTATCTTGGAGAACTCAGATGTCCAAGGAAGAAGAGGAAGTACCTGAAACAAATACATATCAATGTCATATACAAAATCATATCCGAGGATGCCATGTTCAATATATTGAAACACTATCTCCTTTACAATATTTGATTACATCATATGATACGGGTACAAGACCATGTATATTACAAAGGTGGATTGAAGCCACAATATACAATGATGAGTCTTCAAAATATGAAACTGTGTAAGTGATCATAACATAGTCTTATACAACGTAGGTTATAGATGTGAACCTAAGGTCTTCATCGAAATCCAAGGGAACTAGTACAATCCTTACCATGTGAATAGATGTGTTGAAGTTGAACATGGAAAGAACTCAACATGTTTTCAATCAATGGGTGAAATTGACAAACTAAATCAAAGGACTTAATCAATAATGATAGTGAAACCTAAGGTACCATCATCAAAAGTATAGGTATTCATCTTCAGGAAGTGCTGATGAGAAACCATACTATGATGAGGAAGGAAATAGATCCTCCAACGAATCACAAGAGTGAATAAGAACTAGATACAAGAAGGTAAACGCAAATGATACTCAAATAGAATAACGATGGAATCATGACAATAATGAGATGCAGGGATAGATCCTTAAATAGTGAGCATGACACAGAGATGACCCAAGGAAGCTTTTAACTTTGCAGATAGGAAAACTAAACTTATCTGTCATGTAGGAGACATGATCAGATTCCCCATGTATAAAGGACAAGCGGAGGAGTAAGAAACTTGAAGTAATAGCTGAGCTGAAAGTGTACACTGAGACATGAGTATTGAAAAGTTCAGAGAGTTCTATGTTCAAGGGGGACATGCTGCCACCATTTGTAACCCAAAAAGAATACTTCTTCCTTATCTTTCCTGTTAAATTTTAACCAGTCCAAGAAAGTCAACTCAGGTCTCTCTTCATTTTTGACATGCTCGAAGAGGGGAGAGAATAATGCTTGATAAAGTCATTGATTCGTGGATTTTACGAGCCCGAACTTGTACATGCTCGTTGGTGTTTTCATGTTTAGAGAGCTTGAAAACTTTGAAGAAGAATCCAAAGGGGTGCTTGTTCATCCAATTTAGTCTCCTAAGGATGGAAAAGTATAAAACATACCACAGAAGAACTCTCTTAGCTTCTGAAGAAGTAAGGCGCACCTTTTTCATACTTAGTCAGGGAGGTTCGAAAAAGGTTAAATTACCACCTACCCAATTCCCTTTCAACAGAAGCATATAGCTTGATTTTTACAAGTGTGAAGGAAAGCAAGATCACTCAAAAAGATCCATTTGGTTACAAGAAATGGATCTTACAACAGTAAACTTGATGCTTTGTTCTTTAGGGTTTAACGAGCATGACAAGGGCATAAAGTATGCTTGAAATATTTTTCATATTTAGGTCCAGAGCACGAAAAAGAGAAAACTAAGCTCATACTGGGTGCTCCTTTTTTGTAAATTTAGTCCCTCGGGTTTGGAAAAGCGATAAACCTATACCTGAGAATACTCTTCTCAATTCTAAAGAAAAGAGAGTGTTCCTTTTTTGTATTATTCCACATGGTCCAAAAAAGCGATAAACTACCACCAATGTGGATTCCCATTCACATATTCTTAACGAGCCTGAATGGACAAGTTTACTCGGTAATCAAATCTATTTTGAGGAGTTAGACCTTGGCCTATAGAAACTCCATAAGGGCGGGAAGCCTTATAAAGGGGATAGCTTGTTAAAAGAGACCAAAATGAGGCTTAATTTTGCATGAAAAATAGCTAAGAAGGCTCCCCTGAACCTATGACAAATGCGGCATGAGTACCGAAAGACAATAATGTGTTCTAAACTAGGGTACTCATGGAAGGAAATCCCTATCCACGGAAGAACAATGGTATAGACAAGGTGATAATGGTTAAACACCATAGTCTGTGGTCAAAGTAGTGATCCTAGGGTTGAAACGGATTAGGTATAGATGCAAAAATGCATATGAATGACCAAAGTCCTACCCTATATGAGTGAATAACGAATTTAAATGACCTTGGACCTATTGCATTAGGAAAAAATAACATGGCATTAGTTCAATTTATAACACAATTTTTCAAACTATAGGCTAAAAACCCATAATTTGAAATTTTTCCTATATTTAGTCCAAAAATAGAAATAAAAAATACCATTTCATGTTTTTTACCCAATTTAGCCAATTTTTACCTCTGACTTTAATCACTTGGTGTGGACAAACCACTGGACAATTTTTGATTCCGCAAGTGCCAGGTAAGCTAGCTCTCCTTGCTCTTCCATTTCAACCGTTTCAATTTTTAATTTTCTGCAAAAATTTGAAGTTTAAGCCTACCCTAGGGAGGCCACGTGGTACACGTGGGTAGGTGACTTACACAGTTGCATACATACATTTTACACGCGAATTGCCCGAAGGCAACCCACGTGTCACACATGATTTGTCTAAAAGATAGTCGCATGTACTACGCGACATAGGAAAAAATATGTTATGATCAAAATCAAATTATTTTGATAAATTTTAATGTTTGATAATGGTTTAATGGGAAGGTTTAACCATGGTATTGGAGTGGAGGGAGTGGGAATATGAAGATATGGACCGAGACACACTCCATAGTGCCCCCATTATGCAAGAATTATGGCAAAGTGGGATACTGAAATTATTTTGTACTTTGCCTATGCGGGCTAGTGTCCGTTTGCTTGAGTTTTTGATTGGCTACTAGGACCATGACCTTGGGGATTTTGACCTTCAAGGTGAGATCTTGGAGGTGGCATTGGTAGAAATATACTTCATCACGAGGTTGTCTTGACAGGGAACACATGTCAACCTCGAGTGACCCCATGAGTGTTCAAGATTATGTAAACACTTACTGCACGCCTAGGAGTCAAAAAAAGGATCATGCGTACCTATTGTACATATTAGTAACTTCCCACTACAAGTGTTGGTAAGTACTATAGTGAGGGTTGTAGGATCTTCATCGCTTCATCTTGCTACTTGGAACCAAATGAGGATTGTTGTAGAGTGCCTACAGGGAATTATTTTTTATTGGAGCTTAGGAATAATCCCTATTATGAAAAAATAAGTCTCTGACTGTAAGAGAGGCCGACGAAAGAATTTTGGGTATTCCAATGTATTTGTGGCCTTCATTTTTGAGAGAGTTCCCGCAATCAGCCCTGCGGTACCACTTCCAGCATTCTCTCCTCATAATCCTAAACTGACTAGGTGGGGAGAGATTTTCCTTCACCAGGGCAGCGGTGGGTCAGTTCAGAGCATGTATGACGATGATTTCTACTTGTGGTGGGGGCAGCAGTTTCCAGCACTATAGCAGTTTTCATACACTGGTTTAGACTTTTGAGGTGACAATGATCTCATCCTCCCTCCCAGAGGAGTATGGGGAGAGCTAGGTATTTTACTTTTTAAGTTTTTAAATTTGTATGAATTTTTATCATAAATATATATACATATGTATAATATTTTTTAATCCATTTAATGTTTAAAATGCAGATATTGGGATTGTTTTCTGTGATGGGCATCCCAGGATGTACATACGACCGGTGGCAGGGGAAGACCAGGTTTTAATGAGGGTACTCGAGGGGAAGCTTTCTAGGCTTACCTATAGAGTCCCAACCATATGGATTGAGCAGATCCCTGCCATCATGTAGGAACTTGTTTTCAGAATTCCACCTACTTGGATATGCCTTATGCGAAGGTAAGCCAGGGTTATACTTGTCTACATAGAAGCCACGGAGGATGCTGCGGCTGAAGAAGCTGTGGAGGCTAGTGATCAGGGTGACCAGGGTGATCAGGATGACCAGCGTGGTCAGGATGACCAGGGTGGTGTTGGCCTATTTTTTTGACCTAGGCCAACTAAGGAGATTAAGCCCACACAAGTCACTTAAAGCAGCTTCCGGTGTGTTTGGGATAGCAAAATATCGCAGGTTATGGTCCTGCTACCAACTGAATTTTTGTCTTTAGGAGAAATTAAAATTCGATAAAAATTTATCCTAATCTTATTTCTATCTAAATAACTCTAAAATTAGTTCTCTAAGACCGAAGTTATCCTAGAAATGCTTTCTTAATGAAACTCTTCAATTTTTTGAGGATTTTGTTTCAAATATTCTAGTTTAAAAGACTATTATTATGAAATTAACCTACTCATATTTAACAACTGTTAAATATAAACTATACTGAAAATAAAAGAAAACTAACTAATTATTCTATCACAGCTGAGAGCAATCTAAATACTATATTAATTATTAATTAATATTTCAAGTGAACAGAAAGATAAATGGTTAAGATTTAAATGAAAATACTTAAATCATTCTATTATATATTCACAATAGCAGAAAATTTAAAATAAACAACTACTTTTAAACTTTTATGGAATGTTTTATTAATTAACAATTAATAAACAACACTAAATATTTGAATAAAAGATAATGTTCATAATGAAAACATTGTAATAACACAAATGAAATCAAAACAAACATAAAGATGTATATTATTAAGATTCAAATTTTCAATAAAAATACTGATCAATTCAATATAATAACATACTCATTCAAATAGCAATATTGTGTTAACAGAGTATAATATTAGATAATGAATACAATCATAACCAAGTATAACTGTACCAATAGTATAACTAGAAGATAATATATTGAAATATATATATATATATATATATATATAAAGTATTCAAAAATAGTACTAAATAGTGATACCAGTCTGAGAACTTTAAGTCACACTCTTCCTCCGAAGATAAAACCCTAGTAAAGAGATAAAACTAGTACTGAAATGATATTTCAATGATGTTTTTCTTCTCATACTCCATCCCTTATTACATCGAAATTCCTATTTTATATAACCCTGCTAGTTTTTCATTTCCGTTTCTAATAAGTGCTATAATGAATACAACAGGAGTCCTATTTCCTATTTAAGTGCATCGAATCTCTTCAAAAAGACATATGTCATAAACATTACCATGGGATAAAACTGTCAATTAAATGACTAGCCTGTATTATCTCCTGATTCATAGGAACTGACTTATTTGTGGCCATTTTGAACATCCAATTCTTCCAGAAGCATCAATCGTATGCCCCAAAACATCCTGTGTTTGATTAGGATAACGATACCATGTACACCTGTCAAAAAGAGAGATAAACCATTTAACCAAAATAGAAACAACATCAGGTTCTATTTTGTAAATTGATTACTCTTCTGGCTTCAGAAAGTTTAGCTTTGAGCCTGATAATTATTAGCTTATGTCGATCTACTTGCTCAAGCAAGTGTTGGTTTGTGTTTATCATTGATTTCTTGGCTTCCTTGTATCGATTCTTCTTCACGTTCATATCCTTCCATCTATTAACCCAATTTAGTAATTCTACCATCAATGTTTTATTTTCTTCATCTTTTAAGGCTGTGTTTGCTTGACATTCTTTTAATTCATTTTTCAATTCTGCGATTTTGGTTTCATATACTCTATCAAGTACCTATTGGAGGGTTTCTTCTTCCTGGTCATGACATGAATCATCTGAATGAGAAGAATCAAGATTATTCACATCTTGATTTGGTGATGGAATGCTTATAAATGATGGCTTAGGGCCAGAACCACAAGCATCCATACATGATGGTGCTGCTTCAAACTTACTTGGCTCAGTAATGCCTTTGGCCAATGATTTTTCATGATTCTCATTTATGGGAATAGGTTCATCCAAATGCATGGTTTCAAGAATCAAAGATGAAACATCATCCTCAAGTTGGACAATAACTGGCCGAGCATTCTTTTGAGTGGCTATAAGAATAGAGGCTGTAGTCATCGTATTCATGCTTCGAGTGACTCTTTGTGTACAAACGAACAAAAACCTTTTGGCTCAAAACTTCCTCTGTCACAACAAACCTGTGCTAACTGTTCCAATTTTTGCATGGATTCATCACCAAGTTTTTTAGAAGTACACAAATCAGAGGGGATATCATGATTAATAGCATCAACATTTTCATCATTTGTCAATTTATCATCCACCTTTGCAGGAGTACTGAAACATTTGTCAGATAGGGATTGATCCATATTTGTTTCAACAGAACAGGGATCGACCTTCATGATTCCATCATTACTAATACGAATATCTATAGGTGAACTTGCTTCCTGCAGTTTACTATCCCCTGAATCAACCTTATGAATATCATCCATTTCAGATTTTGCTGGAGCTTTACGCTTCCTACGAGTTTTAGGAGGAGGGTTTGGCCAATACTGTGTTGACCCTAGTTTATTTTCAACCAAGAACTCATCCCAAGATTTACAGCTAAGAGACAACTGATGCTGGATTAAAATTTTAATTAGACTGTGGTGGAACAAACTCCTATCAGGGTTTCCTATGGTACTTTGCACTGAATGTGCCATTTTCTTCAGGCTTTGCAGTAAGTAAAAAGGAAGATTGAGCTTACAACCCTTCAATGCTAACAATAATCGTAGATGATAATAATGAAGATGAGAAAGACGACCGTCACAAGAGACATACCTGACTAGGATTTCATAAAACACTCGCCATTCTGGTTTTAATAATTTAATTGAAACCCCAATCTTCAACTTTGGATTGGTGGGTAAGGGTAACAACAATGACCGACATCTCTTCTTATCGACCTTTCCTCCTTTAAACCAACGTTCTCCAGTTTGAGGAAGCTTTGTAGCTTCTGCAATCTTATCCTCATTGATTATAAATTTAAAATCCCCAATCTGAGCTACATTTTCCCTCAAACTCATAGCAAATTGTTTGGTAACCTCTGCGTTATGGCCTCTAAAACATCTGAAAAACAGACCCCATCCAATCTTTTCGAATAGTAGAGTGACTTTCTCATCGGCTTCAACCAGCTCAGGCCCTGAAATTTCAAATCGGCTAAGAGGAGCCATTGTTTCCTAACTGCAACTCTGATTTTGGGCTGAAACAAATGAAGTCGTGAAAATCGAAAGAATAGGCACCCAAGTAAAAGGCATTATGCGAAATGTCAAATCCTCAATTGATTCATACGTGATAGAAACAAGAACCCCAATTTTGGCCATGTTAACCAAATTTAGAAATGATGAGAACAATAGCAGTGTTTTTCGCTATGATTAATAGATAGACTAGCCACGACTAACTGAATTCTTCAGAAAATAGTATGTTAAAACTTCAAATTCTAACTAAACCTTCATATCAGAAGTCATTCAATTTAGATATCGTTAATCAAAATATTAATAATACCCAGTCTGGAATGATGGCTTCGTACAGAGTCATGAATGGGAATGGCTATCAGTCATTTATGGAATTGAATTCCAATGACACAATTTCATCATTCATCTTAACAACTATCAATTAAATTGATATGTTTTTAAACAATTAAAACCAAATCCAAATGCCAATATGACCTCAATCTTTACGCAATGATCCTTGTAAACAGATGTTATCAATTTAGTCATTCGTATCTTGTACCTTAATTATAGTTGTCAATCGATAATAACCGAGAATTGAACATGGAAGGCAATCATGATCATGATAAGGGTGATGTGGTGTTGTCATAACAATCCATAATGTTCCCCAAGGGTTTCTGAAATTTCAACTAAGTAGCAAGCACCATTCACAACCAAACCATATATATACATGTAATTATTTCAAAATATAGTTTTAAATACTTCATGAAATCCCAATCACCTATGACCCAATCCAAGATGTGATGAGATAAAAAGCTTATAAAACTATTATGATTATATTTATGTGATAAAATTCGACTATTATGTTTATATTACAACGAAAATTTTGAAATAATATACATATGATTGAACTCTAGCTATTTCGTGATATATATGTATAATTTTCACAAAGCAATGATATGATATTAAAAGATTAAGTTATATGTAAAATCTAAACCTTAGGGTTAATAAAAATATTTCAATTAACAAATCACCCTTAGTTATAAGGATTACAAAAACTTATGATGATGAATATCTTATCAAAACCAAATTTTAAACACGTTCAAAATGTATCTTCATTTTAATTTGAAAAACTAATTAGCATATTGTACCTTAAATCTCCTAAATCAATATATATAATCGAATGAATTAATGGTAAAATTGATCATATATAAAATTTACAGGATTGATAGCTGCTAATTTGTCAAATTTATGAAAGTATTTCATAAATTTCTAATATGACTCTTAACTCTTCTATAATTGAGAGTACCTTCAGAATTGAAGATTTTGAAGGCACTCTTTTATAATCTTTAAAAAAAAATTAATCATAGAATAGAACTAATCATTTTTCATCACAACAGGAAAAATGAAGGGGTTGTTGCTAACTGCCAACAGGTGGTCAAGATTAGATCTAGAGGCATTTTATGGATTGCGATCCAAATTTTGTATATTTTTGTATATTTATATAGTTATGACTGGATCTGAGGATCAAAAACTAGACCTATCTTATGGACAGATATTCACACACACACATATTGCCAATTTATTTACATGTGTTCACAATGTATATGTTATGTATTTTTATAAAATGTGTCTTAAGTGGCAATCTAAGATATAGTTCTCATATGCATCAGTTAATGAATTTTGATTTCTTGGAATATGATTAAATGAAAAAAAATCAAAATTTCTTTCTAGTAATCTGACATGCAAAAAATGATGTAACAAAATAGGGTTTCGCACTTGATAAGCTCGATTGAGCTCGGAAACCACTATTTTAGAGTCAAATCTGACTTCTAACTGAGTGATGCCACGTGATAAGGCATCCCAAAAAAGCTCAATGATGACCCTGTATTCGGCCACATTATGTGTAGCAGGACCTAGGCAAGCGTCTCCAAAGGAAACTAGTTGTCATGAGGGTGAGTAAATAACCCATGCGGCTAAATCCAGGTTGCAAGTGTGATGCCTAGCGCCATCTAAAAAACCTGCAAACCACTCGAAAGACATCTGTAACAACCAACAGATGATATAAGAACACAAATCGGCTAACTATTGCACATAAAGTTACATACAAGAAAAATACAAGGAAAAGCGCTAAGCCTAAGCATAGTACTTTTTCAAGTAGAGCCCATTTCTAGGCTCCAATAGATTCCCTTTGAAATCAGTTAATTCATAAGCCCCCTTTCTTTAAAACTTTCAACATGATATAGGGTCCTAACAACATAGACCTGAATTTCCTTGCCCCCAGGGACTCTTTGTCCTGATCCCAGAGTAAGACAAGCTCCCCTTAAGAAAAAATCCTAGGTTTGACAGATTTATCATATTGATTTTTAACCCTATTTTTATGAGTCTTGTTTGGTGTCTGTTAGTGCTAGAAATTGTTCCTAGACTACCACAAGAACAAGCTAACACAATCTCAAAATGAAATAGATTAAAATTGGTTTTTAGGGTTTTGGTTTATGGTTTTAAAGACTTCATCAACAAGGAGGAAATAAACATCCACAAGCTAATACAGAATTGAATCATGCAAGTTGGATAAACTAGGGTTCAAACACATCCCAATAAGCCATAAACATTACACATGAAATACTAATTCCACCCACAAGCTACAAGCATTTACATGAATAAACCTTTAAACAGTAAATGAAATTGTAGACTAAGAAATCAAACAGATCAGAAATGAAAAAGCATGACAGGTAAAATGGCTTATCAGCTTATATATAATCAATAATAGTTATCCACTTACATAAGAGTTATAAATGCTATCTTGAAAAATTAAAGCTCCAAAAGCCTCTCCTTGAGTGAAAAATCCCACCACAAAATTGTATGTTTGTCTTCCTTTTATCATTACAAAGGTAAAGTAGTTCCATAAATACCTTCTAAGTCAAAATTTGAAACAGTTACATCAATTAGTTACATGATAACTCAAAATATTTAAAGACAATTAACCCAAAAATAGCAAATCAGATTTGGGGAAATTTGGCAAATTTCTGAAAATTTAGGTTGGCAAAGACGCCTTCATATCTCTCGATCCAGAACACCTATGAAAAAAATGAGAGAGATTTTTTTAAATGAGTTTTTTTTGAACAAAACCCTCTCTTGGGTTTTAAAAAATCCCCTTCAATTGATCGTAATACGTGATAGAAATTTGTGACTAAAACAGGAAATTATTAAATAATTCAACCCCCGAAAATAGGCCACAAAGGTGAATTCGAATCTCTCAAAAGATAATAGTTGTTGCCAAGCTGAGAGAGGTTTTTATGAATGACTCTATTTTGGACAAAAATCTCTTTTTGTTTTCTAGAATTCATTTACATCACCTCATAATCGGCTCCTAATGATAATGACAACAACAGGAAAAACAGAGCTGCTACAGGAATCTCCTCATGAAAATATTTGACAAAGAACTAAAAAATGAGGGTTATATTATAAAGAAAACTTGGAATAAACTTTTATTATAAGTTTTTCAAAGCTTAAAGATATACATATTAAATAATAAGCCCAAAAGACAAACCTTAAAACTAAATTAAGGAAATAATTCAACCATTAAAATCATTAAATACAACAAATGATTGATTGTCAAAAGTTCTTAAAATCAACATAAAATGTAAAATCATTTTAAACCAATGGTTGAAAATTAGGACAAAAAGAACAGATAAACTAAGAACAATATCTAGTTATAACATTTGGCTCTTGCTGTGGGATGAAGTCCTCCTTGTGAGGCTTCAAGAACCCATAGACCTTGTGCCTTATTCATTGGGTGATGGAGTCATTTACCAAATCTCTGCAACTTTCTCAAACTATGAACACATACCTCTGAAATGACAAAATACTGCTACAAACCAGCATATTGAAAATAATCTACATGCTCATATAGCGAGCTTATTCTGCTATTTTCTCCTACTTCTAATCGGAGGAAACAACCTAATCAAGTGTAATCATACTTCTAGTGAAGCCAATAAACCATTTGACTGAGAATAATAATTCCATGCATGCTACTTTTTAAGAAAACCCACAAAAGATGTGATAAATGCAATAAAGAGTCTGTAGGCAGCTAATACTTATGACTGGAAATAGGAAGTATGCCAAAAGCTAGAGCATTAGAAACCTTTGAAAACTACAACTCCATCCAAGAAGCCACGGGATCATAAAATTTTCGATTTAAAACTTCAATGTCTTCATTATATTCATCATAAAGTGAAGAATTTCCTTCCTCTCCATTGTTGTTCTTTTTAAACTTTGGCTCAAGAATGGAAACCAAGGGCTCTTCAAACTGCTTCCCAACCTTTAAATAAAACCCTTGATCAAAACTTGAACAAATAAAATTATGAAAGTGACCATAAGTTAAGAATGACAACTTATTTCTTATATCAATAGTAAGAGGTTGAAGAGCAGCAACTTCTTCTTCATAACATGATAATCTCATAGTAGGAACTAGGAAATTTCTACTATAATCCACTGAAAGTATTTGATCATTGAAAAATTCAGCAAACTGATATGAAGAATCAACACAAGCGTCATTTATATCCTTGTTCATATGAAAATATGAAAATGATGAAGAAAATTGTCTTAAATCTGAATGATACCTACGTTCTTCTTCCTGTTCATAAGCTTGTATATCTTCAACATGAGCCTGATATTGAAGCATTTTGGAAGATCGGATGTTCTCCTCCACTCCTTTTGCATCCTCAAACAATTGTCTTAAAGATGATTATTTCCTTTCTAACAGGAAAAAGACAAGATCTAAATGTTGAGCCATAACATAATATACATAGCAAGTTTTTCTGAAGGTCTGATCTTCGTAGGCATACTGATATAAAAAATTTGAAACCTCCAATTAAATTTAGTAATTGGCTCATCATTCTTCGTTTTCAAACTATAAAATTCGGAAAGGAATTGATTATAAGATTTATTATTACCCCAATACTTCAAAAATACATCATGTAACTCTTCCCACAATCCAATTGAATCAACTTTTAAATTGCAGAACCAAAAACCAGCATCTCCAGCAAAGGATTTCAAAAATATCTTCATGCATGATTTCAAAATTATCAATGAAATTATGAAAAGATCCTAAATGCTTCTCTGTTGTAATATGGTCTTTTCCAGTAAAATGGGGAAGATATTCAACAAAGTAGGAAGGGTAAGGATGTAAGAGAGATGGCAACCTAAGAGGTTTAAACATCTTCTGTATGAGTCTAGATTGAAAATATGTGAGTTGAAAATGAGGTTCAACAAGATGTTCGCAAGTTTCAGCAGTGATGGTAGAAGGTAATAGATCAAGTTTATTCTCTACATGATGACCATAATAATCAGGTTCAAGAGATATGGGTATATGTATATCATGTTACACATGTATTTCAAATGAAGAAATATGATCAACATCAATAAAACAAGAAGAATGCAGACTTTCTTCTTCCAAAGAGGGATATGTACCTGAAGGTTTATGATCATTGGAATAGACAAAACAAAAAATAATTCTTTTGACATGCAATGGGAAAGACAGGAAAGAACCGATGAATAAGAACAAAATCTCATGCAGGAAAGTAACAAGCTAATACCCAATCTTTCCATTTGGCTTCTTCATTTTTCTGTCAACAAAATTCTCCTTGCAGTGGAATCTTTAATCGTGGAGTCGCTGGTGAAAAATTGTAGTCTAAAATGTTTTCTAACTTTGTTCACCTCTCAAAATCAAATGAATAATGATATCACAGGGAAGATATACTTCAGCTTCGTCCCCGACAATGGTACCAAATATGTTAGTGCTATAAATTGTTCCTATACTACCACAAGAACAAGCTAACACAATCTCAAAATGAAATAGAATAAAATTCGTTTTTAGGGTTTTGGTTTATCGTTTTAAAAACTTCATCAACAAGGAGGAAATAAACATCCACAAGCTAATACAGAACTGAATCATGCAATTTGGATAAACTAGGTATCAAACATATCCCAATAAGCCATAAACATTACACATGAAATACTAATTCCACCCACAGGCTACAAGCATTTACATGAATAAACCTTTAAATAGGAAATGAAATTGTAGACTAAGCAATCAACCAGATCATAAATGAAAAATCATGACAGGTAAAAGGGCTTATCAATTTATTTATAATCAATAATAGTCATCCACTTACATAAGAGTTATAAATGCTAGTTTGAGAAATCAAAGCTCCAAAAGCCTCTCCTTAAGTGAAAAATCCCACCACAAAACTGTATGTTTGTCTTCCTTTTATCATTACAAAGGTAAAGTAGTTCCATAACTACCTTCTAGGTCGAAATTTGAAACAGTTACATCAATTAGTTACATGATAACTCAAAATCTTTAAATACAATTAACCAAAAAATAGCAAATCAGATTTGGGAAAATTTGGCAAATTTATCAAAATTTGGGTCTCAAATACACCTTCATATCTCTCAATCTGGGACACCTGTGAAAAAAAATAGAAAGGTTTTTTTAAATGATTCTGTTGTGAACAAAAACCTCTCTTGGTTTTTATAAATTCCACTTAAATTGATCGAAATACGTGTTGTACATTTGTGACTAAAACAGGAAATTATTAAATAATTCAAACCCTGAAAATAGGCCACAAAGGTGAATTCAAATCTCTCAAACGATAATAGCTATTGCCAAAATGAGAGAGGTCTTTGTGAATGATTTTGTTTTGTGCAAAAACCTCTTTTTTGTTTCCATAATTTGTTTTCATCACCTCGTAATACGCTCCTAATGATAATGACAAAAATAGGAAAAACAGAGCTGCTACATGAATCTCCTCATGAAAATATTTCACAAAGGACTAAAAAATGAGGATTAGATTATAAAGAAAACTTGAAATAAAATTTTATTATAAGTTTTTGAAATCTTAAAGATATACATCTTAACTAATAATCCCAAAAGGCAAACCTTAAAACTAAATTAATGAAATAATTCAACCATTAAAATCATTAAATCCAAGAAAAGTTACTGATTGTCAAAAGTTCTTAAAATCAACATAAAATGTAAAATCATTTTAAACCAGCGGTTGAAAATTAGGACAAAAAGAACAAATAAACTAAGAACAAGATCTAGTTATAACAGTGTCAATGCATCTCTACGTTGTTCATCTAGATGTTCTAAATGTAGCAAATGTTCTTCTAGTTTAGTAATGTCAAGTAACACATGAATGACAATTTTTAATGATGTGATTTCACATTCAACCAGAGTTCCTGCTTCCACCCCGTGAACGAGTTGGAAAGGTGAGAACCTCGTGGTTGTTTTAACATTGGTTCGATAATCCCAAAGTGCAGGATACAGCATAATGTGCCAATTTGATCGAGTTGTGTTAATAGTACGCTTGAGAATAGTCTTAAAGGTCTTATTGACTGCCTTGACTTGACCATTCACTTGTGGGTAGAAAGAAGATGAGTGCTATTGTTTAAACCCTAGCATAATAGCCAATTTAGTCATCATGTTGTTCTAGAAATGACTGCCATGGTCAGTGACAATCTCTTTTGGAATACCAAAACGAGTGATAATCTGGTTGAAAACGAAAAAATATGCAGTTTCCCTGTCATCCCTGAAGGTGGCCATTTCCTCTGCCCACTTCGTAAAGTAATCCACAGCGACAATGATGTATTTTTGCCCCCTATCTGAGACTGGGTTGCACATCACGTAATCTAACCCCCACTTGGTGAAGGGGCCCACTGCGATGATGGGAAACAGTGGAGCAGGATGTGACTACAACTTTCTGGTGTAAAGCTCATAAGGATGACAGCGCTTCATGACTTCCACACAATCTTTAAAGATCATGGGCCAGAAATAACCGGCACGCAAAATATTCTAGGTTGTTGCTCACCTAGATAAATGACCCCCACATGCTTTGCTATCGGTTTCATTTAGGACACTCATGGCCTCTTCGTGCGTGATGCATCGACGTAAAACAGACCCCTCTAAGGTATAAAGTATCCCCAATGATAAGGTATTTTTTCACATGTATGCATAGTTTGCGTCGTTCTTCCAGCGAAAAGGTTGTAGGACACTTCAAAGTCTAGAGATATATAAGTATATCTCCATACCAAGGATCAGAGGTGTAAATCAAAAAAATGTGCTCATCTGGGAATGAGTCCTCTTCAACTGCTACATCTTCTTCTACTAAAAATTTTGCAATAAGCTCTGCAAAAAATAAGGATTTTTCAATTTGGTGGATTGAAAATCCAAGTCAAACTCTTAGAGAATGACTATCCATTTGTTGAATTTGCCTCCAACTATGCGTCGGGACAAAACATACTGGAAGGGATTAACATATTCCACTACTATCGTAGTCCTCAGTAATATGTAGTGACGTAACCTCTGCACAGCATACACAGCCACTAAAGCCAACTTTTCAATGTGGGAGTACCAAAGTTCAGGGATAGTTAAAGCAGGACTAAGGTAATAGACAACATGCTCTTAGAGTTCATCATCTTCCTGGACCAACACTACCCCAATTCAACTCAAATGCAGCCAAATACAATATAAAATCGTGAGAGTAATTTGGCAGATGCAACAAAGGAGCAGACAACAAAGCTTTCTTTAATGCCGCGAAAGCAAGTTGTGTGGTTTCATCCCATACAAATGGGGTGTCCTGCTTCAACAGGCACATGAAGCCTTTGGTGATATTGGAATAATTCATGATAAAATGCCGAAGAAAGTTAGAATTTCCTTGCAGGCTCTGAAGTTTCCTAATAGAATGAGGAGGAGGCAGATTTACAATGGCCTCAACTTTCAAAGGATCCACCTGAATACCTTTGTTAGAAACTATGAACTCGAGAAGCCTACCAGACTTGACACAGAAAACACACTTATGGGGATTCAATCATATTTTGTAATTCCTACATCATTCAAAAATTAAGCGCAAGTGATCTGGATGATCGATCCTCTTATGAGAATGCGTAGGAATATCATCTAAGTATGGTTCGACAATAGTCTTGATGTCATGGAAGGAAAAATTCATTGCCTGTTGAAAGGTAGCCCCTGCATTTTTCAATACAAAAGGAATTTTCTTATACGCTAATGTACCCCAAGGACAAATGAAATTCATTTTATGTTGGTCTTTTGGCTTGATTTGAATATCATTGTACCCGAAAAAACCATCCATAAACGAAAAAACCTCGCTCCCCGCACAAGCATCAATGATTTGATCTATGAATGGTGTGGGGTAGTTATCCTTAGGACAAGCTTTGTTTAAATCATGAAATCCAGTACATACATGTATCATCCCTTGTTTTTTATCGACAAGAACAGGATTGGATACCCACTCTGTCAAAGCGATTGGGTAAATACAACCAGCTTTCAGCATCTTTTCCACTTCAGCCTTAACGACAGTCGCTTTACGTGGTTTGACAGGTCTAAGTTTTTGTCGAACCGGTTTGGCATCAGGATAGGTCCTGATTTCATGTTCGACTATCAATGGATCTATGCCTAGAATGTCCTCATATGACCACACAAACATGTTGTGAAACTCCTTAAATAAGGCCATATAGATAGCAATCTCTTCTGGAGAGAAGTTTGCAACAATATATAAATTTTCCACGACATTGGGATTTGTAGAGATGTTGATAGGGATAGTAACAGAAATGTTTTCCATATTCCCCTCAGCAAAGATTCCCTCCCTTGGTAAGGGATTGATCAGTATATCAGCATCACCTGCCAATCTCACATGGAACTCTTGATTTTCAATCCTTCTTAAGTCTGGAAGAAAGTAGGATCTATGGTGAAGATCTTTGCAAATCTTATCTCTCTCACTCATAGCTTCCAAAATGGCTTCGTCTGAAGGCAAAACCATGTCTAAGCAATCATCAGTATACAAAGAGTTCTCTTCCCAAGCAAGCAGATAGGCTTCTTCCAACTCCTCTGAGACTGTAGGAGGAACTGGAACAGGATCAATAATGGTGTTAACGATAGCCTCATAAGCTACTTCCACTATCGATAAGGTCACTTTAGGTTCATAATGGGAAGGAAGGACCCAAGGATCAATTCTATTGACAACCATTGTGATAGACTTCTCTACACTAGTAGAACCTAAGTAGTGTATCGGGGCTAGGATATCAAAATTTCCCATTAACAATGAGTACATACCAACCCCTAAGCTCTCATTAGCTGATATAACCTAATCAACCAATGGCACCGTGGACTCATTAGTTTCCATATGGCCCTTCCGAGTGAAACTGAGTTGGTCAGCATTAACCAACTTCCCTTCGTGTGGAAACACTACCACTCAAAGAACAGCCGAGGGGATTTCACACATATCATAAGAAAAAATTCTCTCCAGAAGCAAGTTATAATCCAATGGGGCATCAATCACCTCTATTTCAAAAAACACTTCCATCCCTTCCATGTTAATCTCAAAAGCTGGTAGGATACCATGTGGATGAAATGACCTTCCGTCGAAAGCAGTAAGTAAGGTGTTCGATGGAACTAGCTCTTGAGATCCAAGAGCCTTCCAGCAAGATAAAGACATGACACATGTGGAATCACCTTCGTCAACAATTTTCTTTCCAATGGTCTTTCCACCATGGATGACATCTACTGACAAAGCCACATGATACGGTATGAGAATCTTAAAAGCAAACAAATTAAATTTCGCCATAAGGCTCGACGAATCCATACTACCTAAGGCTGCTAAGAGTGCATCTTGCTGGGTGGGACAACTTTGTAGCACCTCCAAAGCTAACATTGCACATGGGGTTTGGGATAAATCTCCAACTACAAAGTAATTGGTTGCAGCCCTCGCATTGGGATTATGCAATGCTTTCTTAAAGACACTTTTCGATATCTTAGGCATAGGTTCGGTAGGTGTTACCACCTAAGTTGTACTTAGTGGTTTTTTATCAAGTGAGCCTAGTGAACTGGATAAGGATAACTTGTTCAGACTTCAGAAGACCTTCAGTCTTGTTTCTGGGAAACTTTGTTGTACTATATCACATGTTCATACCCCCTTGGGGGAGTTGTAATAAATGTTCTAGCATGATAGTGTCTGTAAAAGACTCGGTGTCTTAGAATTTATTTTTCAATACGATCAGCCCAGGGTGTTTTTTCCCTTGTTTATTATTGTTTATTGAATAAACGACTAATAATTTCTGAGTTTTTCACTCCATACCTCCAAAGTTGGGGTCGTCGGCTTGGAATTTAGGCCTATTGAGGTTATTAGAGTCTATGTGTTAATGTATAAACATGCTAGGAATCATGGTCGAGTCATATGAACATGTCTAAGTCCCCCTAGTTTTTTCAACTTTTTTAATTTTTTAATTTTTTCAGTGTTTTTTATTAAAATTTAATTTTTCCAAAACTTAGGCTATTTTTTAATAGTTTAATTGGAAAAATTGGTTTTGTAATAAAAGTGGGCCAAATAATCAGTTTCAGTCATGTAGGTGATCGTTTTCAAGCTAAGAGCACCATGTAAACCCATGGACCCACTTTTTTCAGGTTTTGAGTGATTTTCATCACTCATGTCAGAAAACCCCAAAAAATCAATTATTAATTATTTTAATTAATAAATTGAGGAATAATGGAGCAAATCCAAAATCCTAGATAAGTGGATTCTCAGCTGATTTGATTGAAATCAGACAGATCTGGACCAAATTGACTGGATCTGACAAATCCTTGACTGAAGGAGGTGATCTAGATAGATCCAGAGTTGATCTTCAGTATCCTTTATGGGGAATTGCGCCCTCTCTCTCTCCTCCACATGTGTGGGCTCTCCCGGAAGCTCTACAGATTGATGTGTCAGTCTATGGGTTGATGTGTCAGCTCAATCAACCCTCCGATTGATAAGTAGGATCAGTTCGGCTTCAGATCAGAATTGATGGACTCTCCCTCAGCTGTAGTGATTTGTCTCCTTGGGATTTGTGCCCCCCTGGGCTGGATCTCCCTTTTTGTGTATAAATAAATCTAAGGCTGCCTCTTCCAAGCTAGTTAGAACTAGGATTGAGGTGTTGTTTCTCTTGTACTGTGTTATTGTTTATTATTCTGGAATAAAGAAGCTTTGGAGGAAAGATCTATGGTGTAATGCTCTTCATGTGTGGATGGTGATTGTCAAATGTTTATGAGTTATAATCTGTGTTATTTATCACTTCTTTTGCTGGTTAATTGTTGGCCTTGAAGGAGAGAGCTCCCTCCTGTTAGGGTAAGAGTTTATTCTAGTTTTATTTATGCTCTTACTGCTTCTCGTTTCATATCTTTTGGAGTCGTATGTATTTTAAGTTTAATTGCATGCTTTCCAATTATCTCTTCCAGTAGCACCTATGTTTTAACCATATGTTTGTGCAAGGATTTCTATGTTGTAGGTGATCTCGCTTGTAGAAGAGGTTGAGCTGGTTTGCATCTTCCTCATCTTCAAGATATTCTAAATGGAATAGTCCCTCGGTGTTCCACCAAAGAAGACTCCAAAGCCCAACATTCCTAGGCTTCCAGCACTCTTTCTCTTTAAAAAAAAATCAATTTTCTTATCAAGTTACTGTGTTATAAAACTTTGTTGTCATTTGGATCTGTTACATCAAAGTAAAATCTACATAGATCTTCTATTTCAAATCTCATAGTCTAGATCTCAATTTTGAAAAGTATCATTAAGCATTCTAGATCTAGCATAAGGAAATCATCCGTTTTGCATGGCAAGTTAAAGAAAATCAGTAGGTTGAATGCTCTAGATTTCCTTTTATGTTTTAAAAATATTAAATCCAGAAATCAGTGCATATTTCATTGGTTGCACAAACATAAATCCAATATCCCAAGGAAAGCTTGCTTTCCTTGGTTCCTTTTTCACCTGTTTAGCTAGTTTTAACTTAATCTTTTTTGAGTTAGGTAGGCTGATCCAAAGGTACTCTTAAAGTTCTTTTGGGCATATGTTATTATAACATGCTTGCTAGTTTTTAGCAGGTGTAACAGAAAATAAAATAATCTGCTGTTCGAAAGTGGCCTCAGGAGCGTTCAAATCCCCCCAAGGGTCTCCCCTTTCACTAAAATTTAAAAATTTTGCAGAGTTGTAAGATCTTGGTTTCATCCTGTATAAGGACCAAGATATTTATGATATTTCAGATTTATGATATTGTAACCAATAATAATAAAATAAAATCTTTTTTTAGTAGGCTCTTTCAAGCCCGCTCCCCATCCCCCTAAGGGGGATCTACGTCCATTCCACTTTTTTGCTTTTTTCCCTTTTTCTGCTCTAGTTTAGTACTGACATGCAGGATTGTATACTTTGATATAATTTTTCATTATTCCATACTTTAATTTCAAAATTAATCATACTACTTACCCCATGACTTCCCGATTGACCCGCAAGGGGAAAGAGATGCGTGGTAGGACTAATTAGAAAACCGGCATTGTGTATCTTTGATTCCTTTTTCATCAATTGTTTAATTAGCCATAATGAAATTAAACCCTCATTGATTCCCCAATTGAGATCCACTTGGATTGAAAGAGGTTCCTAGAGGGTTTTCTTTTTAACAAGAACACCTATCTTAAAATTTACTAAAAATAACGAAGACTCCAGTGTGTATGCTATGTACTTGGCTCCGGTTCATCCGATTAGTCAAGCTGCATCAAAAGCACTTGAGTGACTAGATTAATCAGTATTCACCTCCCAAATTGACAAACCATCAGGCAAAAATCCAACGCCTCGAACAAACTATAAGCGGTGGCAAAATACCCAAAGGAGTGGGAACAACTGGAAAGTGACCTCGAGGCGCCGATCTCTGTCACACCCTGATGGGTGAGTTATGAAAAATAGTCTTCGAGACTCCATTCCATCCCACAAACACCTAGCAGGTAGCCATGAAAGTTCACTTTTGGACAGACTCCAAGTACCCCTCGAGTATATCTGGAGTCCCTTCTTCGCCTAATTTAATTCATTCACATTCCACATTAATTTAAAATCTACCAAGAGACATTTGTAAAACATTATTTCAAGCGCATTCAAGCACATTATTTTCTCTGTTGACTCCATTTAAGGCACTAGTGATTTATTTCTTTCGATTATATATATATTGAGTGTCACTACTGTGCTTATATGCTTTAAATCTTGCATCTTGTTATCTTTTGTTTCCACTAGTTAATTTCAAAACTCCTAAACAACTTAATAAATATAAGACCCTCACACTAAGTAGTTAGCCTTAGTAACTTAATAGGGACTACCCCCGTTGGCTTTGTTAGGAGTTGAGCCTGAACGGAGGAGTCAAGAACAAGGTGACAGCCTTGACTTGAGACTTGCCCCTAAGGACACACTGAGTGGCTTGAATATTTCTGCCACATAACCCAAGTGTGTGAAAGGCAGCAACACTTTTTGGCGCCGCTGCCGAGGATAAATCTTTTTATTCCTGAGTACGACTTTTGTTTTTTTTCTTGATGAATGCTTACAGTAGATATTTAATTTTCATCTAGCGATTCCATTGACCTTTTGTTTAGTTTTTATTTTTTCAAAGAAAAGCAAAAAATATTTTTTGTGAAAATATTTATAAATGCTTATTTTTATTTTTCACATGGAGACTCCATTGAAGGGATAAAACCCTGCTTTCTCATAAATTTGTTGAGACTTGTTGTGTGTAGATGAGCTCATACAACATAGTAAAACCTTAAAATGCTCATTATTCGATAGCTCAACTTCAGTACAAAATACATGGTTGATATATGCTACTCATAGGCCATTATGGATGATGAATATTATGGTGCTCTAATTTCTAATGCATATCCTTCCATCGATTTCTCGGACATCCCGGGTTTTCCTAACTATGAACCATATCTCC
This sequence comes from Pseudotsuga menziesii, assembly GCA_001517045.1. Taxonomy (NCBI): domain Eukaryota; kingdom Viridiplantae; phylum Streptophyta; class Pinopsida; order Pinales; family Pinaceae; genus Pseudotsuga; species Pseudotsuga menziesii. The sequence goes on along the minus strand of LPNX010403130.1, from coordinate 285,195 downwards.
AGGATGAAAGATATTCCCAGGCTCCGACCTTTTATGGAAATGGTGATTCAGCTGCTTGTCACATCATATTTGTTTTTGCATTTGTGAAAAAACTCAACATACTTCATGGGGATAATGTGATGCAAATCTTTGCTCATTCTTTGAAAAATAAGGCTTGGACATGGCTTTGTGGTCTTCCTGATAAATGCATTACCTCCCATGGAGATTTGTGTGCTATGCTTTTTGAGAGGTGGCATGATGGTGAGGGAGATATGATGACGGTTGTAGAAAGGACCCTCACCTACCTAAATGAGATAAAGGAGCCCATGACTTCCATTGTAGATGAGGACACTCAGGATGATCCTATTGAAGAGCTTCAGGAGGAGCCCATGATTGAAAACATTGTTGAAGACTCTCCTCATGTCACCATAGCTGAAAACATTGAAGATTTGAGGTATTCTCAAGTGTGTTGCAATGCTGATATTTTTCCAGAAAGCCCTCTAGAGGAACCCACTGAGCAACACATCCTAAGTGATCCCATTGAGTATGTTCAAAAAGTTTCCTTGTTTGAAGATAGTATTGAAGATCCTTTTCATGATATCATAACAAAAGCCTATAAAAAAACTTATGATAAGATCAGTATGGTGTATGATGACACTATACCTTGTTCTCCATATAATGATGATAGTCTAGAAGGTTTACTGCCTTATGACCTTTTTCTGAAGAAGATGAGTATGAAAATGAGGACAAGTATAACTTGGAGCATGACACAAGTGACGAAGACTCCCTTATCTCCAACAAAGATATTGATGAGGAGTCCTGGACATTCATGAAAAATCCAGTCTATGACATGAATAAAGAGGAAAATAATGAACCAGAAACTTTTGATGGTTTTCTTGATTCTCCTGTCTATTGCATATCTAAAGGAGAGAGCATGGACCTTGTGGCCTTGGGAAACTTTGATATGGAAAAGGAGCATGCAGTTTATCCATATATCAGTATCAATAATGAGGACAAAGAGAACTTGATATCATAATTTGATATCAGCAATGGGGAATCCATCACATATGACATGGATGGGAGTGATAAATATTGTAATTTCATAGATAATCCAACTTGTAAAAATCTTATTAAGAATTCTATCCATGGTATGTCCAGCAAGGGAAGTGTCTATTCAAAAATTTGTGGAATTCCAATCTACAATATGTCCATAGAGGGGAGCACAGATCTGTATTCCTAGGAAAACCTTAGTATGGAAGAGGAGCGTTCAGAATTTTCACATGATCATTCAGAGTCATATCATGCAGAGCTGCACAAGGGTATCAGTAATGAAGACATTGAGAAACAGTGTTGTGAAAAGTCAGATGTGATGCAGTCAGTGGAATATTAGTCTCAACCACCTTTTTCACATATAGAGGTTCCTTATGATTTGGAGTTACTTGGGGCTTGTGCAACGAGTTATCATTTGATAAGCCCTGGTGATCAGTATGATGATGTAGTCAGTCTGCCTCATCATTCTGATTGGTATATCAGTCCTATCCAATCATGGATAGAAGCAAACTGCATGATCACATAGTTGGGGAAGAATTTTTATGACATTATTCATGCTTATGATCTCCCATCCATCCTACCCATTCTGAATCATCACACAGGTTTGCATCTTCTGAATAAGGTATCCTTACTTTGGCTGGTAACCAAAGACAAGAAATTTTTTTTATGTTAATTAAATGCTTAGGTGGTTACATTGGATTTTTTATTACACCTAACCTTTTTATATCATGCTTAGAGTAAGAAAATAAGCTCCTAAAAGAGAGCATTTACTTTATGCATTTATGTTTTGTACTTAGCTATAATAAACCATTTTTTTAATTAGTTAATTACATTTATTTTGTTTAAATAAATCATCTTAATGGTTCATTTTTTTTTTTATATAAAGCTTGTGCTACTAAGGTTTTTTTGTCAAGTTGAGATGTTTTTACAGGGTATATAAACCAGAGATTCTGGTGTTCTCGTATCCTCTCCTTGTCTTAAAGACCAGATCAAGCACATGTCCCACAGTTGGAGCCAAAATGTTACCACCTAAGTTGTACTTAGTGGTTTTTTATCAAGTGAGCCTGGTGAACCGGACAAGGATAACTTGTTCGGACTTCAGAAGACCTTCAGTCTTGTTTCTGGGAAACTTTGTTGTACTATATCACATGTTCATACCCCCTTGGGGGAGTTGTAATAAATGTTCTAGCATGATAGTTTCTCTAAAAGACTCGGTCTCTTAGACTTTATTTGTCAATACGATCAGCCCAGGGTGTTTTTTCCCTTGTTTATTATTGGTTGTTGAATAAACGACTGATAATTTTTTAGTTTTTCACTCCATACCTCCAAAGTTGGGGTGGTTGGCTTGGCATTTAGGCCTATTGAGGTTATTAGAGTCTATGTGTCAATGTATAAACATGCTAGGCATCATGGTCGAGTCATATGAACATGTCTAAGTCCCCCTAGGTGTTTTCAACTTTTTTTATTTTTTTATTTTTTCAGTGTTTTTTATTAAAATTTATTTTTTCCAAAACTTAGGCTATTTTTTAATAGTTTAATTGAAAAAATTGGTTTTGTAATAAAAGTGGGCCAAATAATCAGTTTCAGTCATGTAGGTTCTCATTTTCAAGCTAAGAGCACCATGTAAACCCATGGACAGATTTTTTTCAAGTTTTGAGTGATTTTTCATCACTTAGGTCAGAAAACCCCCAAAAATTAATTATTGATTATTTTAATTAATAAATTGCGGAATAATGGAGCAAATCCAAAATCCTAGATCAGTGGATTCTCATCCGATTTGATTGAAATCAGATAGATCTGGACCAGATTGACTGGATCTAACAAATCCTTGACTGAAGGAGGTGATCTGGACAGATCCAGAGTTGATCTTCAGCATCCTTTATGGGGAATTGCACCCTCTCTCTCTATCCTCCACATGTGTGGGCTCTCCTAGAAGCTCTGTGGATTGATGTGTCGGTCTGTGGGTTGATGTGTCAACTCAATCAGCCCCCTGATTAACAAGTAGGCTCAGTTCAACTTCAGATCAGCATTGATGGACTCTCCCTCAGCTGTAGTGGTCTGTCTCCTTGGGATTTGCGCCCACCCTGGGCTGGATCTCCTGTTTTGTGTATAAATAAAGCTAAGGTTGCCTCTTCCAAGATAGTTAGAATTGGGATTGAGGTGTTGTTGCTCTTGTGTTGTGTTATTGTTTATTATTCTGGAATAAAGAAGCTTTGGAGGCAAGATCTATGGTGTAATGCTCTTCATGTGTGGATGGTGATTGTCAAATGCTTATGAGGTATAATCTGTGTTATTTATCATTGCTTTTGTTGGTTAATTGTTGGCCTTGAAGGAGAGAGCTCCCTCCTGTTAGGGTAAGAGTTTAATCTAGTTTTATTTATGCTCCTACTGCTGCTTGTTTCAGATCTTTTGGATTCATATGTATTTTAAGTTTAATTGCATGCTTTCCAATTATCTCTTCCAGCGGCACCTATGTTTTAACCATCTGTTTGTGCAAGGATTTCTAAGTTGTAGGTGATCTTGCTTATAGAAGGGGTTGAGCTGGTTTGCATCTTCCTCATCTTCAATATCTTCTGAATTACATAGTCCCTCAGTGTTCCACCAAAGAATACTTCAAAGCCCAACATTCCCAGGCTTCTAGCACTCTTTCTCTCTCTTTCTCCTTCAAAAAAAATCAATTTTCTTACTTGGTTACTTTGTTCTAAAAATTTGTTATCATTTGGATCTATTACATCAAATTAAAATCTACATAGATCTTCTATTTCAAAGCTCATATTCTAGATCTCAATTCTAAAAAGTATCATTAAGCTTTCTAGATCTAGCATAAGGAAATCGTCCGTTTTGCATGGCAAGTTAAAGAAAATTAGTAGGTTGCATGCTATAGATTTCCTTTTATGTTTTAAAAATATTAAATCCAGCAATAAATTCATATTTAATTGGCTGCACAAACAGCATGCCAAGATCCCAAGGAAAGATTGCTTTCCTTGGTTCCTTTTTCACCTGTTTAGCTAGTTTTAACTTAATCTTTTTTGAGTTAAGGTAGGATGATCCAAAGGTAATCTTAAAGTGATTTTGGGAATATGTTATTATAACATTATTTCAGGATTTTAGATGGTGCAACAGAAAAGAAAATAATCTTATGTTCTAAAGTGGCCTCAGGAGCGTTCAAATCCCCCAGAGGTCTCCCCTTTCACTAAAATTTAAAAATTTTGCAAAGTTGTAAGATCTTGGTTTCATCCCGTATAAGGACCAAGAGGTTTCTAATATTTCAGCTTGCTGATATTGTAACCAATAATAATAAAAGAAAATCTTTTTGAGTAGGCTCTTTCGAGCCCGCTCCCCATCCCCCCAGGGGGGATCTGCGTCCGTTCCACTTTTTTTCTTTTTTCCCTTTTTCTACTCTAGTTTAGTACTGACATGCATGACTATATACTTTGATATAATTTTTCATTATTCCATACTTTAATTTCAAAATCAATCATACTACTTACCCCACAACTTCTCGATTGACCCGCAAGGGGAAAGAGATGCATGGTAGGACTAATTAGAAAACCGGCATTGTGTATCTTTGATTCCTTTTTCATCAATTGTTTCATTAGACATAATAAATTAACCCCTCCTTGATTCCCTGATTGATATCCACTTGGATCGAAACAGGTTCTTGGAGGGTTTTCTTTTTAACAAGAACATAGTATTTAAAAATTTACTAAAAATAATGAAGACTCAAGTGTGTATGCTTTGTAATTGGATGTGGTTCATCCAATCAGTAAAGCTACATAAAAAGAACTTGAGTTACTGGATTAATTAGTCTTCACCTCCCAAATTGACAAACCATCAGGCAAAAATCCAACACCTCGAACAAACTGTAAGCGGTGGCAAAATACCCAAAGGAGTGGGAACAACTGGAAAGTGACCTCGAGGTGCCGATCTCTGTCACACCCTGATAGGTGCGTTATGAACAATAGTCTCTGAGACTCCGCTACAGCCCACAAACACCTTGTGGGTAGCCGTGAAAGTTCACTTTTTGACATAATCCAAGTACCCCTCGGGTATATCTGGAGTCCCCTTTTCGCCTAATTTAATTCATTCACATTCCACATTAATTTAAAATTTACCAAGAGACATTTGCAAAACATTATTTCAAGGGCATGCAAGCACATTATTTTCTCTGTTTACTCCATTTAAGGCACTAGTGATTTATTTCTTTTGATTATTTATATTATGAGTGTCATTAGTGTGCTTATATGCTTTAAATCTTGCATCTTGTTATCTTTTGTTTCCATTGGTTAATTTCAAAACTCCTAAACAACTTAATCAATATAACACCCTCACACTAAGTAGTTAGCCTTAGTAACTTAATAGGGTCTACCCCCCTTGGGTTCATTAGGAGTTGAGCCTAAACGGAGGAGTCAAGAACGATTTGAAAGCCTTGACTTGAGACTTTCCCCCAAGGACACATCGAGTGGCTTGAATATTTTTTCCACGTAACCCAGGTGTGTGAAAGGTGACAACAGTAGGTTTCTCGATTGTGAGAGGGTTAGAAGTTTCACCTAGTAACTTACCCTTCTCTGGAGCCTCTGTATCAATATAGTTCTTATTTCTAGTCTAAATTAATGTCTCATATCGTACCATGTTGATATAATTTTGGTTAGGGGAAATGGATCCTGTAGGATAGCTGGTTGTTGATTTTTGAGCAGCTTCTAAGCTTGATCCATAAGAGGGCATTGATGGGTTAGGTGATCTTCCTGGCACAACTTACAGGGAAATTTCACCTTCTTATTCTCTTTTTTTCCCCCATCAGCATTATTTGTGGGTCTAGGCTTGCTTTGGTTTCCCTCACCTTTCTTCCCCTTTTTCTTTTTCCCACTAGGTTGTTGATTTCCCTTTCGGGAGGATTGAGCAAAAACATTTGCGTTTTGGGGTGAGGGGGCATCCTTTGCTGCCTCCACTGTAAACTTTTTAATAGACAACTCATGGAGTTGTTTTTCCAAAGACTCTATAGTGGGATATTTAACTGAACCAACCACGCCATCGGCATGGGGTCCAGGCTTATATTTCTCAACACAATGTGTTGGCCACGGTGCATTAGGTATGATTTCATATAGTATCCTAGTCTAAGAATATATAAAATCTAACTGTTGGGCCCTAAGGATAGCCTCTTCGTCATTAGTTACTCTCAAGGTGGATACATCCTTAGATATATACAACAATAAGGACTTAAGGAACCATTCTAACAAAAACTTGGGAGGAATCATGGCCTTGATGAGCCTCTTTCACCTTCACCACTCTTGGATATGATCCAAAATTTGAGTGGCTTTGTCTTTCCGAAAGGTGGACAATAAATATGTATCAGCATCATACCGCATAGGAAGTTGGAAGTGGTTAAGGAACACATTGGCTAAGTCCCAAAAATTGTCAAATGTAGCAGAGGGCAATTCAATATACCACTTTGCTATGGCACTAGTCAAAGTTCTTTGGAACAATCTCAACTGAATGGTGTCATCATTCAGTGAGTTGGAAGAGCACCACAAGTGAAAGGTGGTGATATGATCCTGTGGGTCATCACCAAATTTGCCTTCGAATTTTGGAATGTCTCAAGGGTAGATTAATAGGGACAGGTAGCCAAGTGGCATCATGTTTGATCGGGTCATTCATTAACTTGGACAAATCTTGAAAGTTTAAAGTTGCCAAGAACAGAAGTTTGGGCCTAACTAGAGCCTGAAAAGTACGAGCTTGAGAGGTAAAAGGACTTGCCCCCTGGTTCCCAAATGTAAAGGTGAGGTTTCCCCCATCTTCTGGTTGCGAAGTAGTTGGACTACTTTGAAATGGATTCTACCCATAAGCCAGTGGATTATTTGTGTGTGGTTTAGTGTATGTAGTTTGAGCCGCTCCATTTGAGACTGGAGTCTGGAAAACAGGAGTAGGAATCCCTCTACTAAAAAGTGAGAAGGGAGAGCTCGTGAATGGGGCTGAAACCAGAGTTTGGAAACCTTGACCATTACAGTTAGTATTTCCAAACTACATCCCCACATATGCAGGTGTAGGGCCTACATAAGGACTGGATGGGGTATTGTTCCCCCCATTCCATGGGAAACCCTGTACAAATGAATAGGATCCAACAGGACCACTCTGAGCAGTGTGTGCAAAAGAGGGTGAAGCAAAAGGTGCACTGGGGATCCCAATGACCACCCCACCAGAAGGGCCTACTACATTTGTTGAATTTGGTGGTTGAACCACCTGACTAGTTGGAGTTAAAGGAGTAGCAGGTATATTTGTTCTATTAGTACCAACCGAGGTAGCTGGCACTCCTTTAGTCGGAATGGCTAAGATGGGGGTAGATGGACCCTCTCCTGAGCTAGCCATAAGTCTTCTCATGGGAACACCAATCACAGGTGAATCAAATGGAAGAACGTGGATGATCACATGATCGTTTAATTCAATAAGAGGTGAATTAAATTTTCTTGCAAACTCATCAGCCTGCAAGTCTTCTATCTCTACTGCGGTTGTATCAACTTGGTTTGTCCTAAGTTTTGGTTCACGTGGAACTTCACTGATTCCTACCGGTTCAAAAGAACCGTCTGTATCTAATATTCACCTTTGAGGGGGTGGTGGAGGCTCCACTGTAGTAGCTGGAGGAAGGTTTTGCAACCTTCTTGACCTTCTAAGAGGTTTGTCCTCCATAGTTGAAAATTGACTCTTCATACACCCTAAGGCCGACTAAACACAAACAAACCACACAACAATCACTACAAAATTTCCTAAATCCAAAATAGACACAAAGTGTATAAGATATGCTTTCCAAAATAAATATGAGAGACATTTTAGCGTCCTTGTAGATTTTCTTAGGCACAATAGGAGGAATCACCCAACTTCCCTCCCACACCTTCTACCAGGGTTACCTTCCAAGCCCTTCTAAGGTCAACTGGAAATAGCCTTTCGATGTACCTGTGTATGAACCTTAGATGTTAAAGAGACTAAATGCTACCACAGCTATACTGACAGTATGGGGGGATAGTCGCAAGCCTGATTCGTACGCATGGGAAGGGTAGCAAAGCCCGAAACCCTATCAACACCGGCACCACACGGGGCCTAAGAGGTGGTATTGACAGAAGTCCCCAGATGCGCAAAAACCTTTGTCTATGCTTTAACAAGGAATTAGAGGGTTATATCCTCAGTCCAAGCCTCCATGCAACCTCTTTCGTAACTCCTGTTTGAGAGGAGCTTCCCAGATAAAATCAACATAGAAGAGGATTTACCTATTGATTGGCCAACTACATCTGAAATCAAACACTTGTGGAGAGTTGAAACTCCATAATCCACAAGTCTAGCCTAAGCTAGTTGGTGTAGGAGCCTAAAAAATAAAACTTACTAATAATTTTTTAATTATATCGTTCATTTTAGAAGGTTGTTTTTAGTCATAAGTAAATGGCGTGAAAAAATGTGGTGTTATAGACTCGATAAGAAAAAGCAAGATGATGTATAAAGCAATTTTCACAGTAAATTGTGACTACTTAAACCAAACTTCTTTTCTTTTTGCAAATAGAAGCTAATGAATTTAAAACTAAATGCGAGAAAACTAAGAATTCTTTTTATAATTTTTGAATTTTATTTCAAAAATACTGAAAAGAAACGACTAAATGCAAAAGTATAAAAAAAAAATTATTCTATTTTTAAAAAACTTCAAAAACTATAATGAAACTAAATGCAAGTTTTCAGCAAGTTCAAATAATCAAAGCATATTAAAAGTGAAATGAAGCATAAAGGACCTAAAATGACCTACTTCAACCAATAGGGAGAAGATTCGGAAAAAACCTGACTTAGAGAAACTATTGAACCCAAAGAGTCCACTAGATCCACAAAAGAAAAAGTGACAAACTGACACCACAAAATTTAGCACAAAGTATAAAGCATCCAAGGCCCTGATCACTGACCTAGACACAAGCACTCAAACTTACAGACCAAGCAGGAGGACCACCCACACTTCACAAGATGAAATAAATTCAAACAAAAGGCTCAAAGGCTTGAAGAACAAGCAAACGGTGTGACACACAGACTTCAGACTCACAGAGTCATGCCATAAACAGAAGACTTCCAAACAACTTAAAATCCAAAAAGACAAGCACAAGAAAACCCTATCCAACTTTTATACCGCTACAGCAAACACATGACTGTGTATGCAGGAAACCTGCGTATGACACGCGACTTTCTAGACAGCAACCCACATGTACAAGATCATACACATGACTATGCACAAACCAACCCACATGTACTTCTAAAATTATTTTTCAAAGTAAAAAGACTAGCAAATACTTTTGGGCACACTACACTATAAATCAAAAGCAAGATAAAAAGAATCACACTCAGAATCATAATCAGAACAAAGACTGGTAAAGGGAACCTACAGGATGAACTCACAGTAGGATAGACTGCCCACAGGAGTCTCCAGTTCTATTGTACAAGACAATACACCCTTGTAACCTAGGGTCTGGAGTTACCATCTTACTAATAGACTTGGAGACAATCAGCTTTTACATAAAATGAAATGAGAATAGGAAGAGAGTTTGGATTACCTGGTTTACGACGGTTGATCTGAGCTTGGTCTTCTCTTGCTTCAATATTCTTCGAAGATTCTAGGGTTGCTTCTCTTCACCTACAAAGAGTTAATTCTTCAAGCAATATATCATACATATATATATTGAAAGTTAGATTAAACACATATTAATAATATAAATGACATCATTCATTAACCAATATATATGAGAAAAGCACAATACAAATATTGGAAGAAGAATACTCTTTATTAACAAACAGGGAATAGGTGAGAATACAACCTAGCTTCTCACACTAGGACTCCTCTACAAACGAGGACTCTGAGTTTTGCTACTCCAAGACTATGAAGGTATACCACCAACATAACTTTTCTCTTCTAGAATTGATTCATTAGCCCCATCCCAAGGCCTCTATTTATACATTGGGAAATAGAGTGGTTTTGAAGGTTAGGATGGTTGAGATAGTTGGGATAGTTATGGATTAAGGCCCAACTAATCTCATCTAATCACGATTTATATTTTTTAATGTCGAATTAAGGTACACACGAGTGTTTATATAAGCAAGGTGCATATGACACGATTGTTGCTCAAAGGGAACTCCCGTGTTCAATGTACACGCAAGTTGCAATGCATAGTCACGTGTGCAACCCTAGACTCAGAATCAAAATATATTAGGCTGGTTTAGAGACCATGCTTCAATGGTCATGTACATCTATAGTGTTTTGGCCACTTCAATCCTAATTGTCCTTTTGTGTATCGACATAATGGATGTCAACACTCGGACGAAGAAGTTCCATTTTGGCTGATAACATATCGGTGGCTCATTAAATTCCAAATTGACTTTAAGACCTAGGAGATATAATATAAACCATCAAATTGAGCAGGAAACTCACCACTCATTCTGATTTGTGAGAGAATGAACTTTGTGATTGTTACAAACCGAAGGGTCAAGAACACAAGGAATTTGATGAGGGGATAGCTAAAGTGAATTGATGAATTAAGTTTGCTGAGTTATGAGTTACAGAAGTCTGTTGTATTTATCTGTCATAGTAATCTAGGGACTAAAACATAGTCTCATAAGAGATTTCAGATAATTAAGCATGAAAATGGCATAATGGTGCTGCAATTGGAGTAGCATCTCTATATAATCAATAAATAATGAGTAATACAATACAATGATCATGCAGAATGAATGAATTCCAAGACAATTCAAATTCCCAAGGAGATCATTTGAATTGAATGAATGGGTGTAGCTTAACTGAATGTCATCCACAGTAAGCACACCTAGTTAACCCACTGATCAAGTCGATATTGACTCAATTGAGTCCTAACTATATCAGAGTGCATTGAACGACCAAGTATAACTGAAATTAGCTCAGACACATGTCACTACATTCCAATCAACAAGTGGTAGCATATCATTAACTCCAATGAACCTCGATGAGGTTAACTGAAGTCAAACTGGTCATTAGAAGTGGCTGGAGGCGCCCTAGTTGACTCCAGTTCATAAATAATAATAAAAATAATCAATATAATGAATGGAGGCACCTTCACCACTTAGCTTAACTGATTGTAACAATTCGTTAGCAATTAGGTGCATTTATGACACTCAAATCACCCCCGAAATGATCATTGTTTGAAGGAGGAAGCCCAGTTAGACTCCCCGAATGAAGGAGAAAGATTAGTTGGCCTCCTTGAATCAAGGAGGGCATGGGTATGCTCATGTTGATGTCACAGTGTGCTCATCTGATGCCGATTAAGTCAATTAAACTTAGGATAGTAGTTTAACAAGGCCAAATTAACCAAATTAAGTGTGCATGTTGGGTAAATGTCTCCAACACCCCCCCTTAAGCTATACTTAGGAGAAGTAAAAATAAAGTGCATGAAATGCTAGGGCCCTGGTAACAAAGGCCATAGGTCACCCTGTACAATAATGTAACTCAAACAATGCTAAAAAATAAATCTAAGTGAGGAAAGAGGGAAAACCTAGTGGGAAAACCCCCCGCTCAAGTTGAACACTGAAAGTAATCTGATCACCCTGATGAACTCACCCCCAACAGTGAACAAAGGTAAGTGAACTTATTTTCTGAAAATATCTTGGTGAAGATGTCTACAATATGCTCATCATTAGAGCAGTATTGTAGAATGATGGTCTTTGCATGCACCAATTCCTTGATATAGTGTATGTGTATCTCTACATGCTTGGTCCTTTGCCTGGTAACTGGATCTGTGGATATCTTAATAAAACTTTTATTGTCACAAACTAGGATAGTGGACAAAGTACTACCAAGATCAAACTCTGAAAGAATGCCTTGCAACCAAACAGCTTGGATGCAAGCATTCACCGCTCCTCAGTACTTGGCCTCTGCTGAAGACAATGCTATGGCGGCCTAATTTTTTCTAGAATAGAAAATGGGGACACCACAAAACATGAATACATATCTAGAAGTAGACTTCTGATCAAAAGAATCATCCTCCCAATCGGAATATATGTAACCAACCAGCTGTAGCTTAGAGTCTGCAGCATAGTGAATGTCGTAGGTCCTGGTTTCCTGAATATACTAGAGGATCCTCTTGGATTACTTCCAATGAAGATCATGAGGATTACGCATGTATATTGACACAGCATTCATGGTATAACATATATCAGGCTGAGAATGATTCAAGTGAAGTAAGCTACCAATCAGCTGTCGATAAGTAGTGCAGTCCATGGGAGGTGTGCTTTTTCCTTCTTCAAGGATGATCCCTAAAAGGAAAGGGAATGGAGCAGCATTACATTCATCCATGTTAAAATTAAATAACAGGTCTTATATGTATTTGTATTGAGTGACCATTATCCCATAGATATTTTGCTCAATTTCAAGCCCCAGAAATTGCTTCAAGAGCCCCAAATCGCTCATTTCAAATGCATTGTGGAGAGCAGTTTTTATGACTGAAATAGAAGCAATTGTGCTACCTATAACCAGTAATTCATCAAAATATAAAACAATAATAATAAAATTACCATCATACTTATGTATATACACATTCAGATCCAATTTACACCTTTGGAAGTTTTGCGAGAGAAGGAAGGCATCCATCTTGGAATACTACTCTCTTGGGGCCTGTTTTAACCCGTATAGTGACTTCTTTAGTTTGAAAACCACAGATGGATCAGAAATATATCCCTTGGGTTGCTTCATGTATATCTCCTAATGAATATCTCCATGCAGAAAGATAGAATTAACATCCATATGATGCACTTCCCAGTGCTTAGATGCAGAAATTGCCAAAACTAGGCGGATGGAGTCCATTTTTGCAACCGGTGCAAAAGTCTCATGGTAGTCCACACCTTGGACCCAGGAGAAACATTTTACTACCATCCTTGCCTTATATTTTTAGTTTTTTCCATCATCAGCAACCTTAGTCCGAAACGCCCACTTGCATTGAACCAATTTCCTCCCCGGAGGAAGAGAAACTAGCTCCCAAGTAGTGTTTTTTTGAAGAGAATTCATCTCTTCGTCCATGGCATCTTGCCATCTAGGATCCTTCCAATCATGGTAGTAAGACTTAGGATATGAAATTATCATTAAATAAAAATATTTGGACAGCAAATAATCAGGACAAGAGAGTGCAATACCTGCTCTTTGGAAGTCAGACCATGTTCTCCTTGGATCATCCGGATTTCCAATGTTATCACTTGCGGAGGAGAGTGTATGTCAGGCCCAAGTTGGGAGATCATTTTAAATTCAGGTTGTGATTCAGCATATTATGTTTTTTTTTCACTTATATCAGAACTCAAAGGATACAAATCAAGGTCTGTTAACACTTTGTTAAGTTTTAGGCATAACTGATACCCACATCCTTCAGCCCCGTCAAGAAGTGTTGAGAAGGCAGTGTAGTATTCGTAGAAGGAGCCAAGGGCACACACAAGATACCACCTAGCCTTCAGAATCAACTTCAGTGATGAATGCCGAAAGCAGCGAAACAGTCTATGGAGTGGAGGAACAGGGCTAAGAAGGAAACACGAGGCGCGCTGGAGGTGTAAAAAGGGAATCATGATAAAAGGTTGATGCTGATCAGAGGGTAGATAAACGGTGTCAAACCAATTCCACACGGTGAACATGTCTGACCCAAGCCATTTTTCAGATTTGCGAAATGGTTTAAAGAGTGGATGCATCCAATGGTTGATATTGGGACTCAAGAAGATCTATGGCTAAGAACGATTTCGCATCCCAAACTAGCGAGGACGAAAGCATCCATTTCGGATCGTGAAAGATGGTACGGGCCATTTTGATTGACGGTGCATATGAAGACGGAGGGAGATCGATGGTTATAGTTCATTTCACAATCTGGAGTAGCACAGAAGGAAACAAAACTTCACTTCGCAAAGAGTGGTGGGGTCCGTCCAGATCGACGGTTGTGAAGGAAGTCGGTCTTGATCGACGCTTGAGCTGCACACGTGTGAGGTAAGGAAGGGCATGGCATAAAGAACCCCACATATCTACGGTGTGGGTCATGAAGAATAAGATCTATGGTGCAAACCATCTAGGAAATGCGTGGAGGTTATGTTGTGTGAAAAACTATAAAGAGGCCCACCCAAAGTTGAAAAGATTTGTCCTTTCTGAAACCTTGAAGCTGTCAAATATCCAACCACATCCAGAGCACCAACCTGGACCGACTAGAAGACTATGCTATAGAACAAGGTAAGCCCTTGATACCCCCTTAGTTTTATTTGAGAATGGACGGAATAGAAGTGGTTGGGGTAAGAGATGATGTAGATCCTGAGGCCACAGGTCATAGGACAGAAGAGAGCCTGTTAGATGAAAACGATGATATTTTTTATACCATCCTGGTGGGAGAAGCTATTGAAACCACCAGGAGCAAATTGGAAGCTCTTAAGAATCGAGGTAGAGATACCTGCGGTGTTTTTTACTCTTTCTTCCACTTCTTCTCTGTCAACCAAACCCCCCATTGCCCTAAATTTGTCGAATCGTGTGTAGACAATTTCTCTGTCATCGAAGGCATTATTATGAACAAATCTACGTCTAAAATCCTTTTCCCAGTTCAAGCTTTTGTCATCTGCAAAACCCTAGATATCCCAGATGAATTCACCCATATATCCCAAGACTACCGAGAAGAAGACATTGTACGTTGTTTTAGAGAGTCTACTGATGAGAGTAAAGAAACCTTCCTAAAGGCCTATTCTAAGCCCAATGGTGAACCCATCGACCTATCTTACCCTATTGACCTCAACCAATTCAATGAAGAGACTCAGTGGTGCATATCCCTAGCCAGTCAGTTCCTAGGTATAGATACCGATGCATACATCCCAGAGTCGTTATTGATTCTTTTGTTCTTCTTAAGTACTTGTTTGGCCGAACCTAAATTTCCTGGACAATCTGGTCAGTCTTGTTGCCTTAAATTTGATGAGTTCCTAGCCGAGGACATCTGTTCTCAGTTAGCGAACTTCCACGACACCAGAATGTTCAGATTCCAGTCCTTCTTGCTAAGGATGTTCATACCCTATAATGAGGAGGACCCACAAGCACCAGAATTGGAAGTCACTACTGATATGGCCACGGATTACTGTAAATTCATGAACGAGTTGATGGCCGAAATATATGAACTCTTCTTTTAGGAAAGGTTACCTAGGGTGTTTCCTGAGATGGGGCAATTACTGCTAATGTCAAATAGAAAGAAGATAGGGGACTGGTTCCTCACAGAATTTAGAACTACCATAAGGTTGTATGGCTTCATACATCCACCCTACGTCTTGCCCGCTTTTCCAACCCCCAGGGTTTTCTCCCTAGAATTAATCCGGCAAAAACTCATTGTCGAAGAAGAACACTTCTTGAACTTTAAAAAAAGTTCAAGTTTGATTTTTCCATGGGAATTAAAACCATACATAGTTAGAAGTAGGGCTGCTTTGTCCCTGGTTTCCAACTTGATTAGAGGCATGGAGTTTTACCTAGGACAAACGATAAATTATGACCCTCACCAGGTGATTTCCAAAACAAGGAAATCTCACAAATGTAGGCCTTTCGAGCACACTGAGATTCCTGGATTTAGAGAAGCGGCGAATTGGGACGATTTCCCCAATCCTGCCCCAATGGATACCAGTGCAGAGCAGGACACTGGCTCACAGCTACCGGGGGTAGTTTCTCCCCAAAGAGAGTTGGCTACAGTAGTTGTGATTAGAGAGGGATGCTCATCACTGGTCAGCTATTCGACAAGTTCAATAAAATGAGGGGGTCCAATGCCCATGGAAACTAAAGAAATGGACACTGCCAGTATGCCCAAGAAACAGAAAGTGGAACTAGGATAGCAATTGGTGCAGGTCAAAAGCGGACAGGAAAAGAAGAAGAATTTAGTAAAAGAACAGCAACAGGAAGATCCCGAGACAACCAAAATGCAAATACAAGAGTATGTTTTTGATGGATAGACTCCGAGAAAGCATGCATCCAAAGAAGAATGGCTGAGGTCTTAGAGAGAGAGGGCTGATAAAACCTTCAAGGAGACAACAAAAATATACAGCGAAGCCTCGCAGTTGCCTCAGCTCAATGTGGCAGTAAAAGCTGTAAGGGATCATGCCACTGAGACCCTTAGCTTGGCCCTGGAAATGGGGAACAAGGTGTTCGAGGTCAGTGTGAACCTTTAAAAGGTTCCCACCACTAACATCATACACCTAAATAAAGAGACTAGAGATATACTGAATACCAGACTGCTTAAGGCTACAACACAGATGTCCAAGATGGAGGAGAGTAAGGCAAAAAATTTAAATCTTTTAAGAAACGCAAGAGTGGAGAATAAAAAACTCAAAGCCCAAATCAATAGCTTACGAAAGGAAGCTATGCAAATAGAAGGATCTACACAAAAAGGGAGTTTGACTCAGAAATTGCTCGATAACAGAGAGAAGGAGATCCAGACCTTGAAAAAGAAGTTGAAAATCCCTGGCACCCAACTCGTTCAAGCACATGAATTAGCTAACTTCGAAAGGGAAAAAGAGGTATTGAACTCTCAGCTTACTGACTGTAAGGATAAGCTACTAAAGCTTGAAGAAAAAGGGAGACGGTGGGTGACAAGTATCCATATTTTGAAAGATAGCGAAGCAAAATTGAAAACCAGATTAGCAATGAAGGAAAATGAGCTCCAAAGCAGAAGTACAGAGAATACAATGTATGTCCACAGGTATCCCTGGAGAGATAGATACCAACTCCCTCTCCATAGCAATGTCCCAGATAGGCTTAAAGGATACCGAGCTCATTAGACTGAAACATCAGATTGAGGAGCTAGAAAAGGAAAGAGTCAAAGAGGAATGAGGAAGAGAAAATCCAGAGGAGAAATGCCAAGAACTGGCTCAGCAAAATGATAAATTGAGCCAACAGGTGGTTGGAAAACTTGCTTTGCAAGGCGCTAGGCATCTGATATGGGATCAAATCATCATGGAAGCTGACAAGTTCCGACCCTACCTAGATATTATTGAAGATCATGAAATTGCTATGAAAGAAGCCAAGAAACAAGCCCATATAGTATCATCATAAGTGAACAAAAGGCCCTTGGTGATTGCGGAGAATTCCATAACCTTCCTGAGCTTTATGTCAGACGGGTCCACTAGCAAATATGGTATTCAAAATAGGATTTTTGTTGTCTCTGGAGCTAGAAAGATAGTGGCTAAGCATAGAATGATGGAGACGGTACAGGCTAAAATAGAAGTTACTAAGCACAAAGTCTGAGAAGTCGTCAAGTTGTTTAGACAGCTGGTAAGCAGAGGGCTCCCATTTTTTTGGGAAGAAAAGGGTCCTTTAATGTCTCAGAAGGAGTATCAAGAGTGCCTAGTGCACTACCTATTGGACCACAGCAAATTTGGAGATATGCAACGAGTGTTGTCAGGGAAGGTCATTTTTGACAAATTGGCCAGTGATTTTGAGTTATTGTTTGATTTTAAAGCCACATGCTCCAAAGTCCCCAAGATTTCATACCCAGAAATGATGGAGCTTAAAGTGCAAGCCTACAACATGATGGCTGCAACCATGCCTAGTCCCAATTTATGGAGAGTCATCCAACACTATGGGTCACCCAAACTCAAAGTACACTCGTAGAAGTGGCAATGATGATACAAGGGAAATTTTCTCTACGTTGCACGCCCTTCCCAATGGTCGCTTCTCTCAGATCTTTGTACAGTCATCATTCTCCAGATGGGATTATGGGATGCTCTCGTGTCTATTTCATCCCACATTTCACATTTCGTTGTCTGGGCGTTTTGTGCAAGTCGCAGCCAATGTGCCACCTAAGAGGCTATTAGAGGATGTCCTTCTAATTGTAACAAACTTTGATTCCCGGATGTCAGTCTCGGAATTCCAAATACTATAAGTATACCTCCTAAATAAGGAGAAGTGGTTGAAACGAATGTAATTTTTTCTATGTATGTTTTTCAAGAGGATTTTAATATAATTGCAGAGCCGAGGTCAGCGTTTTCATGTGTCGTTCGCACTTACAGTCTGTCATTTCCTTTCTTATGTGAATGTTTTTCCAGTTTATCTATTCCAATTTGTTTTCTTTCATATCTGAGACTTAGGGTATAACAGCTCAGAATTCATACTTGCTATGGTCTGTCTATTGTTTCAGGTATTCGCCAAAGTTTTCTTCTAAAGTTGATACAAAATTCATTTTTTGCAATGCTCTATGTTGATGGTCTGTTCATGTTCCTCCTTTCCACCAAACAATTATGAATCGACTGTGATCGAGTGGCTACCTTGCCCCTGTGTTGAAATCACTTGAATTAAGTTCTGATTATTCCTATTGTATAGCTTGACTACATCGCCCAATGTTTCTGGGTTTTGTTTCAACCAATTTTACAAACAATTTCTAGTTTCACTTGTACATATATCTAGCATTGATAACATTTGGTGAGAGATCCCTCTCGGAATAGCAGAAGGCCAGTTCTCTCTTTAAAAGTGATTCTACTATTACCCGAGAGAGAGCCTTCCGCAACCTTTGGGCTCAACTCCGATGCTAACAAACTGGTGCCTTTGCCGGGGACGATATTGAAGATCATCCCTGGGAAAAACGACAAATATTCAAAGGATAGAGAGTTTCTGTGGGAAAAAAGGGATTCTTACAAGTAAAGAAGGTTGTATCATTTGCCCTAGCTACTCCACTAAAAGATTCATGAAGGTGACTCCACTGAGGAGACCGGTGAGCAGGAAGGAAGGGATTTCCATGGGAAAATAGAAATTTCTGAGTTCACAAGAAAGTTGTACGTTTGTCCTGGTGACTCCACACCTACTCCAAACAATACCACACTAGATATCTTGGCTTCCTGAAAGATCCACACAAGAGGTAAATCTAAGACTAAAACTTTACTCAGTGTGGATAATCCAGAAAGAATACTTAGAAATAGAAATAAAGAGAAATTGGATTCTCCATTGTTTGATACTTCATCATCTCAAGCTTTGTACGGCCTAGATGAAACTGAGTGAGGGGTTAGGGCTGAAAGATTGCTAACCAAATATAAATTTGAATCCGACCTAAGAAAATCTAGGGTAGACCCTAATAGGCTGCAATCCTATCTGCTTGATTCTTTGTGGCTAAACCTAAAAACCCCACCAAAAGCTGAAGAGATAGCCCCTATCTTTCAGAGCACCCAGTTTCCCAACCCCTTGTCTGCTCCTAACCGACCTATCCTGATGGCTGCTACTAGATTTTCCATGTTAGCCCTACCTCTGGTTCTACACGACCTCCCTATGAATTATGCCCAAATAATAGCACTTTATGACAAGGAGGAGAATGTCTCAGCAAGGTACCATGTGGATAAGTTCGACAACTTCATCGACTTGGAAGAGGTGGATGATGAAGATGTCAAAATACGGTTGTTCGCTCAGAGTTTTTCTGGGGAAGCCAAGAAATGGTACAAATATCTACCACCTAGGTCTATCCATAGCTTCGCTGGCTTTGAAACCATATTTCTAGAAAGTTGGGATGATAAACAAAGCCCCTTACAGGTCTTGTCTCAATACAACAATCTCAAGAAAGGAGGTTTTGAATCAGTCCATGAGTTTTCTAGTAGATTCATGTGAGTCTACAACTCGATACCTGTCGATATCAAAACTTCACCCTTGGCGGCCAAAATTCATTACGCTGATGCCTTTGACAATGATTTTGCTCAATTATTGAGAGAAAGAAAGTCAAACACTCTCCCAACCATGTTCACTGACACCCTAGAAGTAGAGGCCAATATGATGTCATGTGGGAAAATTAAACCAAGAGCAGAGATGACAGAAGGAAAGGTAGAGAAGAGGCACACCCCTCTACTTCCACCTCTTCATCCGGTGATATGAAATTTGAGATGATGCTCAAAACTATGGAAAAGTTGATGTATAGGCTAACGGTGGAGTCTAAGCTGGAAAAATAGGAGTAGAACGAGCCTCAAATAAGGAATCGCAATTTTAGGAGGCAATTCCCTCCCCCGCTCCAACTGAATAGACCAAGGGATGTGAGGAATCTGAGGAAACAAGAAGAGCAACCAATCAGACCCCCTTTCCCTGAAAACTATGTGGCTATTGAAGATGAAGCTGAATCCGTCGTAGATCATATCCATCATTTCGGCGATTTGGACTCTGAGATCTACTTGACTGAAGAGGAACATGATATGTTCACTTAGGTGGATGACAAGACCCTGACTGAGGAATTGGAGAAATATCATAAAGGGTATATGCATGCTATAGACGATGTCAGGAAGATCAAGTTAAGAAGTATAGATGTCGCTATACATAAAAAGGGTGGCGACTCTGCTGGCGACGCTGCTTTACATAAGGGAGGGTTAAACCCAGACCAGCCTTCTAGTAGTCAGACTGGCCTCAAGAAAGGAAATGAAAAACAAAAAGGGCCGATGGCACCTAGAGAAGTGGAAAAGGGGAATAGTAATGTGAGAGAGTTGGATCCAGTGGCACCTGTCGAACTGGGTAAAACCCCTCCCATGTTTAATCTCCAAAACAAGCTAGCTAATATTAAAAAAGGTCTCATTTCCTTTCAATGAATTATTGAGGAATCAAGAGTACAGGGACACCATAATAATGATGATTGCAAATCAAGGAGAATCTCAACCTGATATCTTAGAGATGACTGAAGGAAACCCTACTATTATTCTAGGATCTAAGATTGACAGCGTGGACATCGACGACGAGGAGGTGCCCACCTTTTACATGAGCTTGAATGTGCATGATATGGTTTTACACAATGTTATGTTGGATTCAGGAGCCTCACACAATATGATGCCAAAGGGAGTGGTAGAAAGCTTGGGGTTGTAGATTACAAGGCCTTATAAATACTTATATTCCTTTGATTCTAAAAGGGAAAAATGTCTGGGATTAATCAAAGACGTGGTGGTATCTTTAAATAAGTTGCCATTTAAAGTGGTGGTCATGGAAATCATCGTGGCCGACATTCCTCCCAAGTTTTGTATTTTGTTGTCAAGGTCTTGGACTTCGAAGCTGAAAGGCAGCTTGCAAATGGACATGACTTATGCAACAATTCTTGTTTGAAATGAAAGCAAAAGGTTATACAATGAGAAGAGGTTGCCTTATGTCGTGAGCAATCAATAAACTCAACCTGACATCCATCATGTTTATGCCATCGACATGGACTTGGGGTCCTCTATTTTCTTCAATGATATATCTCCTTGCAACTCAGAGGTCATTGCGCTACAAAAAGATAAAAAAGAGGCCAGCAAGCTGGAAGCTATGGAAAGGAAGCAAATGGATGAAGGACTGTGGAAGATGTATTTCGACGGCTCGGTGTCTAAAGTGGGTGTTGGCGTAGGTGTGTATATAATATCCCCCACTAAAGATACAAAAACCTACTCTCATAAGTTGGTCTTTGAATGCTCTAACAATGTAGAAGAGTATGAAGCCTTATTACTAGGCCTACATGCACTAAAGGATTTAGGAGCGAAAAGGGTCCATATTTTTGTGGATTCAGAGCTTGTGGTAAATCAAGTGAATGATATCTATCAAACCAAACATCTAAGAATGAGGACCTACCGAAATGAGGTATGGGATATGTTTAGAAATTTCTTCACTGAACATATGGTCCAAGTGATTCCTAGAGCCGAGAATGCGATAGCAGACTCTCTGGCGACTGCAGCAGGAAAATTTGAAGCTCCTGCGGTGGGGAAAAGGAACTACAAAGTGGAGATTGTAAATAGGCCTTCCATACCAGATAAAAATAAATATTGGCAATTTTTTAGAGACGATATGCAGATCAAAAGATTTTTGGTGATGTCTGGTGAGTTTGTGAACACTCACATTGATGGAGATAGTGATGACCTCGAAAATTTCCTAGACGTTGAAGAGGAAGGGGAAGAAGCCGTCGAGATGGGAATGCTGAAGGATTTCTTGGGAGGCAGGGATATAGTCCAATTGAAAAGGAATCATATTCTCAAGGGCCTGATCCCTTTGGAATCTCTTTTTGACCAAAATGATGTAGCCAAGGATCTGAAGGTCGAGACGGCCACAAATGTCGTCGAAGATGTGGATATCGGCACTCAAGGTGACCCTAAAATTGTAAAATTGTCCAAGAAATTTCCTACTAAAGAAAAAGAAGGGTATGTGAACCTGATGAAAAAGTACACAGATGTGTTTGCATGGAATTATGAATATCTCAAAGAATATGAAACTTCCATCATACAACATACTATTCTGATTAAACCCGGAGAAAAACCATTAAGGAAAAAACTCAGGAGGATTAATCCGAAGCTAGTACCCATTATTGAAAAAGAAGTAAAAAGGTTGTTTGATGCAAATATAATAGTAACTCTAAGGTTTTCAAAATGGGTGGCCAATTTGGTTCCTATCCGGAAAAATAATGGGGAAATAAGGCTATGCATAGATTTCAGGAATTTAAATAAAGTTTCTTTGAAAGATAACTACCCATTTCCAAAGATGGACCAGATCCTGCAGAGGGTGGTAGGATCAGAGAGGATATCCACTATGGATGGTTTTTTCGGGTACAATCAGGTGAAGGTGTTTCCTAAAGACCAATAAAAAATAGCTTTCACAACACCTTGGGGTACATTCATGTATGCAAAGATGTCGTTTGGGTTAATGAATGCTGGAGCAACTTTCCAACGAGCCATGGATATTGCTTTTGCAGATGAGAAAGACAAATTTGTAGTGATATACATGGATGACATTACTGTGTACTCCAGGTGGGCTAAAGATCATATCAGGCACCTAGAAAGCGTTTTCATTAAATGCAAAAATTATGGCATTTCCTTGAACCCTAGAAAATCGAACTTTGCTCTGGAAGAAGGAAAGTTGCTGGGGCACATTATTTCAAAGGAAGGGATCAGGATCGATCCAGACAGGGTAAAAGGAATTTTGAAAGTAGAAGAACCAAGGAGTAAGAAATAAATTCAATCTTTCATCGGCCAAGTCAACTTCTTGAGGAGATTCATCCCTAGCTTCGCTGAAATCCTAATGGACATTACGTACATGCTAAGGAAAGATCATGAAATTAAGTGGACGGTGGGAGCCAAGAAAGCTTTCAAGGATATAAAACAGACCATTTCAGAAGCTCCTGTTCTGATCATCCCAGATTTTGAAAGGGATTTCCAAGTATTCTCTTATGCTTCAAAACACACTATAGCAGCAGTGCTACTACAAAATAATGATCGAGGTGAAGAACATCCTATAGCGTTCTTCAGTAATATATTGAGAGATGCAGAACTGAAATATAGTATAATGGAAAAACAAGCCTACACCTTGGTTAAATCCTTGAAGGATTTCAGAATCTACATCCTCCATTCCCACATAATTGCCTATTTACCTTGCAGTATAGTGAAAAGCATAATTACAGAGCCTGACCCAAAAGGAAAGAGAGCTAAGTGGGTTGCAGTGCTCCTGGAATATGACATAGAAATCAAGCCCACAAATTTAATCAAAGGGAAAGGATTGGCTAAGATGATGATGGATTCCCATTGTGACTCTTTGCAGCTAAATTTTCTCGCTTGTCAGTATGGCCAGGAATAAGTAGAGGTGCAGGTGAAGCCTGACTTCTTCACGTCTCCTTGGTATGCTGACATTATTTTTGTATTACAGAATTTACAACCCTCTGCCTGGCTAAGCAAAACCTGGGCTAGATCCATAAAACTGAAAGCTGCAAAGTTTTGCATCATAGAATGATATCTCTACTGGAAATACCCTAGGGGGATACTGCTGAATTGTCTTCTAGAGGATGAGTCTCAACGTATGGCAAAGGAATTTCATGAAGGAGATTGTGGAGGACACCATTCCTGGAAAGTTACCGTGAACAAAATTTTGAGAGCAGGATTTTATTGGCCCACGTTGTTTTCAGATGTCTATAAGCAAATGAATAAATTCCACCAATGTCAAATCTTTGAAAAGAAAAGGAAGGTGGTGTCTCTCCCCCTCAACCTGATATCTGTGGAAGCTCCTTTCCAGCAATGGGGGTTAGATTTCATTGGCGAGATTAATCCAAACTCTTTCGGGAAGCATAAGTGTATTCTGACTTCCATTGATTACTTCACAAAGTGGATTGAGGCCACACCCACTAGGCGGGCTACAGAAGAAGTGATAATGGATTTCATAGAAAACAATATTTTGGCGAGGTTCGGCTGCCCAAGGTGGATTGTGACTAACAACGCCCCTACATTTAAATCCAGAAAGATGATCAACTTTTGCCACAAGTACCATATAATCCTGAATCATTCTATGGCTTATTACCCATAGGGGAATGGATTGGCCAAATCTTCTAACAAAATCCTTGTGAGGATCATTAAGAAACTGTTGGAGGATAACAAGAAATCTTGGCACACTACGTTGAAATATGCCTTGTGGGCTGACAGAATCAGCACTAAAAGGGATTTTGGCATGTCTTGGCATGTCACCGTTTCAATTAGTATATGGAGCTGAATTAATTTTTCTTGCCTCTTTGGGCATTCCAGACATGAATTTATTACGGGATCCGTTGGATGAGCCCAATCCCATTCAAAGAAGGATCAACCAGATCATTGAGCTCAATGAAGTAAGGGACAAGGCTTATGATAAACTCCAAATACACCAGGAGAAAATGAAGAATACCTTCGACCAGAGAGTAAAAGAAGATGTTTTCCAGGTCAATGACTTGGTATTAAAATGGGATGCCCCTCACGAGGACAAAGGGAAGCATGAAAAATTTGACCATTTGTGGGTAGGCCCATATCTTATTGCGGCGCATAGAGGAGACAACGCCTTCATTTTGTAGTATTTAGATGGATCGCAATATGAAGGAGGCACTGTGAATGGGAGGTTCCTAAAGAATTACTTGGAATAAAGGGACTTAGGTCCATGTATCATAGTGTAAATATGCCTTATGTTTTAATCAGTACGTATGGTGAATCAGAATATTTGAAGCTCGTGGAGAAGGCCCTAAGATATGAAGAGGAAACCATTCTTTCAAAGTTTGTTTTTCTTTCAGGCAATAAAATAATAGGAGGTTTTCAATGGATAAGGCAACTGATCTAAGGGGTTCTTTTCTACCTCACTGGGAGGATAGCATCCCTCATGGAGCCAGTTGTTAACACTCTGTTAAGTTTTGGGCATAAGTGATACCCGCGTCCTTTAGCCCCGTTGAGAAGTGTTGAGAAGGTAGTGTAGTATTCACAAAAGGATCCGAGGGCACACACAAGATAGCACCCAGCCTTCAGAATCAACTTTGGTGATGAATGTTGAAAGCAACGAAATGGTCTATGGAGCGGAGGAACGGGGCTAAGAAGGAAACATGAGGTGCGCTGGAGGTGTAAAAAGGGAATCATGATCAAAGGTTGATGTTGATTAGAGGGCAGATCAACGGCATCAAACCAATTCCGCACTGTGAACATGTCCGACCCAAGCCGTTTTTTAGATTTGTGAAATTGTTTAAAGAGTGGATGCATCCAATGGTCAAGATTGGGAACCAAGAAGATCTGCGGCTGAGAACTATTCCACATCCCAAACTAGCGAGGAAAAAAGCATCCATTTTGGATCGCGAAAGATGGTACGGGTTGTTTTGATTGACGGTACGTATGAAGACAGAGGGATTTCAGTCATTATAGTTCATTTCGCAATCTGCAGTAGCATGGAAGGAAACAAAACTTTGTTTCGTGAAGAGTGGTGGGGTCCATCCGGATTGACGGTTGTGAAGGAAGTTGGTCTCTATCGACAGTTGAGTTGTACATGCACGAGGTAAGGAAGGGCATGGCATAAATAACCCCACATATCTACGGTGTAGGTCACAAAGAATAAGATCTATGCTACAAATCGTCTGGGAAATGCACGGAGGTTATGTTGTGTGGAAAACTATAAAGAGGCCCACCCAAAGTTGCAAAGATTTGTCCTTTCTGAAACCTCAAAGCTGTTGAATATCCAACCACATCCAAAGCGCCAGCCTCGACGAACCAGGAGACTGTGCTATAGAACAAGGTAAGCACTTGATACCCCCTCAGTGTTATTTGAGAATGGACGAAATAGAAGTCGTTGGGGTAAGAGATGATGTAGAGCCTGAGGCCGCAGGTCGGAGGATAGAAGAGAGCCTGTTAGATGAAAACGCTGAGATTTTTGATACCATCCTGGTGGGAGAATCTATTGAAACCACCAGGAGCAAATTGAAAGCTCTTAAGAACTGAGGTAGAGATACCTGCGGTGTTTTTGACTCTTTCTGCCACTTCTTCTCTGTCGACCAAACCCCCCATTGCCCTGAATTTGTCGAATGGTGTGCAGACAATTTCTCTGTCACCGAAGGTATTATTATGAACAAATCTAAGTCTAAAATCCTTTGCCCAGTTCAAGCTTCTATCATCCACAAAACCCTAGATATCCCAGATGAATTATATCCCAAGACTATCGAGAAGAAGACATTGTACGTTTTTTTAGAGAGTCTAATGATGAGAGTAAATAAACCTTCGTGAAGGCCTATTCTATACCCAATGGTGAACCCGTCAACCTATCTTACCCTATTGAACTCAGCCAATTCAATGAAGAGACTCAATGGTTTATATCCCTGGCCAGTCAGTTCCTAGGTCTAGATACCGACACATATGTCCCAGAGTCATTGTTGAGTCTTTTGTTTGTCTTAATTACTTGTCCGATCGACCCTGAATTTCCTGGACAATTCGGTCAGTCTTGTTGCCTTAAATTTGATGAGCTCCTAACTGAGAACATCTGTTCTCAGTTAGCAAACTTCCACGACACCAAAATGTTTAGATTCCAGTCCTTCTTGTTGAGGATGTTCATAGCCTATAATGAGGAGGACCTGCAAGTACTAGAATTGGCAGTCAGTGCTGATATGGCCATGGATTACTGTAAATTCATGAACCAGTTGATGGCTGAAATATATGAACTCTTCTTTCAGGAAAGGTTACCTAGGATGTTGCCTGAGATGAGGCAATTGCTGCAAATGTCAAATAGTAAGAAGATAGGGGACTGGTTCCTCACAGAATTTGGAACTACCATAAGGTTGTACAGCTTCATACATCCACCCTACATCCTACCCTCTTTTCTAACCCCTAGGGTTTTCTCCCTGGAATTAATCCAACAAAAACTCATTGTCGAAGAAGAACACTTCCTGAACTTTAATAAAAGTTCAAGTTTGATTTTTCCATGGGAATTAAAACCATACACAGTTAGAAGCAGGGCTGCTTTTCCCCTGGTTTCCAACTTGCTTAGAGGCATGGAGTTTTCCCTGGGGAAAATGATAAATTATGACCCTCACCAGGTGATTTCCAAAATAAGGAAAGCTCACAAATGCAGGCCTTTCAAGCACACTGAGATACCTAGACTTAGATAGGTGGCGAATTGGGACAATTTCCCCAATCCTGCCCCAATGGATTCCAGCGCAGAGCAGGACACTGGATCACAGCTACCGGGGGTAGTTTCTCCCCAAAGAGAGTTGGATATAGTAGTTGAAATTGCAGAGGGATGCTCATCACTGGTCAGCTATTTGGAAATTTCAATAAAAAGATGGGGTCCAATGCCCATGGACACTAAAGAAATGGACACTACCAGCATGCCCAAGAAACAGAAAGTGGAACCGGGACAGCAATTGGTGCAGGTCAAAAGGGGATAGGCAAAGAAGAAGAATTTAATAAAAGAATAGCAACAAGAAGAGCCCGAGATAGCCGAATTGCAAATACAAGAGTATGTGTTTGACAGACAAACTCTGAGCAAGCATGCATCCAAAGAAGAATGGCTGAGGTCTAACTGAGAGAGGGCTCATAAAACCTTCGAGGAGACAGCAGAACTATACAGCGAAGCCTCGCGACTTCCTCAGACAATGTGGCACTGAAAGCTGTAAGGGGTCATGCCACTGATACCCTTAGCTTGGCCCTGGCAATGGGGAACAAGGTGTCTGAGGTTAGTGTGAACCTTTCAAAGGTTCCCGCTACTGACATCATACACCTGAACAAAAATATTGTAGATATACTGAATCCAGACTGCTTAAGGCTACCATACAGATGTCCAAGATGGAGGAGAGTAAGGTGAAAACTTCAAATATTTTAAGAAAGGCAAGAGTGGAGAATAAAGCACTCAAAGCCCAAATCAACAACTTACAAAAGGAAGCTATGCAAATAGAAGGATCTGCGCAGAAAGGGAGTTTGAATCAAAAATTGCTCGATGGCAGAGAGAAGGAGATCCAGACCTTGAAAAAGAAGTTGAAAATCCCTGGCACCCAGCTCGCTCAAGCGGATGAATTAGCTGACTTCAAAAGGGAAAAAGAGGTATTGAACTCTGAGCTTACTGACTGTAAGGCTAAGCTACTAAAGCTTGAAGAAAAAGGGAGACAGTGGGAGGCAAGTATCCACCTTTTGAAAGATAGTGAAGAAGAATTGAAAACCAAATTAGCAATGAAGGAAAATGAGCTCCAAAGTACAGAGAATACAATTCAGTCCACAGGTATGGCTGGAGAGATAGATACCAACTCCCTCTCTAGAGAAATGTCCCAAATAGGTTTAAAGGATACCAATCTCATTAAACTAAAACAACAGATTGAGGAGCTGGAAAAGGAAAGAGTCAAAGAGGAACGAGGAAGAGAAAAGGCAGAGGAGAAATGCCAAGAACTGGCTCAGCAAAATGCTAAACTGAGCCAATAGGTGGTTGACAAACTTGCCTTGCAAGGCGCTAGGCATCTGATCTAGGATCAAATCATCATGGAAGATGACAAGTTTCGGCCCTACCTAGATATTATTGAATATCATGAAATTTCTATGAAAGAATCCAAGAAACAAGCCCAGATAGTATCGACAGAAGTGAACAAAAGGCCCTTAGTGACCGCGGAGAATGCCATAACCTTCCTGAGCTCTATGTCAAACAAGTCCACTAGCAGATATGGTATTCAAAACAATATCGTTGTTGTTTCTCGAGCCAAAAATATAGTGGCTAAGCATAGAATGATGGAGACGGTACAGGCTAAAATAGAAGTTACTGAGCACAAAGTTTGAGAAGTCGTCAAGTTGTTCGAACCACTGGTAAGCAGAGGGCTCCCCATTTTCTAGGAAGAAAAAGGTCCTTTAATGTCTTAGAAGGAGTATCAAGAGTGCCTAGTGCGCTGCCGATTGGACCACATCAAATTTGGAGATATGCAACAAGCGTTGTTAGGGAAGGTCGTTTTTGACAAATTGACCAATGATTTCGAGTTATTGTTTGATTTTAAAGCCACATGATCCAAAGTCCCCAAGATTTCATACCTGGAAACGATGGAGCTTAAATCACAAGCCTACGACATGATGGCTGCGACTATGCCTGGTCCTGATTTATGGAGAGTCATCCAACAATATGGGTCACCCAAACTTAAAGCACACTCATAGAAGTGGCAATGATGATACGTGGGGACTTTTCTCTACGTTGCACGCCCGTCCCAACGGTCACTTGTCTCAGAGATTTGTATAGTCATCATCCGCCAGATGGGATTATGGGATGCTCTTGTGTCTATTTCATCTCGCGTTTCACATTTCATTGTCTGGTCATTTCGTGCAAGTCGTAGTTGATGTGCCACCTAAGAGGCTGTTAGAGGATTTCCTTCTGATTGCAACAAATTTTGATTCCCAGATGTCGGTCTGGGAATTTCAAATACTATAAGTATACCTCCTGAAGAAGGAGAAGTGGTTGAAATGAATGTAATTTTTGCTGTGTATGTTTTTCAAGAGGATTTTAATATAATTGCAGAGCCAAGGTCGGTGTTTTCATACAGGGATTCATGTGTCATTCGCACTTACAATCTGTTATTTCCTTTCTTATGTGAATGTTTTTCCAGTTTACCTCTTCTGTTTTGTTTTATTTCATATCTGAGACTTAGGGTATAATAGCTCGGAATTCATACTTGCTATGCTTCATCTGTTGTTTTAGGTATTCACCAAATTTTTCATATAAATTTGATACAAAATCCATTTTTTGCAATTCTCTGTGTTGATGGTCTATTCATGTTCCTCCTTTCCACCAGACAATTAAGAATTGACTATGATCAAGTGGCTACCTTGCCCCTGTGTTGAAATTGCTTGAATTAAGTTCTGATTATTCCTATTGTATATCTTGACTCCATCGCCCAATGGTTCTAGGTTTTGTTTCAACCAATTTTACAAACAATTTCTAGTTTCACTTGTACATATATCTAGCATTGCTAACATTTGGTGAGAGATCCCTCTCGGAAGAGCAGAAGGCTAGTTCTCTCTTCGAAAGTGGTTCTTCTGTTACCTGAGAGCGAGCCTTCCACAACCTTTGGGCTCAATTCTGATGCTAACAGGGTCATCACCCCCAATTCCATTATCCAAATATTCAGTAGAATAAGAAGGAAATTCAGCAGTTTTCTCCTTTACTAGTTCTACCTCCTGAAGAGGCTCATCGAACATGACACTCCTTTCAATGATGATCTATTTTTTTCTGATATCCAGTAGCATGAAACCTTTAGATTCATTAGGATATTCAATAAACAAACATTCGATGCTTTTCAGTTGCAAAGCTCTCCTTTTATCATGCAGAATTCGGGCCCATGTAGTGGACCCAAATACCCTGAGATTCGACACATCCGGCTTGTGTCCGAAATATGCTTCAAAAGGGGTCTTCCCTTTCACAGATGAGTGTGGCACTCTGTTCTGAATATGTTCTATAGAATTCATGGCTTCAGCCCACAAATTTGTAGCCAACTTCTTTGATTCCAGCATGCAAGTGGTCATCTCCTTGAGAGACCGATTCTTTCTCCCCGCTACACCGTTTTACTGGGGAGTGTAGGGGAATGAATGTTAGATATGAATACCACTTTCGGAAAATATATGCAGAAAATAATTACTGATATATTTCCTTCCATTATCATATCTCAAAATCTTGATCTTTTTTCCATATGC
Organism: Pseudotsuga menziesii; assembly: GCA_001517045.1. Lineage (NCBI taxonomy): Eukaryota > Viridiplantae > Streptophyta > Pinopsida > Pinales > Pinaceae > Pseudotsuga > Pseudotsuga menziesii. The sequence continues at coordinate 254,268 of LPNX010403130.1, read as the reverse complement.
ATTCTCAATTAGTGCCTTCAAATCAGTGAATTTTTCCAATACTTCCGACTTCTTTTTGATAAAAAAGACCCATGTGTATCTGGAAAAGTCATCAGTGAAAGTGAGAATGTAACTTGATCCATTCATGGATGTGGTAAGAATGGGTCCACTAATATCATAATGTATCATCTCCAAGATGCATGATGCTCGACTTGCCTTCCCTCGATCAAACTTATGCTCATGGTGCTTTCCAACAACACAACCCTTGCAAATTTCGGTGGTAGCTTTGATGACCAGGAGGCCTTCAACCATGGAATTCTTCTATAATTTCTAAAATTACTTAAAGTTCAAGTGGCTGAACCTCTCATGCCACAGTCTACTAACCTCATTTCCATGAGTCAACAATGTGGCGGGCTTTGCATTTGCCATAAAATGGGAGAACTCGTAGGCTTTTGCATGATGGTTTGCAAGGCCTTTTGCTACAAGTTTTCCAGATGCAAGTTCTATGATCTCTAAATCATCTAGGATAAAGAAGACTCTCTTGGGAACTCCCATATGTGTCATTTGATAAACATTTAGGAGGTTTGATGCAAGAGATGGTACATATAGAACATTGGAAAAATAACCATGCTCAAGATTTACAGCACCTTGTCCTTCGGATATGATAGTGGAGTCATCTCCCATTTGGATGGGAATGGATTTGCTGGTCTTCGAGGATGAGAAAGAGTCTCTTTCAGCCATCATGTGATTCAAAGCTACAGAATCTATCAAAAGAGCTTTGGACTTCGAAGTGCTTTCCATGAGAGCATGACCTCTTTCATGTTGTGGTTCCCGATCTTGCTGATCTCTCCTCTGAAATCTTTTCGAAAGATTGATGTGATTTTTCTCAATAAGAGAAGTAGCTTCATCAAATTTATTTTTCATGCAGGCATGTTCAGGGTGGAAGCCCTTCCCACAGTACGAACACTTGACTTTTCCCTTTCCATGATGCCCTTTATTTTTGTTCTTCTTCAAGCCGAAAGGCTCTTCATGCTGCTGGTTTTCAACTTTAGGATTAGGAGCTTCAAATTTTGTTTTTGGGTTCTTCTACTACTTTCCTTGACCCTTCAGATATTTGGGCCCCGAAGCATAGAGGGATTGATCATGGGAGGATCTGATGATCCCCATCTGGACAAGCTTATCATGTTCACTTCTTAGGGACTCAATGAAGGCATTGAGTGAAGGCATCTTCCATCCAAGGGTTGTGAGATTCCCCACACATAATGTAAATACAAACACTGAATAATCAGCTCCAAGTTTGGAGATAATGGTGAGGATGAGCTGATCATCCTCCTTCTCCACCTTACACTGCTTCAATAGTAAGACAATGTGCTTGAACTTTGTGAAAAAATCATTTAAGGTCTCAAAATTGAAAGGTTGAAGAGACATCAACTCATTTTCAAGATAATAAACTCTCAAATCATCATGTTTTCCAAACATGGTGTCCAATTTGTCCCAAATTTCCTTTGGAGTCTTCAATCCCAAGAGGTGGAAAAGAAGATCCTTGGAAATAGAGAGGCACAAGAAACGGAATGCTTCATCCTTCTTGTTCAAGAATATAGCTTTGTCGATCACATGAGTAGGCTCTTCTTCAGTGTCCATAGTGACCCGGTAGATTCCTCTGGCACATAGCTGGATCTCCATGTCTCCTTTCCATGAATGGAAATTGAATGGAGTCAAGATTTCAATGGACGAAGCCATCTAAAACTGTTGTAGCGAATGATTTTCACCTATTAAAACCTGGAAATCACAACAAAAGGGGCACCGTAAGGTCAGACATCCTGCACATTTTAGGCTTTCATCACACCCAGCATAATTGATCAAGCGAGCTTGATCAACAATTCCTTTACTTGGGGTATTCAGTGGTAAGCCTTGGCTTCTGGTGCAGTGCTGGAATTTTGAGCTTTTGCTCAATTTTTCACGCAAGATCTGTCAAAAACCATGTTTTTGAGAGATCTGAGCTTCGTCCTACCGTGAGCTCTGATACCATATTAATCTTTCACAGTAATCTAGGGACTAAAACACAGTCTCATAAGAGATTTCAGACAATTGAGCATGAAAATGGCATAATGGTGCTACAATTGGAGTAGCAGCTTTGTATAATCAATAAAGAATGAGTAATACAATACAGTGATCATGTAGAATGCATGAATTCCAAGACAATTTGAATTCCCAAGGAGGTCATTTGAATTGAATGAATGGGTGTAGCTTAACTGAATGTCAACCACAGTAAACACACCTAGTTAACCCACTCATGAAGTCCATATTAACTCAACTAAGTCCTAACTGTATCGGAGTGAAATGGATGACTGAGTCTAACTGAAAGTAGCTCAGATACATGTCACTGCATGCCAATCAATGAGTGGTAGCACATCATTAACTCCAATGAGCCCCGATGAGGTTAATTCAAGTCAAACTGGTCATCAGAAGTGGTTGGAGGCACCCTAGTTGACTCCAATTTATAAATAATAATAAAAATAATCAATATAATGAATGGAGGTGCCTTCACCAATTAGATTAACTAATTGTAATAATCAGTTAGAAATTAGGTGCATTTGTGACACTCAGATCACCCCCGAAATGCTCCTTGTTCGAAGGAGGAAGCCAAGTTAGCCTCCCCAAATGAAGGACAAGGCTTAGTTGGCCTCCTTGACTGAAGGAGGGTGTGGGTATGCTCATGCTGATGTCATAGTGTGCTCATCTAATGCCGATTAAGTCAATTAAACTTAGGATAGTGGTTTAACAAGGCCAAATTGACCAAATTAAGTGTGCATGTTGGGGAAATGTCTCCAACATGTTGTGTGGCAGAGATATTTATCCTAGTGGTGCAGTGAGAAAGCTCGGGGGTCCTAAGCAAGTGATTTGGCTGCTTCAGGAAAAGGTTGGGTGGAACAGTCTCCCTTGGATGTGTTAGGATATTTAGACACTTAGGAGTTAGTTAAGATCAACTTGTGTAATATATCCATTAGGTAAAGTGTGTTTCTTTAGTATGCATTAGTATGCATTTGTAAATATTCTAATCCGACGGTCACGATATGCTCTAGACATAAATTGATCTGACGGTTCAACTTCTCTTAGATCATACCTACCATTGATTTGTGGCTTAACACTTGATTGGTCCATGATCTCTATTTAAAGAGCATGGAGGTTCCTTGGCTAGTTGATCTATTATGAGAAGCCCATGTAACTTCATTTATTTTGCATAATAAATTCCTCCAAGTAGCTATTTGGCTGGGGCCATGGACTATTTCCCTCTCGAGGATTTTAACCATGTGACAAAAAATCAGTGTGTTGATCTATGATCTATTTATGTGAAGTGGTTGCTGAAGGTGTTCGGTCCTTTGGGAGTACACTGTGTACCCGAACATGGTATTAGAGCATTTATGAAGAGCGGCTTTTGGTTATGATCAAGATCTGGAACCGGTGTTGCTGAAACTTTGAAAGGGTTTTTGGTTCTAGAGTTTCTATGAATTTGTGTCCTATGGGAGATGCTCCACTACATCTAGAACGTCATTTCCATTGGGAAATAGTTTTCGTTTCACCGAAAACCATTTCCGTTTGATCCAGAAACGCCCATTTCGGCAAATCTGAAGGTATAATGTTACAGTGACGGATTTGTTAAATTTTTTTTAAATCTCTCATATTTTTTCAATTTTGTTATTAGATCTTTATTGTTTTAGTCTTGGACTGTTGTCTTCCCTCGCTGCGTATGCTCTTTGTCGTGCACCTTATGAGATCAGGGCGAATCAAAAACAGAAAGGGAAAGTTTTTTTTTGTCTTCTCGGCTACGTATGCTTTTTGCTGTGCACCTTGTGTGATCATGGAAAATCCCCCTTCCTCTTTCCATCATTTTACGTACCTTTTAAACTTAGCTCACTTGGTCCAAATTTGCTTTATTCTTTAATAAGTCTTGAGTTCAAGTCTTATTAAGCTACTTTTTAGTGCATGCAATTTCTATTTTCAATTTACTTTATTGTAAAAGTGCATCTCACTTAAATAAAATAAAATAAAAAGTGAGTCACTTAAGTCTTTTAATTTATTTCCGCACTATTTAAAGTAACATTATTGTAAAAGTGAACATCACTTATTGTCCAAAAGTAATTCAATTAAAAGCAACTTTATTGTAAAGTGATTGTCAAAGGTTGATCTTGGGAAGAGGGGGGTTCTTTTTTTTAGTTGGTCAAGTTAATATCTGCCACATCACTATTAGGGACATCTTCAACATTTTCTTTGATCAAGCATAACTTCATCATCCAAAATTAGTTTTCAGTGTCATTTTTTTAAAACCGCATATTGTTTCAAGCTCTTTACATCCAGATAGTTAGTTTCTATTCTTTCAGTCATTATTTTATAGTATGGCTTCCCCTTGTGATATTATACTTACAAGTTCTAACTATTTCTCATGGAAATATCATATGGAGGATGTTCTACGAAGTAGGGGAATTTTCAGGATAACCTCAAGGAAAGAAGCAGAACCCATTGGTGATGATAAGAAAATTAAATGGGAAAATAGATGTGATGAACCTCGTGGATTGATTGGGATGTCAATCTCTACTGATTTGTGATTCTACATATCTGGAATTGATGAACCTGATAAAGCTTGGGAAAATTTGGAATCTGTGTTTGGTAAACATAATGAAATTCGGGGTTATCAACTTGAGAATGAGTTGATTTCCTTGAATCCAAATTATTTTTCATGCATTCAAGACTATTTATCTAAGTATAAAACTCTTAGAATCTTATGTGCAGAATGAAAGATTAAGAAAGAAGACAAACAATGTATTTATCATATTCTTTCCAAACTTGGACCTGCATATTCTATTTTTGTATCTACATTCTACCCCATGAAAGAATCCTTGACTACAGCTAGCTATCAAGAGCCTAGTCTTGAATCCTTTTGTGATTCCTAAATTACAGAGCAAGATAAGTTCATTCATCTTGGAATAATTAACAATGCAGATACATCTGGGAAAGCCTTATTGTCCCAACAGAAAGAAAAGTCCAAGCCTCCCAAGAAACAGAATTTTCACAATAATAAGCCAAACAACAAGGGTCCCAAACCCTCTCAGTCAGCTCCTTTAAAAAATGACAAAGCATCCAAGCCAAAAGGAAAGAAGACTAAGCGTCATTGCATTTTTTGTGGGAAAGATAATCATAATGAATCTAAGTGTTTCAAGAAGATGACAGCCTTGGAAGTAGGAATGAAGAAGCACCACATTAGCCTAGATTCGTCTTTAGAATATACCTCTCATGGACATGCACTTTGTGCTTCTGGTTACTCTTATACTGCATCTTCTTCTTCTACTTCAATTGAATGGCTCATTGATTCTTGAGCATCTTATCATATGGCTAAGGATCAAGCCATATTTTCTACTATGCATGAATGTAACACCAAACAAATATTTGTTGGTGATGATAGATCTCTAAGTGTTGTAGGATCTGGAACAGTTCCAGTAGAAAAAGGTCATTTCAGTGGTGTACTATGTGTTCCAAAAATTTCATGCAATTTGTTATCAGTCTATCAAATTACTCATTCAGGTGAAGGTAAAACTATGGCGTTTAGTTGTAATCAAGGATTTTAAAAATCCTCAAAATGTTCTTGCTACTGGAACTGTTGATGATATTACCATGTTGTACAAATTTAGAAACTTTGGGTCATCACCTTTTCCTTTAGTTTTTGTTGCTCATAGTGATAGCTTGAGCAAACTTTGGCATGAGTGATTTGGTCACTTAAATTATCGCTCATTGCAATAACTATGTAAAGACGATATGGTGATTGGTCTTTCGATGATATCTTGCAAGGATGGTGTTTGTTCCATTTATGTACTCGAAAAACATCATTGGGACAGTTTTGACAAACATGCCTCTTGGCACGCCTCGATTACCTTGAAGCTTATGCATAGTGACTTGTGTGGCCCTCTTCCATCTACATCCTTTTCTAGTTTAAAATATTTCTTAACTTGCATTGATGACTACTCCAGATACACTTGGGTTTACTTCCTAATACTTAAGAGTGAAGTATTTAACATGTTCTTGGCCTACAAGGCCCTTGTTGAAATACAATCTGGTCATCAAATTATTAAGTTAAGATCTGACAATGGAGGAGAATATGTGTTATACCAACATCTTGTCACCATCATGTGATAAGACCTTTGACATACCTACTTTCCCTGAATCCCAACTTCTGGAGTGAAGACTAAATGGTTTTTTATCAGTCTGTCATACAAATTCCCAGCACCGTGCATGCCCCTTTGTCCAGGAGCAGTACCCTGCTTGAACAATTTTTCATTGGTTGTCCACAAGCGATGACACCACCTGTTACCCTTGGTCCATAGGAGGTTATTACCAGAACCTCTCTGTCATAGAAGGAGAAGCGTGGTACCCTGGGTAAAAAGGGAAAAGAGAGAAGCTTCCTGAGGCTTCTAGATGATAAGCCTCGAGATATCCCTTATCCCTACTATTTTGGGTTGGTTGAGCTCTAGATCCCTCATCTGAGGATCTTAGAGGCCACCTCACCCACTAATTTATCAACCATCTCTATCAATTAAAGCCCTATAAAAATGATCTCATAACCATGGTTGGGGGGAGAACATTGAAGGTATTGTTATGCTGTTGGACTGATTCTTGGCCAAAGGTCATTTGGAGAGAGCGTAGAGAGCTATAGTCGGATATTTTGGGGATGAAGAGCTGGTTTCATGGAGATGCATGTCAACACTAAGGCTTGGTTGTAAACTTCTTCATATTGCTAATGCAAGTTGATTTTCTGTCCTATATATATTGTTGATGTTTGATTTCAGATATATATTGCTAGATTCCTTAGTCACTAGCATAGATTAGTAGATCATATTCTGGTTGCTTTGATCTGTTTTGTGTTGAACTCTTTTGCAGGTACACAGGTGAACTATTAGATCCTTGTATTCCAAATATCTACAGCATCTAGGGAGAGTTATCAACCTCTGTGATCTATTTGTTCTGGATCTGAACCATTTAGACCAGTGAAACACCTTGCTGTCCGCAGGAGGTGAAATATTTCGATCAACAAATCTGGCGACTTTTCTGGGGAGTAGTTGTATTCAGTTGTTTTGATCGTCCTCAGTCTGCAAACTCTTGTCCAAATCCAAGCTCCATTTTCTTCACCTCTTTACAGTCAGATCCACTTTCTGATGTGTATTATTTGGGTTTCAAATTTCCAGATATGAGTCATTTCAGTTTTTTATGCTCTGTTACCACTTTCAATTCAACAGTATTTACCTTGATCTAGTCTTTTTTGATCTGATCCATCATTCTCTTTCTTGTTTTGGCCATCTACAGGGAACCGCGGCAATTCTTTATATGAGGAGTGGTGCCACCTCCTAAACATAGTGGGCAGTAAGCGGTGCCACCACCTGTATCCGATTAGCGAGGAGTGGTGCTGCTTTGGAAATGCTCTTACAACACCTATGAAGCGCGGTACCAAGTAGGCATTAGTCCAAAACTCTTTTACCTCTTTTTTCTTTGTAAAAATTTGGAATTTTCATTACTTTCAGCTCTATTATCAGGCTTGTGTTATTGAATCTGATGTGTGTGGCTTGCTACTTTGATGGTTTAAGATTGATTTTGAGTGGAATTTCAAAAATTTGTTTAGTCTTTTTTATTGTTCATCTGCTTCTTGCTTGTTGGTTGTGCTTAAAGAAGGATTTATTGTTTTTTCAAAGTTAGGGTGTTCATTGAACTCTCTTTTCATTGCATATACTGAAAGAATAACACTAGATTAGCCTCTAGATTTCATTTCTTGCTTGCATAGTAAACTTCTTTTTCTTCCCTTCAAAAAAGAAAAGTTTTGCTTGAGATTAGGACATCATATTTGAGCATTGGATTTGGGTTTTTTGATTGGCTTCATAAGCTTTCAGGACCTTTATGATCTTTCGTCTCTCATGCATATAGGACTATCTCGATCAAAATATATATATAAAAAATGGTAGTTTTAAGTTAGATTTGCTTATGTTTTTAAGAAATTTGAAAAGTTAGAGTGCATTGGCATATAGGTGTGCTTGGTGTTGTTCTTTTAAGAAAAGAGATTCTCACCCTTCCCATTTGCTTTCGAAAAGAAGAATTTGGCTTGTAAAAGTGTTTGCTTGTCTTTGATTTGGTGTTCATGAATGTTGATTGCAATGATTTTTGGTTTTGAAACAAACAGAAAAAACACTCTCTTCCCTCCCGTAAGTAGGAATATTGAACGGTAAAGTGAACATTTGCACAAGCATATTGCATGGTTTTACTTTTCTGTCATAACATCATGCATTCACCTAACCGTACAAGTTAAAATTAATGGTAGTTGTAGGTTAAAATTTATGTAGTAACTTGAGTAATAGGTTAGAGATGTGTTCGGGCGTCATAAAATGTAGGAGCCGTCGTTATTTGTCAACATTACATTTCAGGACTTGCACAGTTCTTCCACGTATCGTCAGTATATCGAATGGCCTTTCACGTACCCTCGAGGTATATAGAAAGGTACTTCATGTACTCGATTGTATATCGGAAGGCCCCTTGTGTACGGTTATGCATTAGACAGCACTACTACCAATTTGAGCTCCCACATACCTTGAGTATATCGGGAGACCCCACTAGGGTACCTTATCTATCTGAGAAAATCCCTTTGGTCATCCTGTTTGGATCCATATACCAAAAATAGAATTTGGGGAGATTACTATGCACGTACCCTCGAGGTATATCGCGAGTGGCACCAGCTTGACAATCCTAGTGAGAGACCTGACTTTTGAACTCCTCCTGACATTTTAAGTCTGCTTGTTTTGACCTATAGTATGAGTAGGGAAGTTTTTTGGTGTGTTTTTTCTATATTTTCAGACCCTAGGTTAGATAGGAACTATACACACTGGCTAAGTTAAGACAGTCTAGGAGAGTACGGGGCTTGCCACCTGATTTTAATTCTATTTCAGAAGAAAATCCAATGGCATCTATTGACTAAGGAGCTGCTACCACCTCCCAAGTGGGAGATAATGTCATGGTGGAAAGTGGAGTACCATATTCTTCACACTCGCCCCCCTTGGTCCAACAGCCTTCCCGAGAGGATTCATCATTCCATCCTCCCGCGGAAGGTCATGTAGATGATACCCATCTGGATTTTGGTCCTAATGCTCCTTTTTGGGAGACACCCATCAGACAAGCCATTGCCTCATTTGGAACCCATGTAAGTTCTCATAAAAGTGAAGAAGAATGCAGGAAATACCGTGTTGCTATGCTCTGTGCACAGGAGGTAGAAAAGTAGATTGACAACCTATGAGGCTCTTCACCAATTCGTTCCACTTTCCTTCCTATGGGATATCGTTCACTAGCCGATTCTATGAGACCCATTGAACTGATTATAGATTGTCCATTAACAACCCACAACCCAGGTGAAATTTCCACCCCTCTCACCTCTTATGTTATGTATGTTCCAAATCCTCCCAAGTATTTTGCATCTGGGGCCCAACCTTCAATTCCTACTTCTTCAGTACCTTTGAAGGTCAGGGGACAACCCCCAGCATGACCTACGTTATTCGAGACAGGAGTTGGACCCAGTCAAGAGCAGACCTCTAACATAGAAACATCTACAGTTTTTGTCCCTCCCAACCACACTAATGTGGTAAATCCCCCATCTAGTTCAGTTCAGCCCTTGGGGGCACAACCTGTTTCCATTCATTATTCTAGTGGTTATGGTTATCAAATACTTGTAGGTAATCATCCATCTAATCCTACTGGAATTCCATTCCCTAGAAACACTTTTACACCATGGGGGCAACCCAACTGGTCTTACATGCCAGCCATGGGAGGGATACCCATACATACTGCGGGAGGTGTGGGAGGACCACCTTATGGAGGTCCTCCCCCTGGGGGACCTAATTGTACTGGAGGTTCTGGCAGTCCTCCTCAAGGTCCTGGTGGTCCTAGTGATCCAGGGGGACCTGGTGGATTTCCTCCTTATGGCTCGGGAGGGTCTGGTGGCCCTCCACCTAGTGGTTCTGGTGGCTCTGGAGGTTTCCCACCTCCTGGAGGTTTCAGAGGGTCTGGTGGTCCACCTCCTGGTGGTCCTGGTGGTCCCAGTGGCCCTGGCGATCTCGATGGCTCTGGCGGTCCTCCTCCTGGAGGCCCTGGTGGTCCTAGCGGTCCTAATTTCGAAAATCAACCCGCCATGGGCAGATTTCCCAGTAGTTCTTCCTCACAGCTACCTATGGCCCTATTGGTAATTACATGCCATAAAAATATTACCAATATGTGTAGCCCAATAGACAGTTACCTTTCCTTGCAAATTTGGATTTGCCTGATTTGTCTAAGTTGATTAATGATCCCATTCAACACAATCCCTCGTGGCCTCCCATTCCGATAAAGTTACCATTAGATATTCCAAAATTCGATGGGAAGTAGGGTGATGATCCGTGGAACCATGTTATGACTTTTCATTTGTGGTGTTCCTCAAACTCCCTCATGGATGATTCCATTCAGTTACGACTCTTTCAATGAACTTTGACCGGTATGGCCATGAAGTGGTATATTGAACTCCCACAACATTCATTTGTGGATTTTGGTTTGTTGGAAACTGTATTTCTTACACACTTTCAGCTCCCTATTCATTATGAAACTGGCACTGATCTCTTAACTTCTCTGCGATAGAACACCTACACCCACATTTCTGATCATATTCATGAGTGGAGAAGGTAGAGAAGGCTTATTAAGGCCCCTATTCCAGATCAGTTGTTAGATGATTGGTTCACTAAGTCCTTGTTGCCTCTAATTTCCCGAGATGTGGCCATGGGCGGTGTTGTTACCGAAGAGCAAGCTATTAGTCAGGCTCAGTACCTAGACTTGGTCTATTCCCAGTCTGGGACTCTTTATGACTTGATTCCTCAAGCTCCTCGCCCCAGCACTGACCCTGCCAAGCCATCAGCAGAAGTACCTATTGATGGGATTGTTGGTTCAATCCAGTCCCCATCCACAGCAAAACCTGCCAAGCAAACCCAAACTGCTACTCCTTTGACTCCCAAGTTTTCTGCCGAGGTCAATTCTATTCAAACTACTCAAACCTCGGGTAATAAAAAGAAAGGTAAAAATTGAAATAAAAAACTAAGAAACCAGCAGGAGACCCCACAATCAATCAATAATGACAGCAACACAGGGAAAAGGAAGGCTAAATACCCTTGTCTATTATGTGTTGGTGACCACTTCTCAAAATAGTGTCCACGTCGGGATGAAATCTCCCAATTTTTTAAGTCTAATCCTGCACCTGCAATACTTACGGATCCCTTTCCCTCTCAACAACAGCTGGTAGATCACATGTCAAACCAGGGTAACTCTAGTTCATGAGAGGAAATTCATATGATGTCCTCATATACCATCCATCTGCAAAATAGAAGCCAGCATTATGATAAACCTGCAGATAAGTAAGAAGATCAATATTCTTTAGGGAAAGCTCCCTCTACTAGTTCTCTGGAATCCTCGTCTACTGTTCCCTTGTCTATCGAGAAGCCTACTCTCAACATGATTTTGTACCCACCCAAGAGTACTCTTTGGAAGGCTATCTTTAATCACAATGTCGGAGCTGCTCAATTCTATAATGTGGTTAAAGATCTCGCTCAGGCACCTTGTGTGATGTCTACCTTAGAGGTACTCCAAAGTTTCCCTACACAACGCAAGAGCTTGTTGACCGCATTAGGAGCTATAGACTCGGATAACACTAACTTGATTCACTTCAATGTTGAGAACTATAAACCTAGATTACCGCATAAACTTGCTTTTTAGATCATTACAAAAGTAGTGGGAAAGAAAGTCTTTCGAACGGTACTAGATGAAGGAGCTTCGACCTTTGTGTTATCTCTGACTTGTTGGAAATCTCTTGGCTCTCCCGAGCTTGTTACATCACCTATGACACTTAAAGCCTTTGATGGACAGGGTTTCTAACCCCATGGCCTCATATCATCCCTCACGGTCGAGCTGGGGGGAAAAACCGTTTCCATCCAAGTAGAAGTGGTAGATGCCCCTCTGGATTATAACCTCCTTTTAGGAAGGAATTGGTTCTATGCCATGAATGTTGTTGCTTCGACAGTATTTTGAACGGTCCAATTCCCGCATCTCGGGAGAATTGTTACCATTGACCAGCTTGATTTCTGTACGCCAGATGTTACTACCTCCATGGCTAATAACATCCCCATGTTAGGTCAGTCCCCTCCTCCTTACCAGTCGACTGGGGTAGGTATGTTGAAGGATTCATCCCTTATGGGGATCTTTCCCTTTACTCCTCCTAGCACGGATACCTCGACAGTACATATGATAGCCTCATTCGATATTGAACCCCAGGGCATAAATGTTGTTGAGTCCACCTCATTGAGCCCGCACGAAGCTATGTATGACACCATTCAAACTTGTTCCGATGATCACACTGATGACATTCATTTAGTGGCTTTGGATCCTTACCATTTACCGTACTGGTTAGAACCTTCTCTTCCGATTCCAGACTATCTCTCCAAGACTTTTCCTTTTGATGAGTCCATTATAGAGATCATGAATATGGATGAGCCCATTTGGGAGGATGACCATCATAGATCCATGTTCCTCCCCAATACCAGTTCAGACAGCCATGATTTTGCACCCTTGTTTCCTACTGATATTTTCAACGTTCCGCAAAGTCCTATATTGTTGCAAGATACAGATTCTGAAGGAAACCTTTCCAACACTACTCAAACAAACCCAATTGACATATCAGCGAGGCCTGATGTTATTGAGCATGTTCATGTTGGGAAGAACTGCTCCACAGATGAATCTGAAGCATATAAGGAACTTTTTAAGGAATTCCGTGATATTTTTTCCTGGTCCTATGAAGAGATGTTGAGGATCAAACCTTCCATTGTGGTCCACGAGATTAAAATTTATCCCACAGCTAAACCTGTCAGGAAAAAAATTAGGTAGGTCCATCCTAGGAAGGTCGCAGCTATTAAAGCTGAGATTGAGAAACTTTTGAAATATGGTTTTATTTATCTTGTACCTCTGACAGAATGGGTATCGAACATTTTCCCTATCAATAAAAAGTAGGGCACCATTAGAGTCTGCATCGACTTTAGGGATTTAAATAAAGCTTGTCCCAAGGACAACTTTCCTACCCTGCACATTGATCATATTATCGAGAACTGTGTTGGAAGTGTCATCTTTTCATTCATGGATGGATTCTTCGGCTACAATCAGATTGAGATATTTCCCGTCGATCAGCATAAGACGGCATTCATTTTCCCATGGGGAACCTTTGCATATAAGAAGTTACCTTTCAACTTGAAAAATGTCGGAGCCACGTTCCAGTGTGCGATGTCCTATGTGTTTCACGACGTTAAACATATTGTTGAACCGTACCTTGATGACCTCCCTGCTCATTCACAGTGACGAGAGGACCATCCTGGTCATCGTAGAGACACATTCCTGAGATGCCGTCATTATAATATACTGCTCAACCCGCATAAATGTGTTTTTTGTGTTGATACAGGACGTCTGCTTGGCTTTGTGGTATCCAAAGATGGCATCCGGATCGATCCTTTGAATATTGTCGCTATCGTTAATCTACCAGCCCCAACCAACATCCTTGAAATCCAAAGTTTGCAGGGGAAGGCAAACTTTCTCCACCATTTTGTGTGCAATTTCGCTAAGAAACGCACGATTATATGTGTCTCCTCAAGAAGAACACTCCATTCTTCTGGGATGACCAAGCCCAATGCACCTTTGATAGTCTTAAGCATGCTCTGACTCATTCACCTATGATACACCCCCTGGATTATTCAAAGGATTTTCTCTTGTATATTGCTGCCTCTGCTACTATCGTCGCCATGGTTTTAGTGCAGGACAATCTCCACGGTCAAGAGCATGTGATTTATTACGCCAGTAAGAATCTTATTGATTCTGAAACCCGTTATTCACATGTGGAGAAGCTAGCTTTGGCCATGGTCATTACTGTGCAAAAATTTTGTCACTGCATTCTGCTTCACACTACCATTGTATTGGTAGACCAGAACCCGATGTACTACATTCTGACTCATCAGGTACTCGGGGGCAAGTACTCTCGTTGGATCGTCATCCTTCAAGAGTTCGATCTCGAGTTTCCCAAGGCTACATCAAAGAAATCCTTGGTTTTTTCTGAGCTTATATGTGACCTTCCCGGTGCTACCACGGAATCTGAGCCCAACGATTCATTTCCAGATGAATTCCTGTTCCTAATTAGCACTACTAATCCTTGGTATGGATATTTGATGATTTATCTCTAGACCCAGCATTTTCAGCTGCATCTATCTCGTGATGATCGTCGTCGCATCCGTCACCACACAAAGTACTACCTTATCTTGAATGATACCTTGTATAGATGTGGGATTGACTCCATTCTCCAGTGATGCCTCACTCATGAGGAGGCTGAACACATGCTAAATGATTGCCACTGTGGAGCATGTGGTGACCATTTATCTGGGATGGCTACAACCCAGAAAATTCTTCGCGCTAGCTATTTCTGGCCTTCTGTCTTCAAAGACTGTCATGAGGCTGTTAAGAAATGCCCTCCTTGCCAACATTTTTATCCCAAAAAGTGCACCCATCCTGCTCTGCTTCACCCCGTCATTGTTGTTGGCCCTTTTGCCAAATAGGGGATTGACTTCATGCATTGTAAACCTACCTCAGTCGGGGGGCATGGTTACATCATCATAGCCATGTATTATTTCACAAAATGGGTTGAGGCCATGCCTACATATGCAGAAGATGGTAACACTGACGCTCTCTTCTTGTTCAATCATATCATAGCTAGATTTGGAGTTTCGTAGTCCATCGTCACTGATCACAGATCTCATTTCCATAATCAAATGATGGAGGATTTGAGTGCCAAGCTAGGTTTTTGCCATGAAAGCTCTATGTCGTATTATCCATAAGCTAATGGTCAGGTAGAGGCCATTAACAAAGTTTTGAAAACTATGCTTCGTCGGATGGTTGGAGATCATAAATCCAATTGGCATCTCATTCTTTTTTCCACTCTTTGTGATTATCGAACTTCCGTGAAAATAGCTACTGGTTTCACACCATTCCAACTTGCCTATGGACTTGAAGTTGTCTTGCCGATCCAATGTCAAATTCCATCTTTACAACTCACCGTCGAACTTCTCCAGACACTTCCGCAGAGGAAGCAATATTTTTGTACTTAAATAACCTTGATGAGACTCATAGAGATGTTTCCTTGGCTAATGAGGCACATAAGAGATGCGTTAAGGTGCAGTATGATAAATCTGTCTAGCCTCATGTTTTCAACGAGGGTGACCTAGTTTTGACTTATGATCAGAGATATGACAAGCTAGGAAAGGGTAAGTTCGAGTCCATGTGGTATGGACCTTTCATTATTTCCAAGGTGTTAGAGAAAGGAGCCTATGATTTAGTTTATTATGATGAGATCCCTTTGGGGCAACCTCGCAATGGGTTGTACCTAAAAAGGTACTATGCCTAGGTATTCTTGGGTGGTATCTTGTATATATGTATATTGATTGACTTTCAGTGTGCTTTCAATATTTTCAAGATGGTTTTGAGTTTTGGTGTCTGCATCTATTTATATTGTGTTTTGGTCATGTAGATGGATTTCTATAGCTTCACTAATGGTGCTTGCCGCCACATCTTGAATCTAGCCTCGGCTACTTGGGTTCTCTATTCCCCGGCTGAAGATTTGGTCATTTTAAGCATGGTTTGCTTAGGTCCCGCTACTAATAACATCACCGAGTATGAAGCAGTCATCGATCTTCTGACTGAAGCTTCCTCCCAGGATTTCCGTGATCTAGTAGTTTTGATGGACTCTCAACTCGTGGTTTGTCATTTAAACCATGTATACACCATTAGGAACTCGGTGCTCCTCCGCCTCTTCCGGATGGTAAATTTTTTAGAAAGATCACTTGGAACCATTACATATAGGCATATCCCTAGGAAACATAATGTAGTTGCTGATTCATTGGCTACTTACATCCTAGATTGGCATATTGCCCATTCATGATGTTAAATCAAACATGGTACATTGTAAATAAACATTTAAAGACACATAGAACTCATAGAAAATGAATTTTTTCCATTTGAAATGTATAAACACCGTGTAAAAGTCTGTACATATATTGTAGAAGGAGCAAGTCAATAAGTCGACTTAAATGATAGCCAACTTAGTAAATCAGCCGACTAAGTCGATGAGCCGACTTAGTCGACCAGCCGACTAAGTCAGTCGACCGTCTAAACTAGAGATTAGGTCAGCCACCTAAGGTCGTGTCGGTTCACCAAACCGACAGGTAGTTATTTTGTAACTGTTTTGTAATCATATGTATTAGGCTGTTGAGCCAGATGAGAACTCAGTTCAGTTCTCTGTGTTGTATGGACTCATTTCTAGTAATATAATCTATTACTTCACCTATTGGTTCTTATCTCTTGTTTCTATTTTATATGTATGTTTTAGTATGCATTATTGGTAACCTTATGTGATCTCTGAGATTACAACATTGGTTCCGTTGCCGGTAGTACATATCTGAAATGCATGCAAACAAATGATACCAGAGTAGGAGATTAAGGACTGGTGGGAATGTAAAGTTGCAAACTATTTGCAGAATTATGCACAAAGGAACAAATTAACAATCGCACAAGCAAAAGAAAGATTCTTCATCGAAACACATGAAAAGTTTGTAGAATCAGTGCCCCAACTTCTGAAGAAACTCCTGGATGAGAAAGCCAGAAGGGACTAAAGAACAACAGTTACTGGAAAAATGGATCCGGGGAGGTAGAACAAACTTGTCGGAGTGGTTCGAGAAAATCGTCGACGACTTCTGTGAGGAGAAAGCAGTCGAAGACAGAACTTCGGTGGAAACCGTTAAAGAGAAATTTTACACAGATATCACCGAGCAATTTATGTGCTCCTTACCGACCTTGCTATTCAAATTCCTGATCGAGAAGGGAGTAGGACATATTGTCGAACCTCCTCCATCACTTCACGAACTGCCATCAAACTCTAACTGGGTGGAGAAGCAAAGGAAGTGGGAAAAAAATATTGCAGAAAGGGAGTGGGAATACTTCCTAAGCAAATAGACCGAACTATCCGGGCTTTCTAAAAAGCGTCGGGTAGGCTATGGGGGGGTAGCTGGTCATATGTTTGAGATAGAGTAGAGTGGATTCTAGTTGACTAGAAATAGATACCATTCACCAATAATGGGAATTTGACCAAAAGGGAACTCAAGAGAATAGTATCACATGAAGGTATGTCGGACATTCAAAAAATAGAGAGGGAAGAGAGACAACAGAGGAGGGAAGCAAGAAGAGAAATATCCTTAGAGCTGCATGGAGGAAGGAGTCCTAGGGCGACTGACTAGGAAGAGAATCCACCAAAGTCAGGCCATGACCGACATGAAGAAGGCGTGGAACAAGAGGCATCCCCTACGGAGGAAGAACTGTGGATAGAACAGCCAGAAGCTCTCCAATTAAGAGCTCCCCATGAAGGAATGACCCTCTCTCCATTGAATCCGCGTACTTGGATATAGACTATTATCGAAGAGGACCTCCAACTATGAGCTGGTGACTTTGGTATATGGAGTCGACTAGACGATGAAACATACACTGGACGACACCTCATTATATGACGACCAAAGGAAGGGAATTGGGTTAGCTTTCAAGTGGTACCCTCCAACCGAAGTATCCACTTACTCTTACCGACACATGAAGAAGCACCTCCCCCCCCCCCCCCCCAAATACAGCTTTAGAAGACACAGAATATTTAGAACTGTGGACAAATAGTTGCAGTGGGACATCGACAGCAGAAGTTGACATCAACCAACTACCAGTCGATGAAGAATCGACAACTGATGGGAACGAAAGTTTCGTTGACCATAGTCCCATAGAGACGAATAAACCAATAACCCCACCACCCCCACCCCCACCTCCGCCGCTGCCACCTCCTGAGAGCAGTGACAGTGATTCAGACATGGGTCACGGATCTGCTCACATTCCTCTATATGAGGGGGATGAGGACCCCAGACGACACTAGTTCATCTGCGAGTCGACTTGGGAGGCCAACCAAGTTATAGACGAAGATAGACAAATGGCATAGTTTGCTAGTGCCTTGAGGAAAAGGGCATTGACCTGGTATATGACCTTTTCGGAAAGACAACGTAGAGCAACCAAAGCTGAGATCAAGGCAAAATTTTTATCATTTTTCAAAACTCCAGATGCCAAACACCTGGCAGCGAAAAAGCTAAAAACAACATCACATAAGCCAGGGGAAACTGTCTGCGACTATGATAAGCATTGGAAATACCTTCTGAGCCAGCTGGACTATGTTATAGATGAACAGTTACTAATGTAGTGGTTTCTTGCAGGGTTATGAACAGTTACACATCAGTCTGGAAACATTCAAATCTTACGAAGATAACAAAAGCTCTTCAAGTGGAGATGGATGAGGACATACCCGCTTACTCCACTGACCATAGATTGGAAGAACAGCTCGAGAGTGTGCAGAATTCCTTAAAGGATTTAAACCTCAAGAATCAGGAGATCTAGTGCACCAATTACTCGACGGTAGACCACTCCAAAGATAATTGTCGACAAGAATACAGCCGATAGGACGTTCGATTCGTTCAAACCAAATCTTTTTGTGACATTTTCCAGGAACACAGGGACCACTCGACAAAATATTTCCCGTTCAACATGAATAATGGCAAGGAATCTTGGTGTGCAATCTACAAAACCAAAAATCATAACACGGTCGACTGTCATTTGAACCTGAAGAACTGACAAAATTATCAGGCAGTCTACCAAACTAATGCAGTTGCACAACATAACAAGCAAAACAATTTATCAAATGATCAGAATGGCCAGAGATATGACAGTCGATGATACGAGCGTCGGTATGACAATCGACATGGAGGCTACGAAGGAAGAGGTCTATTCCCTGGGAATCGCGACAACCGACCGCGTCAACCCATCCATTGCTTTACATGCTATAAGGAGGGACATCGATATGCAGACTGTCCATATAAAGACAGAACGGACCTCAAATTTTGTACTCATTGTGGAGTAGGGGATCACTCACTAGAGGATTTCCTTACCATGTTGGAAAAAATACATACAAAGAAAAATGTTAATGTCTTGTCCTGTGTGCAAAAAAATGATGTAATAAATACAAAAAATTTGCATATTGTAACTCGACAAGGAACAAAAAGAGGCAGTGATAACCCAAGAATCAACAAAATAAAAGATAAAATTGTATATCCTGATCCACTGAAAGAAAAACAAACATACAAAGAAGCAACCAATGTATTCAAAGAAATTTCACGACAAGAACAAGCTCATGACAATCGACATAACACAATAAACGAATTAATCCAGCTCATCCAAAAAGACAACTCAGTATCTCAGTTCATCGAATTGATGTATGAAATAAAATGTAACAACCCTAAAAAACAAACAAAGAACATCTACAGCTTAAATCAAAAAGACAAAAGTTATGCCGACCCACTTGTCGACCTAGAAATCGAAGGATACCACGTCCAACAAGTAGTGCTCAACTTTGGATCGCAAGTAAACATCATGACTCGTGACACTTGGGAACAAATGGGCAGACCTCGACTAGATGAGTCAGGCATATACCTGAAACTAGTCGACCAGGGCCTAATTGAACCCATTGGATTCTGGAAGAACGTTGACACAACTATAAAAGGAATTCCAACCAAGGTCGATTTCGAAATCATTGACGCTAAGGAAGGATCCAGTTCCTTCCCAGCGTTAGTAGGTCGACCCTAGGGTAGAAAGATGAAAGCATCGATATCCCTGGACAAGGAGCAAATCAAATTAAAAGGAAATGGACAAAAGGTCATTGTACCTATTCACCCATCTCAAGGAGAACCTTGGACTGAACCTATCGATGAAGAAGTCGACGTCTGATAACTCTACCAGATTCAAAACAATACAGATTATATTGAACCCAATATCCATGGAGAACTTCATTTAGGCAACCAAGACTCTGTTGGTTATAATTCAGACGCTGAATTATATGATTGGGAGATCAAGAACTATGAAACACAAGCAAGAGGGTACTAGACTATTCAAAAAGTGCAGAAAAATCCCACCCAACAGTGCTTCATAGTGTCCATTATCCCAAAAAAGCTTTGAGAAGAAAATTAGGGAATACCCTACCTTATAACCTACCAATGTAAATACTACACAAATACCAAGATACAAGGAAAGGGAATCACCAGTCATGCATGTAGAACAAGTTTCCAAAAATATTGGTGAACATGGCCGACTTCAAATCCTAGTAGAAAATTTTATAGGACAAGATGCTCGATGGTGGGATCCACATCAGACAAGACTGCAGACCTAGA
>LPNX010403130.1:159447-222815 GCA_001517045.1 Pseudotsuga menziesii | reverse complement strand
AAGTGGTTTCTACCATGTTCGACTTCAGATCATTGTAATCACATGGATAGAATCGTACTTTGTGGAAGATGAGACGAAGACCCTGGGTATTTGTTTAAAAGATCTCATTGATTTTTCCCTAAGTTGCGATGGAGTTTTGTATATCTAGTATGAATCCACATTTGTATGGTCATGGCTATGCTCAAATTTGCGTCTGTATGACATAAATATATGTTGTATGTCTAGTAGCTATGTCCAAGTTTGAGTCCTCTATCACATGGATCTACGATGTATTCTAGTAGCCATGCTTGTTTATTCCACTCATGGATCTGCCTTGTATTGGTCTAAATCTATGAGTTTGGTTACTTGTGTCTATGAGTAAACATACTGATGTACTATAGATGCCTACTTGACTGCAGACTCTGATCGAGCCAACATTTTCATCTCTTGGCAACGACTTGTTCTCAAAGCTCTCGTTTATCGTATCACTCTAAGACTCATACTTTGGGGGGCATCCTGTTATACCAAAATCCTGTCACCATCATGTGATAAGACCTTTGACATACCTAATTGCCCTAAATCCTAGCTTCTGGAGTGAAGACTAAATGGTTTTTTATCAGTCTGTCATACATATTCCCAACACCGCCCATGCCCCTTTGTCCAGGAGCGGTACCTTTACTCGCACCGCTTTTCATCGGCTGTCCAAAAGCATTGCCACCGCCTATTACCCTTGGTCCATAGGCGGTTATTACCAGAACCGCTCTATCATAGAAGGAGAAGCGCAGTACCCTGGGTAAAAAGGGAAAAAGAGAAGCTTCTCGAGGATTCTAGATGATAAACCTCGAGATATCCCTTATCCCTATTGTTTTGGGTTGGTTGAGCTCGAGATCCCTCATCCTAGGATCTTAGAGGCCACCTCACCCACTAATTTCTCAACCATCTCTATCCATTAAATCCCTATAAATATGAGCTCATAGCCATGGTTGGAGGGAGAACATTGAAGGTATTGTTATGTTTTTGGACTGATTCTTGGCCCAAGGTCATTTAGAGAGAGCATAGAGAGCTAGAGTCGGAGCTTTTGGGGATGAAGAGCTGGTTTCATGGAGATGCATGTCAACACTAAGGCTTGGTTGTAAATTTCTTCATATTTCTAATGCAAGTTGATTTTCTGTCCCATATATATTGTTGATGTTTGATTTCATATATATATTGCTAGATTCCTTAGTCACTAGCATAGATTAGTAGATCATATTATGGTTTCTTTGATATGTTTCATGTTGAACTCTTTTGCAGGTACACAGGTGAACTATCAGAGCCTTGTATTCTAGATATCTACAGCGTCTAGGGAGAGTTATCAACCTCTGTGATCTATTTGTTCTAGATCTGAACCATTCAGACTAGCAGAACACCTTGCTGTCCACAGGAGGTGAAATATTTCGATCAACAATATGTTAACAACAAGTTCACTACTTTCTACACTGAACAAGGAATCCAACAACAACACATTATTCCATATACACCACAACAAAATGGTGTAGCTGAACGAAAGAACCGCACTTTAAAAGAAATGGCTAATTGTATGATCCAATCTAAGGGACTAAGTCTTCAATATTGGGCTGAAGCCATAAATTGTGCAAATTACATAGTTAATCGCACACCCACTAAAGTTTTACAAGGTATAACACCGGAAGAAGCATGGAGTAAAATTAAACCAAATGTAAGTCATTTTCGTGTGTTTGGTTGTGAAGCATGGGCTCACATTCCTGATGAAAAATGGAAAGCATTGCAGCCTAAAAGTGAAAAGTGCATATTTGTTGGATATTCTAAAGATGTAAAAAGTCATAGACTTCTTCAGCCCCATTCACATGATATAATCATTAGCAGATATGTTAAATTTGATGAAAATATCTTGTCCTACGAGCCTAACTTGGCAGGTGTGCCTTCCTTGGCCTGTGAGCCTGATTCAGCAATTGTGCCTTCTTCTTCTTCTTCTTCCAACTTCCTTGATAGCTTTCCAACTCCAGTTTCTGATGATGACAATGAGGATGAAAATCCACCTCTGCCTACTCGTGTTCCTCCAATTGCACCAGCACCAATGCTTCCTCGATGGGTCCGTTCAACATGTGAAGCAGTTGGTTATCTTGCCAGTGATCCTAGAGATCAACGTCGAACACATTCTCAGTTTCAGCGAGCCTCTTCTCTTTTGGCTCAAGTTTCCAAGAATAATGATCCAGAAACTTTTGCAGAAGCTTCAGGAAATCCAGATTGGGATGTAGCTATGGATGAAGAATATCGTTCCTTAATGGAAAATGATACTTGGGATCTTATTCCTCTTCCAAAAGGAAGAAAACTTGTCAGATGTAAATGGGTCTACAAAACTAAGTATGCATCAGATGGAAGTGTTGAAAGACTTAAGGAAAGGTTAGTTGCTAAAGGTTTTTCCCAAGTTGAAGGGATTGACTACAATGAAACCTTTTCTCCTATTGTAAAAATGAATTCCATCTGCCTTGTTCTTTCCCTTGCAGCCTTACATAACTGGGAAGTCCATCAAATGGATGTCAAGTCTTCCTTTTTACATGGTGATTTACAGGAGGAAATTTACATGGAACAACCTCCTGGATATGTTCAGGATAACTCTAGCCTTATCTGTCTCCTTAAGAAATCCTTATATGGCCTTAACCAAGCTCCTAGAGCTTGGTATGCCAAAATGGATAGCTTTCTCCTTGACACTGGTTTTTCTAGATGCCATTCTAACCCCAATGTCTATACCAAGAAAGTAGGAAACCATCTTATCATACTTGTTCTTTATGTTGATGATCTTATCCTTACTGGTAGTGACCCTAAACTTATAACCCATGTGAAATCCAGTCTTAAAAAAAATTTTGAAATGTCAGACTTAGGACATTTGCATTATTTTCTTGGTCTCCAAGTCTTGCAAACAAAAGAAGGAATATTTCTTTCCCAGTCTAAGTATGCTTATGACCTTCTTCGTCGCTTCCACATAGAAGATTTTAAACCAGCCCCTTCTCCCTTCCATTCTGGAGTCAAACTTTCTACCACGTGTACTTACCCTGAAGTAGATGCCACCTTGTATCGTTAGCTTGTTGGTAGTCTCTTATAATTGACTCATTCCCATCCTGACCTTTCCTTTGCTATTGGTCATGTTTCCCGTTATATGCAAACACCTCATGAAAGTCACTGGAAAGAAGAAGAAAAAAATACTTTGATATATTCGAGGTACATTTCAGTTTGGGATTCATTACAGTACATGGGTGAAACCTTTATTGGTTGGTTTCACTAATTAAGATTGGGCTGGCGATCCTGATGATCGAAAGTCTAATGCATGTTATGTTTTCAGTCTGGGATCTGGACCTATCACTTGGGCTTGTAATAAACAACAAGCTCTTGCTCTTTCTTCAGCAGAAGAAGAATATCGAGCTGCAGTTAATGCCAGTCAGGAAGCTTTATGGCTTCGACAGATCCTTTCAAAGTTTGGATTCGAGCAGTAGCAGCCTAATCCACTTTGGTGCGACAATTAAAGTGCCATCAAGCTTTCCAAAGATCTAGTTCTACATCAACGTAGCAAACACATTGAGCTACACATGCACTTCATCAGAAATCTTGTTCATGATCATGTTCTTGAAATGCTCTATTGCCCTACAGATGATCAAGTTGCAAACATCTTCACCAAGTCTCTTATAGAAGCGAATTTTTCTAAACTTCGATCTATGTTAGGAGTTCAGGAATGTGTCCTTAAGGGGGGATAGGCTCTAATGCCTCCTTCCTTCTCCTAATAGTGTCACTTTTGTAAATCCTTCAATCCTATCCCAAGTTGTTCTTAAGGGGGGGTGTTAGGATATTTAGACACTTAGGAGTTAGTTAAGATCAACTTGTGTAATATATCCATTAGGTAAAGTGTGTTTCTTTAGTATGCATTAGTATGCATTTGTAAATATTCTAATCCAACGGTCACGATATGCTCTAGACATAAAGTGATCCGACGATTCAACTTCTCTTAGATCATACCTACTATTGATCCATGGCTTAACACCCGATTGGTCCATGATCTCTATTTAAAGAGCATGGAGGGTCCTTGGCTAGTTTATCTATTATGAGAAGCTCATGTAACTTTCTTTCTTTTGCATAATAAATTGCTCCAAGTAGCTATTTGGTTGGGGCTATGGATTGTTTCCCTCTCGAAGGTTTTAACCACGTGACAAACATCGGTGTGTTGATATGTGATCTATTTGTGTGAAGCAATTGCTGAAGGTGTTCGGTCTTTTGGGAGTACCCTATGTATCCAAACAGGGTGTGGTATCCATTCTCTATAACTACTTCCAGGTTCCAACTCTAATCTGTTTCGTGACATTATTTATGCATGTTTAAGAAAACTGTAATTTTTTTAGAATGAAGTTATAGCCTATAGACAAAATGATCCATGATTAATAGAGGCTTATTGGATTATAAATGAAATTAATTTATCTCCTGCATTTTTCCTCTCACCAAAGTGACGTTACTCAAGTACAGTAGACATGAATTAAGTAAAGTAGAAATTGTGATATTTTCTGATTAATAGTACTGAATGATGCATGATTGTTAATAGTACCGTCAATAACATGTACTCCTTTTTATATTGTTTATAACTAGTTGTTGGTTAACTTTTACTAGCCTTTGTTCCTAATCCAAACAGAAAACCATTAATAGTTTTAAGAATCAATCTAGAGTAACTAGAGTCCATGTTAGACTAAAGTAAATCTATCTCACATGTATCATTTACTAAAACTGTGGAACTCTGAATAGATACAGACTATGTTACTCTAAAAATTTGTAGAGTACAGCTACAGATAGAGCTCTTATGGGTCTTCAAATAATAACGAAACTCATGATGATCCTTTGTTTTCCCAAATCTAAATAGTAAAATTTTACAGAGTAAAATTTATGACCACATTATTAAAATACAGTAAATACTCTTGGGTTACATTAAATCCCCACGAGCATTGATCCACTCCATTTTCTCAGTATAAAAGTAAAATAATGATGAGTTACAACAGACGCTTTTTTTATCCTAAAAATTAGAATCGACTGTAAAATACTTAGCCTCATCATAATGCAACAAATAATTATAATGTGAGATAAAACAGTATCATGCTACAGCAAGAACGAATCTTACAAACAATTCTACGGTCTCTGCTAACTTTCTCAAATAAATCCCAACAAATTTCAATGAAGGTTTATACTTTACAATCTGGTTTGTTTTGAGACAATACTACGCCATTACCATATAAATGAAGGCTCACAGCTTCGTTGTTAAGTTAACAAATCAAAAACCCTCACGGGTCAGACTCGTACGAAGTCTGTAAATTATAAATAGTTTTCTAAATCAAAACAAAAGATTTATAAACTTTATATTACCCAGAAGAAAATAACACGACTCATCTTATAAGCTCTAGAATATACACAGTGATTGAAATAATGACTTAAACTTAAAAAATATACAGATGTAAGTTGCGATAGAAAGACTTAAAAGAACAATGTTGGAATCGTTTTTCTAAATAGTCTTGGTGGGTTATCACAGACCTATTTCTCATCTTTTATCATTTAGGAAAGCTGAATAAACTGTGTCTCAAAACTAAATAATTTACACCGGACAAAATTTGCAATAGGGTTTTCCTTATATCACTGAGTTGGAGAGTGGCGTCTACGCCCAAAGAAAAATTAGACAGTAAGATGGCTCTCGGCCACGATTTTTTTAGACATATCAAAACCTCATGGTTCAGACTCACGCAAAGTATGTACTTTACATAAGTACTTTCTCCAGAAAATAAAAGGGAAAAGATTATCGATTCAGAGGAAAGTGGCAAGACTCCACAATTAATATCTTTTACAGTCTGAAATAATACATAGTGATAAGAATAACGACATAGACAGAGATTGCATCCCTTATGGGTCTTGCTGAACAATAAGGTTTTGAAACAAAAGAAAACAACAAAGGGTCATAATGTGGCATATTCGTTCAAAAACTCCATAAGAGTAGTTTACCAAACTTAAAAATTACAACTATTAAATATCATTTCCATATCGGATTGGCATGGGGGAGACAAACTAATACCATGATAATATCAACCAACAAAACCAGATTCCTCCCAATGAGTCGCACGAAGGTATGATAGAGGTCTTACTAGTCAAGAAGAGTTTGTGCGACCAGTCCTTCCATCCACCTTGTTCTAGAGCTGATCTGCAAACAAACACATTACCTTGGGTTCAAACATTTTTGTCGTGTTAAATAAATCCTGGTATACTAAACAAAGGAGAAGCAGCAGTAAGATTAGCATACCTCTACAGTTCTTCAATGATACACAACAAATGTCATAACCCAGATTACAAACTCTTTCAGTGATAGAACCGAGTATAGAGGGGTTTAGAGGATAAGAGAGACTGAGTTTAATGGATAACCCATCTCTGAATAATTTCAATAGAGAAGAGGAAGCAAACAACCAAAGATTCATGTTGGATTTGGAAGAGAGGTAAATAGTTTCCAGAAGACTAAGAGAATGCCCCGCACAATTTTCAGGCACCATCAAATCCTTAGGTTTTTACTACCCTACATTTAGGAAACAACTGGATGATGTATCTCTAGTCACATGATAGCCTTAAAGGCATATCTGGTTTAAGTCCTTTCATAGTACAAGGTTCTTGTCAACGTTAAAATTCAAAAGATTAAATGCACCTTGAAAACTAAAACCAAACCTTTGATCTAATTATCATGTTAGAGATGGGAGAAATATGATGGCCTATACCTTAAAGTAATACTTTGTTGTGCTATATACTATTTTGCTTGGTTTAGCTTAGGGCTTATTGTCTCTTCAGAACTTTCCCCCTTCAAGGGCTTGAATCTTATAACTGATGATTTACAATACAACCTGCTTGATAAATGGACTATCGTTAGAGAATGTGTAATTTCATATAGTTAGCATATAGTTCTGAACTTTAAGAAGAGTTTAAGAACCAAACCTTAGTCTATTTTTCCGTTATGCCTCATAACATCTTCACTTAAGAGCCATCCTTTTGCCTATATGTCAGGATACCATGCAGCCTGCATTTTTGTCATTTGAAAGATTCATGTATTAGTCCAAAGGACTAAGTAAGGCCATGAGTTAATCCTTTGTATTGCTTAAGATAGGAACAAACAATGACCAAGATAACGGGATTTATTACAATACGATAAATTCTATGACATGTTCTTATAATAAAACGTAATTTCATAAGTTAAGTACATGACAACAGTTGTATGTAACGAAGGAAGTGTGAGTAATGAACATCAAACATTGTCTAGTCATATTCAGTCTAGCATGTAGTAAATAGAATTTTTTTTTCACACGGTTTCTAGGGATGTTACAAGTGGTATCAGAGCGAGATTCCAACACTAGGCCTGATAGGCTCACTCGTATATAAGAAAAAGTGGTTTCTATGTTGCTACTGACGTCATACATTCACCTCTGAGTTGTAAAATATGTTGTCAGCCAAATGTCGAGGAAAGGATGAAACTGACTTTACTCTGGCAGTGAAAGAGATATGTGAGGAGTATGATGATAAAAGGTACAGAGAAAGAGGACTTTATGCTAGAGTTTGATGGTGGGAAATCTCAATCATGTATTGATGAAAGCTTAAAGGATTCTACGAACAATTAGAGCATCCCATTCTTTTTCTGAAGAGGACTAAGTATGGGAAATGGATCACCAAAAAGAAATGATAGCAGGATCCATTGGATTTGAATCTGTCTGATGCAAACAAAATAGGTAACTCACTTTTCACTTGGAAGATCTAGTAATATACACCATTCTAAGTTCATGGTTTTATTCTAAATTTGTGTATCTATAGTGGAAATTGTAGGGTAAGTGTGTATAGTGTGATATCCTATATGTGTTCTTTTGAGAGATGGCACATGTTGCATGATAAGGTAATCGATATAGTAACAGTTGAGTAGTATCAAATATATTGGTGTATGTAGTTTATGCTTAGTTTCCTCATCAATTGATGTGGGTGCTTATTTTAGTACTCTTAAAATATAATGAGTAAGTAATGGAATGTGAAGGCATATATATTAGAACTGAAAATCCATTTAAGAGTACAAAGATAATGTTGAAATAGGTAACATTGAGCCCTAGTGATCCAAAAGGATAAAAGGACAAGTTTTTGATAGGTTCCAATATAAGATAGGATAATATAAATTTTATTGGTGTATGTCGAATGACCACAAATAGGTCAATGGGACTACAAGATAAATCCTATATGATTAATGGGATTCCTATTGTTCAGATTTTTTTATTGTTGCTGGGAAGATCCAGAGGTATGTGGTTGGGGACTGAGCTTTCTTTCATCTGATTGGGCCAAAGTTGTGTGGGTCTAAATTGGCTATGCTACAACACATGATTTTCCTTTGTAAGTGGACAATATGATAGGACATCATGTAGGTATATTTTGGTACACAACCTATGTGCCTTAAAACAATTTTTCAGATTGGTCTCTTTTGTCTATAGGATACGATCCATAGGTGATAAATTTTTGAGTTGAGAGTGATACCCTTTTGAACTTGTCATGGTCTCCTTGGTTTTTAATGTTTTGGTTCCATAGGAAAACCAGATATCCAACTTACAACTTGTTATTTTGGACAAACAATTGAATCACATGGTCCTGGTAATCCACAAAGTGACTGCTATTATAGAGATGGTAAAAACAATTATGATTTTCTAACGAGTATATGTGAAATCATGTTATCATGACACATTCTTTGGTTTTGACATCCTTGTCATTATAGTTTCAATCCAAACAAAGGTTGTGACATACAGGCATACTAGTGTTGCTACAAATGGAGTATACTGCTCTTTTAAATATTCAACCCATATAAAACTTGGTTTTAAGGATACTGCTACAGGAAACCTCCATATTTTGTTCTCATAGTATGCCCATATTTGTAAACAGTTATGTTTACAGTGGTAAGGTCAGGAACAACGATGTATGTTATAATTTTCAGTGGTATGATGACTGGATGTAGATGAATCTGAAATATTCTTCATATCCTCAACTTCTGGGTGATAGTATGATGGAGAAGTGTTGTAGGTCTATAAATATTTATCCCAATTTTTTTCCATGGAAATATTAGAGGATTGTTTTGCAGGAAAAGGTTTCAAAATACCATTTTGTGAGAAACGTTGACACTAAGTATCATACTCCATGGGCCTAAAAACTTGTTTAGACATCCAAACAATGATAGAATTTAGGAAGTGGACTTATACTATTGGACAATGGGATGGTGAAGCAAAGGATCCCCTGTCTAAGATAGTTTTGTACAAATTAGAGGTTTTAGATTAGTGCCTAAAAGTGAGTTCCTAGATCGTAGAAAATAGTGACAGATAACAGTGTCAGCAATTTGAATCTTTTAAACATGTGCTACCATCACATGGCACCCGATGAAGTCCCACCGACAACATAAAAATTGTCATCAAATAACAGACATGTGTCTGTCAAAATTCGAACATCAAAGCTGTCGGATTTAACTTGTGTCACCTAATAGGTAAAGGATCGCTGCTAATGTGTTATAACATAAGTCTAAAATATATGTTGATGCCTTGAGAGAAAATGTTGTAACAAGTTTGGTTGGTGTCATTAGTAGTTATAAAACTGATTTGGAAAATAAATTGGAAGAAGGTATAAAGTGGGACCTGGAATTCTAAAGAAAAGATAACTAATAATACATCTGAAAATATAATTACAAATTACAGTTTTAATGAAAATGGTCTAATATTGTTTAAAAATAGACTTTATGTACCAAATGTACTAGAAGTTAACTTTGTTGATTCTGAGTGAGATTCATAAAAGTCCTTATTCAGAACATTTGGGGTATCAGAAAACGATAACTATGTTAAGAAAAGAGTACTTTTGGCCTAACATAAACAATGAGGTTGCTGAATTTCTAGCTAGGTGTATTAAGTGTCAGCAAATTAAGGCTGAACATCAACATCCATCAGGCCTGCTACAACTATTACCAATCCCAAACTGGAAATGGAAAGTCATCAGTCTTGACTTTGTAACTGGTTTACCTAAAAAACAGAAACAAAATGATTCCATAATGGCTGTTAAGTAGCACACCTTATTCCTGTTAAAACAACTCATACAGCTGCAAAATATTGCTGATATTTTTACGAAAGAAATATTTTGTCTGCATGGAACTCCAAGGGTAATTATTTCTGACCAAGATCATAAACTTACTGGTAATGTTTGGAAAACTTTTTTTACAATATTAGACACTAAATTAAATTTAGTACTACTTATCATCCGCCAACGGATGGACAAATAGATAGAGTTAAGACAGGTGCTAGAGGATATGTCGTGAATGTATGTTAGAGATTATCCCAAGAAGTTGGAAGACTATTTGCATTTAGTTGAATTGATTACATCATGCCTCAACAAAGCTTAGGTCCTTTTGAAATATTATATGGTATAAAGTGTAACACTCCTATTACATGAAGTAATCCAGTAGATCGATTGACGTTAGGATCTGATATGTTAAAAGCATTGGAACTAACAGTGAAACAGGTACAAGGCAACTTGAAAACTGCTCAAGATAGACAAAAGAGTCATGTCTATCTTAAAATGAATCTGAAGGAATTCTATGTCGGCGAGCATGCATTTGTTAAGGTGAAACCAAGAGCTGTACTAAAATAGCACCCAGGTATTGAGGACCATTTGATATATTGGAAAGAGTGGGTCCAGTGGCTTATCAACTAGCTTTTCCACCTAATCTTAGGATACACAATGCTTTTCACATTTCTATTTTGAAAAAGTATATACATGATGCTACTCATTTGATTGACTAGAATTTGATTCAGGTAGAACTAAAACGATATTTTGCGGGGAAGTCGGATTGTATTCTCAACAGGAGGGAATTTTTTCTCTGGAATCACACCATTGGACAAGTAAAGGTGCAGTGGAAACACCTTTGTCTAGATGAAGTGACTTGGGAATTTGAGAGCGGTATGTGGGTGGCATATCCAGCTCTATTCAAAGAAGATTCAGAATAACTTAAGAAACATCGAGGACAATTTTGAGCTTAAGGGGGGGTGTTTGTAACATACCCAAAACTGAAAAATAAATATTTATTATTTATTTCAGAAAAAACATTATGTTAATAGTTTATTATAAGTTTATGACCAAGTGGGTCAAGCATGACTGTAATTGAAGAATGATTTATTTTAGTAATTAATAAAGGAGACACCTATTCAAGGGATACTATTAAATGAGTGTTCACTTCCCACTAGGAGGAAAAAGCAACTGTAAAAGGCTGATGGACAAGTGGCAACACTACCATTCACTTTCTAGCTTTTGTGGGAGCATAACCCCTAAAAAATGGTCATGTTACCTAAGATGGGAACTGAGCTAGGTGGCTCATTAAATTTGAAACTAAACCTAAGACCTAGGCGATCTTATATAAACCATCAAATTGAGCAGGCGACTCATCACTCATTCTGATTTATGAAAGAATGAATTGTTTGATTGCTACAAACCGAAGAGTCAGGAACACAAATAATTTGATGAGGGGATATATAAAGTGAATTGATGAGTTAAGTCTACTTAGTTATGAGTTACAGAAGTCTATTGTGTTGCAGAGATATCCATCCTAGTGGTGCAGTGAGAAAGCTCGAGGATCCTAAGCAAGTGATTTGGATGCTTCAGGAAAAGGATGGGTGGAATAGTCTCCCATGTGTGTGGGTCTCCATTCTCTGTAACTACTTCTAGGTTCCAACTCTAATATGTTTTGTGACATTGTTTATGCATGTTTAAGAAAACTGTAAATTGTTTAGAATGAATTTATATCCTATAGAAAAAATGATCCATGATTAATAGAGGCTGATTAGATTAGAAATGAAATTAATGTATCTCCTGCATTTTTCCTCTCACGGAAGTGACGTACTCTAGTACAGGAGACATGAATTAAGTAAAGTAGAAATTGTGATATTTTATGACTAATAGTACTAAATGATGCATGACTCTTAATTACCATCAATAACATGTACTCTTTTTTTATACTGTTTATAACTAGTTGTTGGTTATCTTTTACTAGCCTTTGTTCCTAATCCAAATAGAAAACCATTAACAGATTTAAGAATCAATCTAGAATAACTAGTAGAGTTCATTTTAGACTAAAGTAAATCTACCTCACATGTATCATTTACTAAAACTGTGGAACTCTGAATAGATACAGACTATGTTCCTCTAAAAATTTGCAGAGTACAGCTACAAATAGAGCCCCTATGGGTCTTCAAATAATAACGAAACTCATGATGGTCATTTGTTTGTCCAAATCTAAATAGTAAAATTTTACAGAGTAAAATTTACGGCTACATATTAAAATATAGTGAATAAGCTTGGGCTACATTAAATCCCCATGAGCATTGATCCACTCCATTTGCTCAATATAAAAGTAAAATAGTGACAAGTTACGATAGAGGCTTTTTTTAGCCTAAAAATTAGAATTGGTTGTAAAATACTTGGCCTCATCATAATGCAACAAATAATTATAATGGGAGATAAAATAGTATTATCATGCTACAGCAAGAACAGATCTTACAAACAGTTCTACGGTCTTTGCTAACTTTCTCATATAAATCCTGACGAATTTCAATGAAGGTTTCTACTTTACAATCTGGTTTGTTTTGAGAAGATACTACGCCATTACCATATAAACGAAGGCTCGCGGCTTCATTGTTAAGTTAACAAATCAAAAAACCTCACTGGTCAGACTCGTATGAAGTCTGTAAATTACAAATACTTTTCTAAATCAAAACGAAAGATTTATAAACTTTATATTACCCGAAAGAAAATAACACGACTCTTCTTATAAGCTCTAGAATATACATAGTGATTGAAATAATCACTTAAACTTAAAAAATATACAGATGCAAGTTGCGACAGAAAGACTTAAAAGAAGAACGTTGGCATCATTTTTCTAAACAGTCTTGGTGGGTTATCACATACCTATTTCTCATCTTTTATCATTTAGGAAAGCTGAATAAATTGTGTCTCAAAACTAAATAATTTACACTCGACAAAATTTGCAATAGCGTTTTCCTTTTATCACTGAGATGGAGAGTGGCGCCTATGCCCAAAGAAAAATTAGACAGTAAGATGGCTCTCATACACAATTTTTTTTAGACATCTCAAAACCTCATGGTTCAGACTCGCATAAAGTCTGTACTTTACATGAGTACTTTCTAAAGAAAATAAAAGGGAAAAGATTATCGATTTAGAGGAAAATGGAAAGACTCAATGATCAATATCTTTTATAGTCTGAAATAATACACAATGATAAGAATAACAACATAGATAGAGACTACATCCCTTATGGGTCTTGCTGAACAATAAGGTTTTGAAACAAAAGAAAACAACAAAGGGTCATAACGTGGCATAGTCGTTCAACAACTCCATAAGAGTAGTTTATCAAACTTAAAAATTACAACTGTTAAGTATCATTTCCATATCACATTGGCATGGAGGAGACAAACTAATACCATGATAATATTAACCAACAAAACCATATTCCTCCCAATAAGTCGCACGAAGGTATGACAGAGGTCTTACTAGTCAAGAAGAGTCTACGTGGCCAGTTCTTCCATCCACCTTGTTCTAGAGATGATATGAAAACAAACACATTACCTTGGGTTCAAACATTTTCACCATGTTAAAGAAATCCTGGTGTTATCACTCCAGGAAACTCCTCTAGGTTGTAACTCGAGGATGCCTGGTAACTTAAAATGTTTTTAATGTTTTCTGATATGGATCAAGTCAAGTGACCTATATAACCTCCCACTCTCAAGACATGCATGAAGCTCACTCAATTACAAGGCTTTTAGTTACAACTTGTTCAGTAGTTTGACAATAAGGTGCAGGAATGGAGAACTCATCAAGTTGGCAGACTTACATACAAAACAGATGCATATAAATGGCTAAATCCTGACAAGGATGGTACTTATAAATCAAATCACATTAACTCACCAATAGGATGACAAATATTATCTATTAATCAACTTGAAAATCACCTAAATGCACATTCAGGCATAAGTACAGTAAAGATAAAGATGATGGCTGAACAACTCATAACAAAAGAGCTTATAATTAGAATAAACAAGATGAGACGCTTGACAAGAGAATAGGCTTATAAATCCTTGAAGTCAAACCTTTATTATAAAATCAATTATGGGCTTTATAGCCTTCTACAAAAATGACAGATCCTAAAAATCCAAACTGTTTACACAAAAAAATACTTGAAAGTGATAGTTTTCTCAGATTAGGGCTTCAAACCCTTGCTAACTATTTGTCTATCTATTGTGAAGATCTAGTTCACTGAGCAAAATTTTAATAACTAAAGTAGTCACTGATAATCACCACTGCTGGTTCAGTGTAAAATTGCTGCCAAAAACCAGTGTTTCAACGGTTAACTTAAGTGACCTTTCTTGTTTAATCTGCTGGAGTTTTTTACCTTGTTGCCGCAGTCGCTGATCAGAAGCTGTGCCTTCTATCCCATCGGCACCTTAGACCGAAACGTTGCCACTGTTTCGGAGGTGAAATGAACTAATTTTATCGATGTCGAAAGTCGTTTGATGAAGGAATCAGGACATTAGTCCTCTATGCCGCCGATGGGCAGTCTTGTTATTCGCCAATGTGCGACATCACTTTTGTTTTATTTGTTTTCAAAACTTTATATTTTTTAACTGTCGGCGATTTTGCTTTATCGCTATTGGAGGTCAGTAGAAGTTTGAATCGGAGCTTTAGTTCTCTATGCTGTCGTTGTTTTGGAGCCTCAAATGACTAACGTCGCGACGGTTTCTTCATCGGCGATAAGAAGCTCTATATTCTGGCCCATCAGCGCCCCAAGTCTCAACATATTGGGGCTTTCCATCACTAGCTTATCAGCGATTGGAAGTTGTAATCATTAACATGTCAAAACTTCTTGTCTGAATGGTGCGACAGTGTCGAAGCTCTAAACCACTAGCTTTGCGATTGAAAATCAGAAGCTCAAGCCACTAACCATCGAAACTTTAAATATGAGCACTGCCACTATTTCGGAGGTTAAATGAACTAATATTCTCAGCATTGGCGATTGGAACCCCAAACCACTAACCATTGGAACTTTAAACCACTAACCAGCAGAACTTTAAACCACTAGATTCTCCGTAGTGGCGGTGTCGTAGCCGACTAAAACTCTGAAACATCAGCATAATAGAGGACTACACCTCCGATCACTGTTTAAAAATGTTTTGATGGCAGTAAAACATTTAGCAATACGCTTAACCGCCAAAGGATTTGTCCACCTGTTATTTATCTTCCAACTTTTGGTGGCTAATGAGATGTTCTGATCCTCACCCAAGCCACCGAAAGCTATAACTTGTGAAATTTTTACCCAAATAAAAAAACAAAGGCTTTCAAACTGTTAGTGATATTCATATCCTTCATTGCATGAGTTAAATTCTTCATACTATCAAAATAAATTTATTTTGGGAGATAACATTTTGCTCCTACTTGGGGATGGGAACCTCCCTGTGAGGTCCCAAGAACCCCAAAACAAAATGCCTTTCCCTAAAAGCAACTAAGTAACTTAACACTATCCTTTATTGTTCCATTGGGCATGGATTTTATTCTGAAAGCAAAACAACCTACTATCTACTAATCTACAATCATAAGGCATTAGAACCTCAAATAAAATAGAGCTTTAAGAACCACCCATTTACTGGGCCATCAAATACCTCTTCACCTTCTAGACTCTGCAATTTGAAGGCGTTATTCTTATGTACCTAAGCTATCACAAAAGGGCCAATCCACAAAGAGTCAAATTTTCCATGTTTCCCATTGTCCTGTCTAATAGCATCCCACTTGAGGACCCAATCTCCGACCTGGAAGTTTCTTCCTTTGTTCTTTTGTCAAACATGCCCTTTATCCTTTGTCGATGAGCTTCTAATTTTCCTACAACTTGCTCCCTTATTTGCTGTAATTATACCAAATCCATCATCCTTCTTACCATATCATTTGGTTCATCCTCCTCTTCCTGAAAGAACTTTGCCACTGGAAGGATGAGTTGTATAGGAAAGATGGCCTCAATGCCATAAACTAGTTTGAATGGAGAAGTCCCTATGGATCTTTTGTCTGTTACCCTATCAGCCCATAAAGCAAACTTAAGCTTTGAATCCCAACTTTTCTGATTTGTCTCTAGTAGTTTCCTGATGATTCTGACTAAGCTTTTGTTGGATGACTCAGCCAGGCCTTTGCCTTGTGGGTAATAGGATGTGGAGTGCACCAGTTGAATACCCATTGATTCACACATTTTAACTAATGCCCAAGCCTTGAAAGCTGGTGCATTATCAGTTACTAACCTTACTGGGAAACCAAACCTGCTGAAGATGTTCTCATATAGAAATCTCATGATGACTTGATGAGTGGCATTTCTGGTGGGCACTGCTTCTATACATTTGGTAAAGTAGTCAGTGGCTACTAAGATCCATTTATGTTTTCCACTAGAAGATGGAATTATTTCACCTATGAAATCCATACCCCATTGTCGGAAAGGCCCATTCACTATAACAGGCCTAAGGGGCAAGGATTTGAGCTGTTGCTTCCCTATAAATCTTTGACACTGGTCACAAGCCCTTACAAAAGTGCATACATCAGCAAAGAGGACTGACCAATAGTATCCTGCTCTTAAGATATTGTGGGCTGTGGTTTTCCAGTAGTGGTGGCCTCAACATGTACTGGAATGAAAGTGATGCATGACCTATTCTGCTTCCTCTTTATCTAGACACCTTAACAAAATCCCAGACTGATCCCTCCAGTACAGCAGTTTGTCAATTATGCAAAACTTAACAAATTTCAACTTAAGAGCTCGTGCTTGGTTAGGAGTGAGATCGGGAGAAAATTCTAATTTTTACAAAAATTGAATGATACCTGAATACCACTCACATGAGGATATGTTCTCAGCTACTAATGTACTGTTATTCTGATCTTGATTTACTTCTGTTTCCGCTGCTACCATAGTCTGCACCTTTGCTGATCTGACACATGTGAAATTTATTCCCAATAGTTCACAGTTTTCTTTGGCCATGAGTTTGGCCAAACCTAATCCCCTTACCAGCTTGGTGGGTTTCACCTCTACATCAAAATCAATGAGTTTGAAAATCCACTTAGCTCTCTCCCCATCAATGTCAAGTTGAGTCAAAACATCCTTTACAACAACTGAAGGGACATATGCAATGACCTTTGCATGGAGAATGTAGATTCTGAAAGTCTTCAAAGATTTTATGAGAGCATAAGCCTGCTTCTCAATTGGGTCATACTTCAGCTCAGTATCTCTCAGGGTTCTGCTGAAAAAAAGCAATTGGATGTTCAAGACCTTCATCATTCTTTTGTAATAGTACAGCTGTCACTATCTCATAAGATGCAAAAGCAAAAATGTAAAAACCCTTGGTGTAGTTGGGACTAATGGGCCTCCATGATGGCTTTCTTAATGTCTTCAAAAGAGTTTCTTGCTTGGTCAGTCCACTTTATTTCTAGATCCTTTTTTAGCATGACTGTTACATGCTTTACCAGCTTGGAGAAATTTGGAATAAACCTTCTGACAAAGTTTATCTTGCCTAAAAAGGACTGAATGTCTCTTTTTGACCTTGGTATTGACAGTTTTTGGATTGCTTCCACCCTCATTGGATCGATCTATACACCTTCAGCTGAGACTATGTGGCCTAGGAGCTTTCCTTCATTGAGTGCAAACTGGGACTTCTTGGGGTTCAGTGATATTCCATACCTTCTGCACTTCAGAAATACCTTCCTTAAATGTTGCAAGTGGTCATGATGGCTGTGAGAGTAAACTGTTAAGTCATCCAAATATATCAGCACAAATTTATCTTTTAGCCCTACAAAAGCTAGGTCCATAGCTCTCTGAAAAGTAACCCCATCATTCATTAGCCCAAATGGAATTTTAGCATACATGAAGGTGTCCCAGGGGGTGGTAAAGGCAGTCTTCTCTTGGTCATCTGGGTGCACAGCAACTTTGTTGTATCCAGAGAAGCCATCAGGGAAGGACATGACCCTAGCCCCCGAGACTTTCTATAGCAAATTTTCCATCTTGGGCAGTGGATAGTTGTCTTTTTTGGAACACTTGTTCAGGTTTCTAAAATCCACACACAACCTGATTTCTCCATTTTTCTTTCTTACCACTACTTGATTTGAAATCCGCTTGGAATACCTGAGGGGGATTATGATCTTGGCTTTGAGGATTTTGTGGATCTCTTTCTCAATCACTGGTAATAGAAGAGGGTTGATGGGTCTCAGCTTCTATTTGAAAGGAATGGTGTTCTTCTCCAAAGGAATCCTATGCTGGATGATGTTGGTGTCATATGTTTTTAGGTCACTATACTCCCATGCAAA
The DNA here is from genome assembly GCA_001517045.1 of Pseudotsuga menziesii. Taxonomy (NCBI): domain Eukaryota; kingdom Viridiplantae; phylum Streptophyta; class Pinopsida; order Pinales; family Pinaceae; genus Pseudotsuga; species Pseudotsuga menziesii. Next base: position 204,371 of record LPNX010403130.1, on the reverse strand, counting down.
GACATCGGTAAACTCTTTTATCAAGCTGCAAAATTCAAACTTCTGTCCAGGAGTCATCCCAATGGATAGATTTATCAATTTTGGATGGCTTTGGATGCCTATGTTTTTCTCTTGGATAGCAGGATCTAGCTCCCTTTTGGAAGGCTTGAAAGGGATGTCATTGTGATCAAATAGTTCTTCCAATGGTACTAGACCTCAGGGTATGTAGTTGTTGGGCAATTGGACAATATTCTACTCAGTCACTTTATCTTCTAACTTGAGCTATTTGGATTCCTCCATGTTAAGGTTTTCTTGGTCTATGTGTATGTCAGAGAATTCATCTACTAACTGAAGGAATTTACTAAGCTCCTCATCATTTTCAAACAACCTCCAAAATTTTACATTGTCTGGAAGAGAGGGTCTGTACTTGACCTGAACATCATAGCTAAGCTTAGGGGGTAAAGGAGGAAAAAACAGACTTGCAAAGACAGCCAGGGAATCAGCCACATGATTCAAAGCCCTAGGAATATATGATAGTTCAAAAAACATAAAGGAGTCTCTAAGTTTCCATACCTCGTCCCTGTAGGCCTTCAATCTGATATTTTTCATCTGAAAAGTGTTGTTGATGTGCTGTATGATGAGGTCTGCATCTCCAAAAATATTCATGCACATGATCCCCATCTCCCTGGCAACTTTAAATCCTAGCAGCAAGGCTTCATATTCTGATACGTTGTTAGTGGTTTTGAAATCAAGCTTACAAGACAGGTGATTTTTTCCTTAGATGGGAAGAACAATACTACACCTAAGCCTATTGAGCTTTGAGTGCTAGCCCCATCAAAATACATGGTCCAGATCACTGTCGTGACTTCTTTTGGCTGTTGGCGGGTGGGCTCAATGAGCTAAACTAATGTCTGCTGATTATCATCTATTTGCAAAATGCAAGACCCAAAATCGGTGTCTACTACATACATGGGGTGATTCACTGAGTGGCTCTCCTTGTTGATAATGTATGCTAGTTGATTTTCCTTGTACAGCCTCTTAGTCTCCCCTCCAAACATGGGAATGGTGGCATATGTGAGATCCATCTAAAGGGTGCTGCCTAGTCTTTTTCTCCATGACTGAGATAGCAAGAGGCCAAATTTTGGAGGAATATCGGCCACTACAATGTCCATCATTACGCTTTTTGAAGGTAGTTGCGTTAAGTTTACAGCAAGGTCTTTGATGAGGCCCAAGCACTTGACCTTCCTGGAGTCAAAGGAGAATAAATCATGGTATTTCTTAGTGATGTTGAGGCCAATCTCATCCATCACAGCCTTTGGAATTAGGTTATGAGAGGCTCCTGAATCCAGTAGACAGTTATGGAGGATTTTATCATGGATGTTCAAGGATATATAGAACGGTGGGCAGGAGTCCTTTAGGTCTTCGATCATGGGGCCCAGGGTTACAACAAGATTGTCATCTTGCAGGTTCACAAAGTCAGTGTCAATGTGCACCTTGGGCTGAAGGGAATTCGGAATGGAGGTTTTGAATGCATCATTCTTCATTAGCTCAATTAAAGGGAAAGGGATTTTCAATTTTTGAATTCTAGACTCGAGGTTGAAAGAATAATGCATCCTATCTAGAAACCTTACCTCATGAGCTGTAGGTTTGAGTTGGACTTAATCAGGTATGGTAGAAGGTGTTGGTTTATGCAATGCTTTGGATGGGACAGCCACTTTCTTTGGTAAAACAACAACCTTTCTAGCTGGTGCAGCAGGCTGCTTGACAAGTACAACACTCTTCTTGAGGGGAGAAACCAACCTAGACCTCAGTTGGTAACCTCCCTGACCATCAACCTGATAAATATCCTCTTCAGTGATATGCTCATTAGTCAGGGCTTCCTCATATTCTACCTGTGTCAAAAAAGAATAGCCTACCTCATCCTCCATGCAGTGGGTATTGTCTTCAGCTTCTCCTTCTTCTTCAATGAATTCTATCTCTTCTTCTAATACAACATTTTGAAATGGAGCTCTTATCCTCTGATATTCCCCTTGATTTATCTCCCTTTTGAGAATCTGAACTAGGGGGTTTCCTCTTCTATAAGGAACAAAATTTGGGTTTCAAGAAGCAAAGTCGCTTGGCCCTTTACCCCTCACTGGTAGATGTCCTTGGTATTTCAATTTAGACATTTCAGTAGTCAAGTTATCTAACAATTTGGTCATTTTTTCAATCTTGTTCTCTAATGTCGAAGCCCCACTATAGTCTGTTGGCTACTTTTTCCTGTCTATCTTCCCTTTCACCTTCTGAGATGCCAGAATGTTTGACTCTACTTCTAGGGCAGCATCCTGCATGAGTGATAAGGAAACATACCTCCTTTCTCTAAGAAGTAAGCAGAATTCAGAGTCAAAGGCATTTTCCTAAGTTATCCTAGCTGAGGTATCAGTGGACTTAATTTCGGTAGGGATCTTGCTGTACATATTATTGAATCTCTTGGTAAATTTGGAGACAGACTCCCCATTTTCTCTTTTCAGGTTGCTGAATTATGTGATATAGTAGAGGTGGTCCCTCCTTTCTCCCAAATGCTTTAGTAAAATGTCATCTCGGGCCTCTATTCCTTCCACTGATCCAGCAGGCAGTTCCTTAAACCACTTCCTATCCTGGCCATCTAGGCTTTGCACAAAAACCCTAGTCCATACATCTTCTTGGTCTATGTTAATATTTTCAGCATAGCTGTAAAAAGCCTCTAGATGTTCTTCAGCAGTGAAATCCCCTTCCCCTATAAACTTAGGCATATACTTGAGATAATCCTCAGTAGGAATGGCTACGAGAGGATTTGGCAGAATTAAGGGTGCATACCTAGCTACCAGGATCCTTTCCATCTTGGTCAATTGAGGGGCAGCCATATTGGAGATGGGTATGGACAGGGTTGTGGAAGGCATCACTGATGAAGCTACTTGCTAAGAAGGCGGTGGTATACTTATCCTAGTGGAGTCACCAGGGATTGGATCTTCACAAACAACAATGCTTGAAGATGCCCAACCCCTAGATTTTTCTAGCGTATCTAAAAATTAGAGGGAATTAAGAGTTTCAGTAGAAGAAATAATTGCAGAAATATTTCTTGAAATACCTGATGTAGCTTTTTGTGTAGTACTGTTGGTCTATCTTAGTAAAGCCCTAGCTTTCCTCAAAATTTCTTCTGAATCTGAAACAAGTGTTGCTAGTGGCCCCTTTGGGTTTGCTCTGGTACTTGGTCTTCTTGAAGCCACCTTATATCAATGGAGTCACTAGATAGATGATTACAACCATAATAATGTCCAAGCTTTGTCTATCATCAAAGCATGGATCTATGTTGTCTCCCAGAGAGGCTGAGCTTCAATCTCCTCTCCCCGGCAACGCCGCCAGTTTGTTATCACTCCAGGAAACTCCTCTAGGTTGTAGCTCGAGGATGCCTGGTAACTTAAAAAAAAACAGGGTTTTCTGATATGGATCAAGTTAGGTGACCTATATAACCTCCCACTCTCAAGACATGCATGAAGCTCACTCAATTACAAGGCTTTTAGTTACAACTTGTTCAGTAGTTTGACAATAAGGTGCAGCGATGGAGAACTCATCAAGATGGAAAACTTACATACAAAACAGATGCATATAAATGGCTAAATCCTGACAACGATGGTAATTATAAATCAAATCACATTAACTCACCAATAGGATGACAGTTATTAGCTATTAATCAACTTGAAAATCACCTAAATGCACATTCAGGCATAAGTACAGTAAAGATAAAGATGATGGCTGAACAACTCATAACAAAAGAGATTATAATTAGAATAAACAAGATGAGACACTTGACAATAGAATAGGCTTACAAATCCTTGAAGTTGAACCTTTATTATAAAATCAATCATGGCCTTTATAGCCTTCTACAAAAATGACAAATCCTGAAAATCCGATATGTTTACACAAAAAAATACTTGAAAGTGATAGTTTTCTTAGATTAGGGCTTCAAACCCTTGCTAACTATTTGTTTATCTATTGTGAAGATCTAGTTCACTAAGCGAACTTTTAATAACTGAAGTAGTGGCTGATAATCACAACTGTTGGTTCAGTGTAAAATTGCCACCAAAAACTAGTGTTTTAGCGGTTAACTTAAGTGACCTTTCTTGTTTAATCTGCTGGAGTTTTTTACCTTGTTGCCACTGTTGCTAATTGAAAGCTCTGTCTTCTAGCCCGTCAGCACCTTAGACCAGAATGCTACCGTTGTTTCAGAGGTGAAATGAACTAATTTTACCGCTGTCGGAAGTCGTTTGATGAAGGAATCGGGACATTAGCCCTCTATGTCACCGATGGGCAGTCTTGTTATTCGTCGATGCGTGACATCACTTTTGTTTTATTTGTTTTCAAAACTTTAGATTTTTTAACTGTCGGCAATTTTTATTTATCGCTATCGGAGGTCAGTAGAAGTTTGAATCAAATCTTTAGTTCTCTATGTCATCGTTATTTCAGAGCCTCAAATGACTAACATCACGACGGTTTCTTCATCGGCAATCGGAAGCTCTGTCTTCTAGCCCATCGACACCCCAAGTCTCAACGTATCGGCACTTTCCATCACTAGCTCATCGACGATCAGAAGTTTTAATCATTAATGTGTCAGAACTTCTTTTCTAAATTCTGTCGTAGTGTCAAAGCTCTAAACCACTAGCTTCGCGATCGAAAATCGAAAGCTCAAGCCACTAACCATTGGAACTTTAAATCTGAGCGTTGCTGCTATTTCGAAGGTGAAATGAACTAATCTTCTCAACATCGATGATCGGAACCCCAAACCACTAACCATCGGCACTTTAAACCACTAAACATTGAAACTTTAAACCACTATATTCTCCATAGTGGCGGCGCCATAGCCAACTAAAACTCCGAAATGTGGGCATAATAGAGGACTACACCTCCGATCACTGTTTAAAAATGTTTTGATGGCAGTAAAAAATTTAGCAATATGCCTAACTGCCGAAGGGGTTTTCCACCTGTTATTTATCTTCCAAATTTCGGTGGCTAATGAGATGTTCTGATCCTTGCCCAAGCCACCGAAAGCTACAACTTGTGAAATTTTTACCCAAATAAAAAAATAGAGGCTTTCAAACTGTCAGTGATATTCATATCCTTCATCGCATGAGTTAAATTCTCCATACTATCAAAATAAATTTATTTTGGGAGATAACACCTGGTATACTAAACAAAGGAGAAACAGTAGTAAGGTTAGCATACCTCTACAATTCTTCAGCGATACACATCAAATGTCATAACCCAGATTACAAACTCTTCCAGTGACAGAACCGAGCGTAGGGATGTTCAGGGGATAAGAGAGACTGAGTTTAATGGATAACCCATCTCTGAATACTGTCAATAGAGAAGAGGAAGCAAACAACTGGAGATTCCTGTTGGATTTGGAAGAGAGGTAAACAATTCCTAGAAGACTAAGAGAATTCCACATGCAGTTTTCAGGCACCATTTAAACCTTAGGGTTTTACTACCTTGCGGTTCGGCAATAGCTGGATGGCGTATCTCTAGTCACGTGACAACCTTAAAGGCATATCTGGTTTAAGTCCTTGCATAGTACAAGGTGCTTGTCAACATTAAAATTCAAAATATTAACTGCACCTAGAAAACTAAAACCAAACCTTTGATCTAATTATCATGTTAGAGATGAGAGAAATATTATGCCCTATACCTTAAAGTAATACTTTGTTGTGTTTATATAGTATTTTGCTTGGTTTACCTTAGGGATTATTGTCAATTTAGAACTTCCCCCTTCAAGGGCTTGAATCTTATAACTGATTATTTACGATACAGCCTGCTTGATAAATGGACTATCGTTAGAGCCTATGTAATGATTCAGATAGTTAGCATATAGTTTTGAACTTTAAGAAGAGTTTAAGAACCAAACCTTAGTCTATTTTGTCGTTATGCCTCGCAACATCTTCGCTTAAGAGTCATCCTTTTGCCTGTATGTCGGGATACCATGCAGCCTACATTTTTGTCATTTGAAAGATTCATGTATTAGTACAAAGGACTAAGTAAGGCCATGAGTCGGTCCTTTGTATTTCTTAATGTAGTAACAAACAACGACCAAGATAACGGGCATGATTACAATACAATAAATTCCAAGACAGGTTCTTATAATAAAACGTAATGTCATAAGTTAAGTACAAGACAACAGTTTTACGTAACTAAGGAAGTACAAGTAATGAACATCAAACATTGCCTATTCATATTCAGTCTGGCATGCAGTAAATAAAATTCTTTTTTTATGCAGTTTCTAGGGATGTTACATGGATTCTATAGTTTTAAATATTTAGTTATTAATAGTTGTTATATGAGTTGGAAATGCCTAGGTGGCCCAAGTGGATGCATAGGATATTAGGTAGTCCCTATGATTTATCATCCACAAAGGAAACTAGAAGAAAAGCATTGGAAAGCAAGAAAGAAACAGAAAAGTAGGAAAGCACTGAAAAGAAGGAAAGTAACAGAAAATCAAGGAAAAGGAGGAGTTTCCAAAAGCAATAAAAGCATATTAAAGTAGGTAAGGAAATAAATAGTATCACCAATAGTGTACAACAGTTGACCCCAATAGGTATTCAGTTATGTCCAGTTGTGCTCTAATCCCCATCAGTTAGATCACTTCCAATGTCTCTAGCGCCAATTTGCATGATTCAAGGGAATATAGGCACCTTTGTTAACCTACCCTCTTCAATTAATCGATTGTGAGCCTTTATTTACCTACCCTCTTCGGTTAACTGGTTATTGACTATTTTAGTGATCCGTAGTTACACTAGTTAACTCTAGTGGTGATTTTCCCACACTGAGTTAGCTCCTAAGTCAGTCTAGGTTGGTACATTCAACTACCTCGTCAAGTATTTGAAACATTCCTTGATGATTGTATTATATATTCACCCATAATGTAAATATTATTGTATGGAATATTTCTCATATTTCTTCAACTCATTGTGTAATAGCAATTATTCTTCTCTATATTTTTCTTGTGCAATCTATGTGAAGACTATTTCTATCCCAAGATCTTCCTGTCAAAATATAATAAGTTCGAGATGTAAGACCTAGGTATGATTCACTATTTTTTAGGTCTTGAGTTGTGGTGAAATCCATATGATATTTTCCTTAGTCAAGGAAAATATGCGGTAGAGATCCTAAACAGATTCGGGATGATGGATTGCAAGGATATTTCCACGCCGATGGCATCAAACTTGAAGTTGTCGTGTGATCCTGCTTCAAAGAAAATTGATGCCACAATATACATGAAGATGATTAGCTCGCTGATGTGTTTTATGAACATGAGGCTAGATATTTTCTTTGTGGTGAATGCTTTGAGTCAGTATACGGTAGATTCGAGACGTGTTCACATGATTGTGGCAAAGCATGTGTTGAGTTATCTAAAGGGTGTGATTGAGTATGGCCTCAGATATGTGATATATTAAAGGATCTTCTTGCAGAGATATGTTGACTCTGATTGGGTTGTTAGTGCTACAGATAGGAAGAGCACTTCAGGATGTTTCTTCAGTTTGGGGTCTGAAATGATTTATTGGTTCAATAAGAAGAAGACAAGTGTAGCATTAAGTACAACTGAGGTAAAGTATATTTGGAATCTACTTGTGGGATTATTCGATGTCGAGTTAGAGACGACTTGTGTGTACTTTGAAAACTAGAGTTGTGTGAATTTGTCCAAGAACCTAGTATTCCATGACAAGTCGAAGCACATCGATATTCAATATCACTATATCTAGGATATGGTGCAAAGAGGAGTAGTGAAGCTCTAGTACATTGCAACGGACAAGAAGATATCCAATGTATTGACCAAGTCTCTAGCGAGAGTGAAGTTTAGTACTTTAGGGGAAATCTTGGAGTTGTTTATATTAGTGTCCATCGCAAGAGGGAGTGATGAGTCCTTGTGGTCTTCACATCCAGCATGAAAAATGAATGGCTATGTGGAAGACGAGTGGTCTTCACATCCAACATGAAAAAGGGTTGGCTCTATGGAATACAAGCGGTCTTCATATCGAGCATGAAAAAGGGTTGGCTCTATGGAAGACGAGTGGTCTTCACATCCAGCATGAAAAAGGATTGGATCTGTGGAAGACGAGTGATCTTCACACATAGCCTAAAAAATCGATGGATCTATGGAAGACGTATGATACTTGCATCCAATGTGAAAAAGTATTGGCACTACAGAGGTGTGCATAAAGTATGAAAAAGGATTGGTCACTGCGCATGTGAACCCAGTATGAAAATGGAATGGTCACTACACATGTACACCTAACATGAAAAAGGGATGGTCACTATAAGAGGTGCACCCAGTATGAAAAAAGACTGGTCACTACACGAGTACACCTAGTATGAAAAAGGATTGGTTAATGTACATTATGAGTGGTTGTATCTCTGAGGGTAGATCCCAACATGGTTGGTGGTATAATCGAGGGAGATCCCAGTGTGATTGGCCATATCACCAAGGTTATATCTTAACATGGTTGGTCGTATAACCGATGGAGATCCTAGTATGCCCAGTCATATCACCAAGGGTAGATCCTAGTATGACTAGTCATATCACTAAGGGTATATCCCAGTTTTACATATAGCCTCTCCAATGGATTGGGTTGAGCTAGTGCATGTGTTACATGGAGGCTCTTTGATGGACTGGGTTTATTTGGTGAATGTTGTTACATGTAGGCTCCTTAATGGACTGGGTTGAGTTGGTTCATGTTTTTATATGTAGACTCCCCGATGGATTGGGTTGATCTAGTGTAGGTGTTACATGTAGGCTCTTCAATGGATTGTATTGAGATGGTGCATGATGATTGGTAGTATCACCGAGGGTAGATCCCAACATGGTTGGTCATATTTCCAAGGGTAGATACCAGTGTGGTTTATTTTATCTTCAAGGGTGGATCCCAGTATGTATGGTCATATCACTGAGGGTAGATCCCAACATGGTTGGCATTATTATCGAGAGGGTATCACCCAACATGAAACATGGATGGTGTCGCACCGATATGAGGATTACATCCATCATAAAAAAGGGTTGCCTCTATAAAACTTATGATAATGTATAGATTCGAGAGATATCATAAGTCAACGGCCTGAGCATCAAGTTGCAGTAGCAGTGATGATATCCAAAGTTGATATCTAGTGATGATGTCTAGTGTCAAGTGAGGAGAACTAGAGATGATGTCTAGTGATGATGACCGTGATGGAAGAATACCTTCCTTCTTAATAGGGAGTGTTGAAAAATGTAACTTTGGAAGATATTATTATTGTACTTTAATTTTATTATTGTTGTACCTCCTTTGGGAGATGTTATTGATGTACTTGACCATGTAAATGTACTTAAAAGAATCAATGCAACCCTTCTGTTGTAATTCGTATCAATAGAACCCATAAGAAATGTTATATAAATGTAATTTTGAGTCTCCCACACATCACACTCAAGCAAGTGCACATGAGAGAGAAGAAGAGGCTCGTTGAAGAAGAGATATAAATGCTATTGTATTTGGGTTTCATATTATCTTGGCTAGAATTGCACTTGGTGATAGAGTCTATACTAAAGAAGTTGATGTATTTTCTCCCTTGTGGTTTCCCTAATGAAAATCTCTATGTTAATTTTGTGTTGTTGTTATTTTCTTTCTTTCAATGGTCCCATTGCATATGTTTATGATGTCATGATGCTAAATGTTTAAATATCTAGGACAAGCATTAAAATTTGAACACATATTCATTCTACAAATCCCAAAAACCCGTTACAAACCCCATGTCATGAATCCATCTATCTTTGTCTGTAGCTAACTCTTTTGATGTTCATATCTTCTTGACTCAAATTCTCATGCACTTGATCCCTTTTCTCTTTCTTTGTCCCCCTCTCTCTTTCTTCTTCATTCATTGCTTCCTTTCGTACTTGCGTCATGGGTCTAAAATAGGTACAAAACAATTGTGGTTGTTACCTTTCATCTACAACTACTGGTACTTTTCGTTATTTCTGTTATTCTTCCATGACTTCCGCAATGACTTTCCTTAACTTCTCTTCTTACATTTCCTTCTTGATCCACTTCAAAACGAACTAGATAACACTCTACATCTTGTTTATATTTGTTCAATAGAGGTAAGCTCCCTACTCCCATTAAAATTTCTTTGAAATGTAACATAATAGGAAGAGTGTGCCTTTTAAAGTACTCTTGGCTTATTAGAACACATGATTTTACTTATATACATATCCATTTTTCAAATGGTAGTCTAATAAAATTTCTTGATTTATCAAATTGGGTTTGTATAAAGAAAAGGTTTAAGGTGCATGTCTATTTCAAAATTTAGTGGGAAAGTAAGAAACTAATGTTTTTACATAATGACCATAATTACCAACAAGAGTGACTTAACATAAAGGTCCAAATTTTAAAATATATCAAGGGCCACACTATCAAATGTGGTGCATTAAAACAAGCAAAAAATGGCTTTGGTGCAATGAACAGCATGGTAATAGTTGTCACACCCTTTTTTATATGAGAACTCATTATTTTGTCGAATGATTTCCTAGGAGACATTTTGTAGCATGATTCCTTTGTCTTAGATATGCTAAGGGATAAATGTGGGGATCTATCATTGATTAAGGTAAGGAAATGATCATTGAATCACAACCAATTATTGTGTTCATTATGATTTTTATAACTTAAATCATGTGCACTACATTATGTCTATGTTGGCCACAACCTAGATGAGATCGATATTATTGGTCATATATGGTTGTTGGATAAGTTGGAGGCTTCTTTCTTAAATTGCGCAAGTTCCACCCTAATAATCAAACAAATGACAAAGATGTGAAAAATCAAGCTCAATCATTTACACTTTACTAATGAACTTATATGACAATTTAGATATGATAATTTTTATCTTATTTAGAGACCGTGTTGCTTGGAACCTGATAGAGAAAATAAAATTATCACCTAAAAGGGTGGCTAAAACACAGCGTCAGAATGGTATATATATAATTATTTGGCCCATTGCAAACATGACTTTGGAAAAATGATAGAATTAGGGTAGGGAATCAACCCTTTAACAAAAATAGTACCCATGCTTGAATAGACTTAAGTGATTAATATTATGGTTGTCAACCAAAATCCCTTAGACATATGATCATGCAAAAAAAATCTTTTTCAGTGGGTTTTTGTTAGATGGAACAAGCTTAAAAATCTAGCTTGATAGCTGATATGAAAGTGCACAAATTTGTTCAATCAAGAGTTAAGTTCTAGAAACAATATGCATATTTTGACTTTTAACTACTAAAGTCTTGGAAAAATTCTTAAAAACACAAGTAGAGTATATTTAATCTTTGTGACATCAACCATGTATTGTTGTGAGTGATTAAAATTGTTTGATTACACTAGGAAAAAATAAGGTTAGTGTTCAATGAGTGGATGTAGTTGGTGAGGGTCTCTAGGATGTGATAGATCAACATAACAAGGTGGTTGTTTCGGCCAAAAATTGTTTGTATACTTGCAATAACTATTGGGTTGACTCCAACTAGATTAGTCATTGACTTAACCAACTTTTAGTTACTGTTCATTTATTACATAACCCATAAATTCATTTATCTCTCCCTCACTTCTTTTAGACCACCGTCAATCTCAGGTCACATAACAATCACTTTGCTTTCAAATGGTGTGGACCTCCTTTCCAAGTGTTAGGGATATCAATTTTGATCAATGATGGGATACAATGCATGTTTTTCAACAAAAGTCAAAGTATCTTTGCATTGACAATAAAATCTATAATAAGATAATATTGTCCTATATAGTTTAAACAGAGGACATATATATGGAGATATCACAACTACACACTTACCAGTTAACAACAAATAATTGAACCTCTAAGTCAAATGCGATATAACTTATTCATAAGGTGGAGGGGTAGGAGGAGAAACAGTGAGATTTTCTAGAGTCAAAATTTCTACATATGGTGGCTATGCATAGGGATCGAAATACAAATTTATTTTTCCAAACAACCATGAAATATTAGAATTGTAATAGAACTCCCTTCCTTTGAAAGAAAAGTTTTAGAATCAAGCTAAGACATTGCAAATGAGTTAGAATAATATTTTAGAAATATATATAGTTGAACCACCCTTAGACCACTCAAAGGAAACAACATAACAAGATTTTCATGGAATTTGTTTTACTACTCTCTTTTTCACTTCATCTTGTCTACTTTACTTCCCATTTGTTTTCCTCTTGGTGTTTTATTGCACATTCTAGGCGAAATTGCTAGTTAAGGTTCTTTACTTGGTCGATAAGGTAAAACCATCAATGGAATATGTACACAAGGCCATGGAAAGGGTCAAGACTAGAATTTGGTCCACTTTGGGAGCAAGGAGGATAAATACATGTGCCTTTATAAGAAATAATTGATTCCAACCATTTGAAATAAGTTGCTAGCTACTATTTCAAAACAACATTCCTTTTAGTTTTACCTTCAATTGATCATGAGGTGATGGAATGTGTTTTTCAGTGTGCAAAGAGGATGTTCCCTATGCAACTCAAGATGCAATCCAATACCAATTATAAAATCACAATATTAGATGTGCTATTTTCATTTAATATGGCAATCGATTGAGGAAAACATATACGCGGATGCATAGGGGGGAAACATAAAGTCATCTAAATATGTGGGTGTGAGAATCCCCAAGTGAACAAGTTGTAGAGGCTTCTCCATAAAGTATGGGAGATAAGGTTCCTTGCCACCTATATACATGGGTTCCATCTTACAAGAGCTACACATGCAAGAAAATAAAGACATTTACAAATACTTTAAAGTTATGTCTACCAAAATTTGTCAAATGCAACATTAAATACATAAATGATAAAAATATAAAAATTATTTCATACTAACCTCATCGAAGAAATTGTCTTAAATGTGATCCTCTCTTAGGCCATGACAAGTACATCTGTAATGAGAGCATAAATGAGGAACAACTATCTTGGAACCAGAAAAGCCATCCTAGCTATATGAAGGATTAACGCTAGGCATTCTAAAATCATCAAAGGATATCCATTGACAAGGAACTGACACAAATGCATTGTGTTGGACTAGATTGTGTGTTAAAGATGCTATCACAATAATATTAGCTTAGATATTAGAGTTGGTTGTGGGGTGGTGTTGGATTGTCCCACAATACTGAGAGTGGGGGGTGAATCAATGTTGTCTTTTTCTTCCAAAATAACAAAACACACACTATGAATCAAACAGGTTAAGAAAAAAAAATTATCGTGGAAACTTCAAAGAGAAAACCACCAATTCAAACTCATTAATAAGATGTATTTACAAAATTGATTTATCTGCTTGCTACATAAAGGATGCAACAACACCTTGAGTTTCTTCCTGCTACAACAGACAAGGATGCTCCAACACCCTAGGTTTCTTCCTGCTACAATAGACAAAACTGCTACAACAGACAAGGATGCTACAACACCCTTTGCAGACTTATGGCCTGCCCTAGCGCCACCCTGGAATGAATTTTATCAGTCTATTTATAGAAATGTATTTACTTTTGGACTCTGTCACTCATGATCACAAAGACATCTTCTATCCTTGCTTGAATTATGCATAAATATCATCATATCATTACTTGGATCATCGTTTATGATCATTGAATTGTTTTGTGGGATTTCTTTGTGTCCTTTCTTAAATATTGATTTTCATCATTAATTTAATTTTTAGCAAAACATGGATTTTGTAGTGTCAACCAAAATTTAACTGATCTTCAATTTTGGTTGTTCTGCTGAAATATTCTTCAAAGGTGTTTATCGCCAATTTTTCATTTTATAGAATCTCTGATACCAGGATCTCTGTACACAATCATTCTCACTTGACTGTACAGTCTTTTTCATCATGCTCTCTAGTTTAGTAGAACTACTAAATCTAACATTCTAACCAAAGGTTTTTCCAGCTTCGAATTTCAAAATTTTGGTGAGCTAGTTTCCATAAAAAAATCTGCATCCGCTCCATCTTGTTAACTGACTCTTAGTTTCAATCAACAGAATTGTTGATGACCGCTAGATATGGATTAACCCACATCAATGGTGGACTTGAACTGGTATTGAACTAAACTTCAAAAAAATTCTGCACTCGAAGAATAGTTTTAACCATCGTGCGATTTCACCTAGCGAGATGATTTAGGACCATCGGATTTCCATTAACTCATGTCAACGGTGGACTTGAAAATGAGTAGGGTGGATTTAATTTAAATTTCAGGTCCAAGATCCTCAATTAACCAGCTCACAATTTCAATCAGCGAAATTGTTGATGACCAGTGGATATGAGATGGAAATCAGATATCGGATATGTGACTTTTTCCAAATATCATTCCACGATTTCTTCTTTCTGAACCAATCTTTCCACACTATTGATCTCATTTGAGTGCTATCCTGATCATCGATATTCCAAACCTAATTCCAGGTAGGAGTCACAGGTCTAATACCGAATCCAACTAGCAAGAAAACAGTTGTTAAGTTGTCGTCCACGTTCTCCGATGGATCTCAAACACTTTACAATTTCATTTATTGCGCATCCAAGCAAAACATTAACAGGATTTCTAGTTAAATCAATGGAATCATTAAGGAACGTCAAATATGTGTCCCCACCAAATCAATGATGGACTTCAAATATGATGAAACAGATTTCATAAAAAATTCGCACACATCAAAAGTTTTCCAGACATCGCAACTCCACCCAGCGGAATCATTGTGCGCTGTCAATTTAATTTGACGATCAATCTAGACCGTTGATCTCGATCCCATATTCCATCGATCACCTTCGATTTTGCAAGATCGACCTTCTTTATCTTCATATTCTATCTAGCGGAATCGTCCTTTAGTCGTTGATACTCTCCACCTCTAATCTCCACCGTACGATCTCTAGTCATATGGGTGATTGGTTTGAGCTTAATTCAGGTACTACTTCTAATTGTGAAATACATTTTCAATCATTGATCTATCCAAGATGCAATTATTTAACTCTGTGATTGAATATATCAGTGGAACGATCAATTCCTTTCCGCGGCACTATACGCACAGACAATTTCGACCTCCTATACTTATATCATATTTCGAAATATGCAGATAAACATAGAAAGATTCAAATCAATACTTCTGGTGATCGAAATGAAGGTATAAATACTTAAAAGTACTTGCAAAGTAAACTCTATTCTTTATTCAACTTAAACATAGGTACAATTCGCTCACACAGAGACTCTGCACTCTCCACTCCACACTCTCTCTTCACTCATACACTCAACCTTTTCCTTTGTCATTGTTGAACTCATCCTGCTACCATATCTACTAGTTATTCATTTGTCATTCGTGAACACCTTTGATATTAATGACAACTATATTCTCAACAGTCTCCCCATTTAGCATTGATGGCAACATCTAAACATCCTC
Organism: Pseudotsuga menziesii; assembly: GCA_001517045.1. NCBI lineage: Eukaryota > Viridiplantae > Streptophyta > Pinopsida > Pinales > Pinaceae > Pseudotsuga > Pseudotsuga menziesii. The sequence goes on along the minus strand of LPNX010403130.1, from coordinate 188,931 downwards.
CCCCTTTTACAACAATGACAAAGGATAACCTGTTATGCTATTAAGGATTTCATGTCTTTCTTCTTTTTGACAACTCCCCCTGTCATCATATCTCCCCCTGAGATTGTGCTTACTCCTCTACAATTTTGTAAGGGAATTACTCCCATATTCTATCTAAGATTCTCAAAGGCTTCCTTAGGTAGTGGCTTGGTGAAAATGGCAGCAACCTATTCTTTTGTGTCAACATACTCCAGTTTGACAACCTTCTGGGACACTTGTTCTCTTAGGAAATGATATTGTATCGGTATGTGTTTTGTACTAGAGTGCATGACAAGGTTTTTTGACATACCTATGGCACCGGTATTATCACAATTTATTATTATTGGGTTCTCATACTTCACAACTAATTCTTCTAGTGTATTCTTCATCCAAATGACCTAGGTACAACTTGACGCAGCATCAATATATTTGGCCTTTGTTGTGGAGAATGAAATGGAAGATTGTTTTTTATTTAACCATGAAACCAAACAATTTCCTAAGAAGAACGATGCTCCACTGGTACTCTTTCTATCATCCACACTTCCTGCCCAATCTGCATCAGTAAATTCTTTAAAAATAAAGTCTTGACTTTTTGGGTACCATAACCCATACTCCATAGTACCTTTCAATTATTTGAAAATTATTTTTACTGCAGTTACATGCGTTTCTTTGGGGCTTGACTGGAACCTAGCAACCAAACCTACAACTTTCATCACATCTAGTCTTGTAGTTGTCACATACAATAGGCTACCTATCATGGATTTGTACATGGTATGATCCACTCCCAGAGACTCATCGTCCTTACTTATTTACAACCTGTGATCATAGTTGTACTAACAGCTTTCGAATCTTCCATCTTAAATATTTTAAGCATGTCTTTGATGTACTTAGTTTGAGAGATAAAGATTCCTTTGTCTGTTTGATAAACTTGTAATCCCAAGAAGAATGTTAGTTCACCCAACATTGACATTTCGAAATCCTTCTTCATTTCAGAAGCAAATTTTACACTTAGTATTTGTAAATTGCTTCCAAATATGATGTCATCTACATAAACAACAACAATGATCATATTTTCATCTTCAATTTTTAAGTAGAGATTACTTTCAGTGGCCCCTCTCTTAAATCCTTCTTGTTTTAAATAATTGTCTAGCCTTGAAAACCAGGCCCTTGGAGCTTGTTTCACTACAACAAAACCCTGTGATTAATGTCTCTTTTAGCTTCCTTTTTAGCATCCACTATCACTTTTAGTGTATTTTTTATCATTTTTTGGAAAAAGTGGACGCTTTTCCATGGGATGGCTCTTTTAATGGTGTTACTTGCATCCCTTTTTAAAATCTAGGGCTATTTTGGACGCTAATTAGCGTCCCAATTATCGTCCCAATTAGCATCTCAATTAGCATCCTAATTAGAGTCCCAATTAGCATCCTTTTTTAAAAGTTGGCAGTATTTTGGACGCTAATTAGCATCCCAATTACCGTCCCAATTAGCGTCCCAATTAGCATCACAATTATCATCCCAATTAACATCCTAATTAACATCTCAATTAGCATCCCAATTCGCATCACAATTATCATCCCAATTATCATCCCAATTAACATCTGAATTAGCGTCCAAAAAAGCATCCCATATAATGCCCAGAATAGCCTCCAAAAAAACATTTTGAATAACATACCACCATATATTAATCCAAGGTTAGCGACATGAATTGCGCCATGAATTTCGATAGGAAAAACAACCAACATAGCGCCAAGTATAGAGCCATGAATTATGCCTAGAAAAAATCCAACATAGCGTCAGGTATAGAGGCAGGTGTAACCCCTAGAATAATGCCAGAAATTTTGAAAAGAATCGCGCTAGGAATTGCACTAGGTTTAGAGCTAGGATTTGTGTTCGGAACACATATGACATAACGTCAAACATATCAATGTTAGTGTTAATGATCATGATTCATGTGATAGTACTTTTGGATCTTGATTTGTCATAGTAGCACCTAAATGATCATAACCCTGGAACTTTTGGATATTGATTAATCCTAATGAGGGTTAAATTACCTTAATGTCACCTAAATTGCTCTAATGGCATTTGAGTGTCCCCAACGACATTTGATAGACCCTAATTTCATCTAATTGGCCCTAACAATACGATGATGATGCATTACGATAAATGTGATGGAGCATATGGATATGATTTGATAAGTATAAGATTATATCATCCATTCTTATGAGGTAGTAGGGATCCTTGCTCATTAATATCGCAATTAAATTGATGATGACTACGACGATGACAATGATGTTGATTTATTGTATGATGATGATGACGATGTGGATGTCAACGATGATTATGCATGTGGTAGCACTTTCGGATCCTAATTGATTCTAATGGAACCTAAATGTCTGTAATGACATATAAATGACCCTATTATCATTGAAATGATTGTAACAACATATAAATGACCTTAACAATTACATGACATGAATCCTAATGGAGATGAGTGATTAAGAACACTAATGGCATATGAGTGACCATAATGACAATGATGAAGATGATTTTGTTGATGATTTACTTAATGCTGACGATGATGATGATAATGAGGATGATGATGAAGATGATGTTGACGTACCTATGGCATTGATGATGATGATGATGACAACATCAATGTCCATGATGATGATGCATGTCACAATACTTCTGGATACTGTAGGACTTGAGATATTGAAGTTAATAATAAGTAATATAGGTTGTGAGGTGTTGACCATAAAAATATTGTTAGTCATTGGGTTTTACATCGACTGATATGGCCATTGGGTTTAGTAGTTCCCCCACCCCCACCCCCTACACCTTCCTTGCAGAAAGTTGGTAGTATTGCAATACCACCTATCATGGTGCTACCAAAATTTCACCCTACAAGGTTGTTTTGGAAAACGCCCCCATCCATGCCCTCATTTTTACCAAGAACATCCAAAGCACAAGAAGTGGATATCAATCTTAACAAAAAATTAACTTTCTTTGTACTCTTAAGGACATTTTGGTCTTGGTTTAAAATGAAATGAAGTAACAAGCATTTCAATAATGCTCACAGTGCTATTTTGAAGAAGTGGATCATTTTTTTTTAAATATTTAGCCTTATAAGCGGAAATGGTAGAGTTAAAGCTTACTCTATTCAAACTCTGTCCATTTCTAATTTTCCGAGCAAGCCATTGACCTACAGGGGGAAATACTAGAGTTAAAGCTTCCCATTCTATACTAGTTTTATTCTATATTTGATATAATTTCCAAATTAAAGGGGTGTATGTACTTTGATTTAATTGCATATTCATATAAACATAGGCAATGTATGACACTGTAAAGGCTCTTAAAAGCTAGGTATTTCAAAAAATGATGGACATTATATAGTCCCCAAACCCCATAACTTTTGTCTTGGCAAGCCTTTGCCATTTTACCAAAGGGAGGCCACCTCTATCTTTCTTTCTCTTCCATATTTTTTTCCAAAACATCAATATGGATGTAAGTTAACGAGTGTAAATATACAAGTATAACCTCTAACACTGAAGTTACCAAGGTCAATTTGCCACTTAATTAAGACAACCACCTAGTGCAACAACTAGAGGTATATTTAATAATTAACAATAACAAATTAATAGTTAATAAGTAACATTTATAAATAATATTATGATTAATTAATCAATGATTAAATAATAATTGATAATTAATTAATCAATGATTAAATAATAATTGATAATTGGATACGCATCGCAAATATATGATTCTGACTTGATGCTAAAAACATCTTTAACCCTATGCCAAAAGTTTACACATGATACCAATGCAACACTAACATGACATGTTGTTTTCATTACATTGATAATAAAGTTGTAGAGTGATTCTAAATTGGCACAAATTAAGATGCCCCAATTTTTTCGTGTTTTGCATCATGAGCATTTGAAAAAAATACGGCAAGGGATGATAATTTTGATGCAAGGGCCATATATTGAAGTAGTGCACCCGTTGGCACATTTTTTTGTATTTGGAAACGTTAGCGTGTTTTTTAACATCACCATTATTGTGAATAATCCCACAAACATGACAATGGTGGGATGGAGATAGTTTATAGGGTGTCTCCCACTCCAAAATATTTGTCGATTCAGAGGTTGGATTTTGGTGCTAACATCATCCACGGTTTTGGTGTCATGCTTTGTGGGACGATTTTTAGAAATGATGATGATGATGACGATAATGAATATAGTAATCAACATGATCATGTTGGAAATGATGACATGAATATAATAATCATCATGATAATGATGGAAATTATGATTATGATGATGACTATAGTGATCATCATGATGACAATGAAAATGATGGCATGATGATGATGATGATAATCATCATCATTGATAACATCATCATTGTTACTGTCATTTAGCTCATCATCATCATCAACATCATCATTGTCATCCAGGTCATCATCATTGTTATCATTTAAAGCATATATGGTTACCATTTAGGTGTCAAACTATGTGCACTTAACACTTAGAGTAGCATCCCAAATCAATTACAATTAAATTCTCCTTATGTTATGTTGTCTAGGTGCAAAATTAGGCACATTCTATCAAGATAATGATAAAGTGGACATAAATTGCATCCAATTTAGCATCCCAAATCAATTATATTTATATTCTCCTTATGCCAAGTTGTCTGGGTGCAAAGCTAGGTGCATTATATTGGGATGGTGCTGAAGCGGCCACAAATTGTGTCCACTTTAGCATCACATATTAGTTACATTTAAATTTTCCTTGTGCTAGGTTATCTAGGTGGATAACTAGGTGAATTATATCAGGATGGCGCTAAAGTGTAAACAAATGACGATGATGATGATGAGTAGGAGGAGGAGGATGGAAATTATGATGACTATGAGGATTATGATATTTTGGCTTGATTAATATTTCTTATGTCAATGGTAATTATGAACACATGATGTTAATGCAAATGAATGCATTTAATTTCTTGATCTTTTATATGTTATTTATCACTAGTTTGTTATTTTATTATAGCCAAAACATAAGTATTTTGGTAATTAAAAAACATCAAATAACCTAAAAAAGTTATCCTTGATTACAAAAATTAACAAACTCATTATATTTGAATTCACCTTCATTACCCATCCAAATATCCTTAACACTTCTACTAGATCCTTGATTTCAATGTAGCTGAAAGTTAAAGACTTTCAACTAAACAAAATCATGAAATCATGAAATTAATTACAATTAAATTATCCTTATGTTAGGTTGTCTAGGTGCAAAATGAGGCACATTCTATTGGGATGGCGACAAAGAAGACATAAATTGGGTCCACTTTAGCATCCCAATTCAATTACATTTATATTATCCTTATGTTAGGTTGCCTATGTGAAAAAACTAGGTGCATTATATTGGGATGGTGCTAAAGTGGACACAAATTTCATCCACTTTAGCATACCAAATCAATTACTTTTAAATTCTCCTCGTGCTAGGTTGTCTAGGTGCAAAACTATGCACATTCTAGATCCACTTTAGTACCAACTGTTTCTAGGTAAATTTCAAAATATTAGCCCAAAAAATCATTCTTTGTTGATGGGATTAAAAATACCCAAAGCCAATAAATTCGATGGTGCGGTATAATTCCAACAACTATATATTTCATCTACAAATACGTTAAGTCCTTACCTAGGTAGATTCGAGGTCCTACATTGAATGCAACAAACATATAAGAGTCATGAGGAGGTTCAAACCTTCCATTTGTTATCCACCTCTCAAGCTTGAACTCTAAGCAGTTAACCCCCCATATGGATTCCAACCTTTGAACTCAATAGATTGAATAGGTTATAGTTGTTCCCCGAGGTGCAAATGTGACACTAGGTAAGGTGTCATCCTTAATATCATATTTATAGTTTTGCGGAACAAAAGGATAGAACCTTAATCTCACTTAACTCACCGTCGATGATGATTATGACAATGATTATGATGATGATGATGACATCATCATCATCATCATCATCAACGACATCATTGTCATTTTCGTCATCATCTAATCACATCATCAACAATGTCATCATTATCATATTCATAATCTCCCATTGTCTCGTCATCATCATCATTGTCAACATGGTTTTTGAGCCACATAAGTAGGTTGCATGGCCTAAGACATTGATTTCTTTTCCCACATCATGCCCTCATTGCCAATTTCATCATCATTTTCATTGTCATCGCCATTGTCATCATCATCATCATCATTAATATATAATCACATCATCAAATGTCATCATCATCATCATCATCATCATTGCCATAGTCATTTTCATCCTCATCATCAATATCACCATTCATGTCATTTTCATTCTCATTCTCATTGTCTAGTTATTGTCATTGTCATTACACGGTATTATCATAAGTCTTTTTACCTAACTACACAACTCTTAATAATACTACCTCCTTTATTAGAAATGGTGTAACATATACATTAAAATTTGTGGCGAATTTACCTTTGGCATTATATAAATGACAAGACAAAAAAACAAAAAAATTAATAATTTTTATTCTCTTAACTTTCCTTTTATAGATTAAATAAATTTTCATATTGTGCAACCAAAAAAACCTCTATATTATTATATAAATAAATAAGAAAGAAAAAAAAAATTATACTAAAACCAAATCAAAATTATTATAAAATTGTGTATCTAATTTTAATTTTAATATATATATATTTATGAAAGAAAAAAAAATGTATACTAAAACCAAATAAAAAATACTTATAAAATAGTGTATTTAATTTTAATTTATAGATAGATAGATAAAAATCACAAAATAAAATTAAAATTAAACACACAATATAAGTTAATTTTCCTCGTTTACATTAAGTTTATATATTTTATATTAAAAACAATCATACATTTTCTTTAATTATTTTTTCTCTATATCTACACCTAACCAATTTAACTCCATATTAACTCAGAATACTAATTAAACTCTCTCTACATCTAAACCTAACCAATTTAACTGCATGTTAACTCACAATAGTTGTCTTTGTAAAACCTTTAACTATCACATATTCCTTTACAAAAATATAAAAATAGGAGTCTTCAATAAAATATTTATAAATTTTAAATTCAATATCAACTTGAAATTCAATTTTTCTTTTCTGGTACTTTCCATTTTCACTTAAAGTGGTGGCGGCTTATCCTGGGAAGGAGGATGAAATTAATGAAAAAACCAATTTTTAATTAGGAACGAGTGGTGGCTTATCGTGGGAATGACGAAATCAAAGAGAGTCTGATTTGTTCATGGGTAAAGTGGAGGTAAATTTGTAATTACTTTAGCATAACACTGTACCATCATTTTGGGTTTTCTTTTGTCCTTTTTGGGTGTTGAAGATTGAAGTTTTATTTTGTCCTTTATTTTCCTGGCCTTGAGTGTTGAAGATTCCATGGTTGTTGTGCAGAATTTTTATTCCATCATTGTCAACCCATATGTATAGAAGCACGATGCTCAGTACTAGATTAGAGGTGGTCAAGGATCTTCCCATGTTTGCAAGGTATGCAAAGAAAAATTATTTCTTAAACTTATTTTAATTAAATTCTTTGTAGTTGGGGTTTTTCATGGGTTTTGATTTATATAGTAAATTCTAGGTTGCAAAGATGGTTAATGCATGTGATATCCATTTGTGTTTATGTTTCTACACACTATTAATTCAAAACTAGTGCTAATTGTAGCGCATTTGAATGCATTATTACAATGACTTTTTTTGTTTCTTGAGTTTACTTTAGGGTTTCGGATCCGTCTCTCAGTGAAGCTCTAAAGTTGAACTTTTTACTGATGATGATGATGACGATGGTTAACGTCCACTGAGACCAAACTTTGGTCTATCGGACCTAAAAATAAATTAATTAATTTGTTTGTTTTAAAATTGTATTCCTATGCTCAAAGAGCTTGGTGAGAAGCGCCCTGAGCTCACTATAATTTTGACAAGTTAAAAGGATAGGAAGGTCGGTATTGCAACAGAGATTATGAAACTGAGATCTAATGTGGATGTATGCATGACACTCTAAGAGGAAGTGATTTTCATCTTCAATGTTGATATTCTCATAGAAACGGCAGATCCTTTCCATCCATGGTGTTTTAGGAACTGTCCAACGACATGTTTCACTATGGAGCTCATAAGAGTTCGTTCTTATCTTGACTATATTAGTTTTTTTCTTTGAACTGGTTAAAACAGAGAGATACTTTTGATCTTCTAAAGTATGGTTGATGACCTCCTTATAATATCTTAACTTTCGTTTAGCCTCTAAATCTTTCTCACACCACAATTTCTCTTTAAACTTAGAAGTAACAATATTTTTAATGTTATTAATATTTTGCATTGCAACATTTTCGTTGATCTCCCAATGGTTTAACCAGGCCCTCCTATCTTTATACCAACCTCGCTTGAGCCTTAGGTGGCCTTGGTTGGAATTAAAAGCTATCTTAGGAAGTCTATGGTCTCCCATGTTATTGATTTTGTGTTTGTACAGCAGGACCCCAGACATAGCTAGGCTCTCGATGGGGGAAAATCCCACTTCTATAAGGAGAATAGGATAAGGTGTATTGCTTTTAATTTTGAGGTTATACGTTATAAAATGCTTCTGGATTTTCTCAAACTTCCTCCAAGATTCTCTAGAGATGCTACAACCCCAAACCTCATAACCATACAAGATAACATGAGTGACTAAAGCTTCAAAAAGGAGCTTCTTTTTATCCCACATCACCAGATTTGCTGCTTTGAAATTATTTTCAAGACCAAAATAAGCTTTCCACCCTCCATTAATCATTTTCTCAATGCTATAGTTCCAGTTGAGCTTGTTATGAATATCAATCCCAAGGTATTTGTAAGAAGACACTTCCCCCAAGTTTCTATTGTCTTACACAAAATTAGCGTAAGTGTCCCTCTTGGATTTGATAATCATAAATTTTGTTTTGTCAGTGTTGACAGTCATACCCATGGTAGAGCAGAAATCCTTAAGAAGTCGAAGTTTCTTATCAAGATCATACGGATCCCTTTCCATAAGAACAATATCGTCAGCATAGAGAAGAAGGATGATGACTATCCTAGCTAATAATGTGCCAGCACAACCCGCTTCCTCTAAACAACCTTCTAGCTTATCGATGTAGATGCCAAATAGGGTAGGGGAGAGGGGGCAACCTTGTTTAACTCCGATATTGCACTTAATATCTCTCGACCACCCCTCGTTGCTCTTAAACTTGGCAATTACAATCTCGTATAGCCTTATTGAGGAGGCTCTCAACTCAAAAGGAACCTTTAGCTCTTCTAATATATTCTAAAGGTTACTATATTCCATATATTTAATATCTTGTGTTCAATCCCTGTGTAAATATGACATTTTCATTTTTCATTTTTTTGTGCTAAATAAATTAAGGTTTAAAATAGATCTATAATAATGTAATGACCATAATAACCAGAAATACTAGTCCTTCTCCAATCAACCTATATAGTTCATTCTTCCAACTTCACCCTTGATGGACTTGGCACCAAATGTAGCTATTGGTTAACACCGATTGTACTTACCAGCCATTTTTTCACGATTAACTTCATCTCACCAAAAATATTTTTCCTCAACCTATATAGTTCATTCTTCCAGCTTCACCCTTGATGGGACTTCGCACCAAGTGTAGCTATTGGTTAACACTGATTATACTTACCAGTTTTTTTTTCACAATTAACTCCATCCCACCAAAAATATTTTTCCCGAGCAAATGTTTTCGTTCGTCGTTTCTTGAACAACCACTCTATTTTCTAGTCCACTCAAGGGTAAGCATTAAGTTTCTTTCTCTATTCGATCGATATGATCTAATGCTCTGTTTGCTTACCAACCTTCCAGCTAATTCAGAAGGGTAAACATAGCACACATATTATATATGGTGGGTTTTACTATGCATAAGAGAAATGCTACTATGATGATAAAAAAATCAAATCTTAAACTTCCAAATCAAATTAAAAAAAATCAAATCTTAAACTTCTATATCAAAATAAAAAGGTTGAGTTTACAGGTCAATAGAAAACTACAATTTTTTTGTATGTTTCCCCACAATCAAGAGTTAGACATAGCATTGTTTCTCCACAATCAAGATACTACGAACCCAAATTTTCTATGACTTTGTATAGAGATCCCATTGTTGCTTTTATGACTCAAAAATACCCAATCTATCATGAAGGTGCAAAGAGGCTTTATTTCTAGCCTATAAAATGTATCAACACAACACGCATGGAAAGAAGGGAAACATGCATCCATAACAAAATTGAATGATCACGGGTGATGCCTCATGTATGAAGGAGAAAATGTAGTTCTAAGGCACATATGAATTGAAATAGTTGGCATTTTTACGTTGTATCCCACATCATTATGCATGTATAATTCAAAGTAGTTATTTATGTTCTTTGTAAATTTATACTTTAAAAAAAATTACTTCCATTGTTAATATTGACCTCATTTTGTGATGGATGAATTTATGGAGAAGCTTATACCTTAATTCAATGTTGCCTATTGTCGAAATCTCAATAGCATTATAAAATTTTGTGTTATTTTCAAAATAACTATTTATTATCAATGGTGAATAATGACCATTAAATCTGTAGAAGTAAACCAAGGGGGGCTCTAAATAATATACCAATATGACATACCAAGAGGCTTGCCCAAGTAAACCAAGGGAGTCTAAATAATAGATCATATGCCATACCAAGAGGCTTGCCCAATCTGTAGAGTCTTTAAGAGGATGAGAGAAGTATATTTACCCGTTACTGAGTTGGCTTGTTTGGGGGATAGTTGAAAATAAGTTATAATAATTTTGAATTTTAATAAATTTGATGTGGTGTTTGATTAGGGTTATGGCTAAACTAAATCTTCTGGGATTGTAACATTGAGATTTCCAAAAGAAAGAAATAGTTTTTTTTTTTTTTGTAAACTACACAGTATTTTATATTACAGGGGCAAAAAATTACATCCAAAACTCATGACTGTCTGAGGTTGAAAGAGGCAGAACCTCCTTCAGAGCCTCTCAAAAAATAAGTAAACCTTCTAACCAGATTCACTCTAGTAATGTTCATGACTGATAAACAAAGAGACGGGGTTACAGAGAACCATAAAAGACAAATTATACTCTTGCATATACGCAGAGCCATACTGTAAAAAAGACTTATAGTAATAAACTAAAAGAACGTAAACTATAACCATAAAGCCTACAAGCGACGAAACCAAAAAAGACCTGTTCAAAGCGAACATTAAGCCAAGAGAAATTCTTCAGTGATGGGGCAAGCCCATCGTTCCTCCTACGACACAGTAGGCGAATTAGTGGTGGCAGTTGGTGCCAGAGTCAGAGAAGGTGGTGGATGCTCCGTTTGTGAGGTCGACGAGTCCTTTAATCGTTTGAAAAGAGGTTCTACAGTAGATGGAACCAGGAACGGCTTGGCGCATGGCGTTTTGGTAGAAAAACCTGTTGCACTACTGCTGCCACCCAGACTGGTAATAGCAGGACCACCTGTATCGCTTCCACTAGAACTGCCACCCTAAGCACCACCCCCTGAGTTGTGGACGTTTAAACTGAAAATGCTAACCGTTCCTTTCCAAGAAAAGGATTTGTCCATGGCCGTCAATTGTGTATCTATCTCAGCAATTTTAGTCTTCATGGAGTGAACCGCAATTCGTGCTTCCGCCCAATTACTAAGCATGTCCTCCGCTAAATTGCCAAGCATGTTCTTTAACATCCAGCAATGATTAATTCGACCGCCTTCCTCACCTGTCGAAAGCTTATGGTTGAGCACCTTGTTCTCCCAAGCTTCCACTAAAACCCGAACATGCGCAGAAATATGTGGTTCATAATCCGCCATAACAGGTGCACTACAGCCCCTCTGTGTCTTCGCCCTACCCGAATTAGCATGCCTAGGGGTACCTCGCTGGCGGGACATTGTCGCAGATTTTAGCCTGAATCCAATATGCAGAGGAGTAAAATCTCCGGCGCGGGCTCTGGAACACACAGTAGCAGCCGCGAGACTGTAAACTTTCCACCCAACTGCTAGTCGAACTCTGCTATCCTCCATAACATAAAACTGGAGCTGAATCTGTATTAACCTCCTGTCAATCCATGTACCTGTCACCATTAAACCTCGCAGATGGGCCATGAATGAGACTAGGACGACGTACCTTCGCCAGCCCAAATCGCACGCTCCGAAGTGACCGAGGAGATTGCTTCCGAGCCCAGAGAATCCTGCGAAGGTTGACGTCAATCCTGAGCCGGGTGGTAAGAGTTCATCACCACATGTGCCTGAGTCGGTGGTCGGAGAGCAGGCCGAGTGTCGTCAGAGTTAGTCGGACAGGTGTCAAGGCTATCTCCTACAATCGAGCGAGAAGGATCGGAGCGGGCTGCCTGAGTCGATGGCTAGAGAACCGTCCAAGAGTCGTCGGAGAAGGCCAGACAGGTGTCGTCGGGAGTGTCATCCGCATCCGGGCCAAAAGAAAGAAATAGTTACTTTGGATAGAAAAGAACATTAGTTCCAAGCCTTGAGGAAAAAGTTGTAATTCTAGAAATAAGGAGGCCTGTCACCCAAATCAGCGGGGAGAGGTATGGCTTCGTGGGCCTACCATTATGACAAGTAGATGCATTTAAAACACATATTTGCATATCCATATTGTATTTTAAAATTGAATTAAGCGAAATTGATGAAATGATGGTTTTAGTCTTTTGTGTTTATGTATACTCCTCACTTATCTTTGTCACTTCACTTCAACCTTTTTGCATTGAAAGATGCTGGGAAGAAACATTGAACCTTTTTCTCAACATCTATATGGTTGATATGTTGCAAATGCTACATTTTCCTTACTATTATAAGTATGATTAATGATTTTTACAACAGAATTCTACATTTTACTCAAAATATTTACCGTTATGATGAGGAGTTTATAACCATCAATGATGAGGACAAAAGGATTTTACATAGAAGAGTTTTTGTTTCTTTGTAATTAAAATTTTAACATTTAATCTTTTATGCATCTCTTATTGTTTTCTTCTTATCCAAATCTGTCAAATGTCTTTATTCTATTCAATATTTGAACTTGCTTGCAGGATGTTGTTTTCCTCTGCATAAAACATTGATAGAAAATATGCATATGCCTCGTGTCTTATGTTTTCATCATGTAATGAGCAATGCCAATAAATGGTGTAATTTTTGGCCGCATGTTTCTATTTCCTTTCTTTTGGCTTCATTTTTCCTGCTTTTTGTTTTGATTTTATTGACATTTATTTAGCAATGATGTGAACCCGCTTTCAACCATTTTTTCTGCTTTTTACTTTGATTGTATTGACGTTTATTTATCAGTAAAGTGAACCCTGCTTTCCAAGGTACATTGATAACCGGTAACGATAAAGTGCACTATATAAGAATGAAAAGAAATTTTTATGGGAGCAAGGGAGCAATGAAAAGACACTAATAAATAAATGCAAATGTGAAGTAGTTTTATTTTACTTTAAAAGGTTTTGTTTTGATATGATTGAGAGACTTTGTACCAAAAGATTTTGGAAGTGGAGACAATCATTACTTGCAATCCCAAAATATTTATTATGTGAGAAATAATTTTTCTTTTTGTTAATTTATAATGCATAAAGTAAGGTTTATGTTGGGTGACAAGAGATTGGTCCATTTAGCCAAATAATCAAGTGAGGTCTTGTAATCTTCTTGGGAGAGGCTTGCTGATGAATCTTTTTTCCCTAAATTATTTTGACTTTTAAAGTTTGACTCTACTGAAAATTTGTTGTGGTTGGTTTTATCTTTATTCGGTCTATGGAGTTGTTTGATAGAAATGTAAGGAGGGAATATGTTGTCTCTAGTTTTAAAATAAATTTGGTTGCTTACATAGGAAAACAAAGAAATGTAAGGAGGGAATATTTTGCCTCTAGTTTTAAAAGAAATTTGGTTGTTTACATAGGAAAACAAGTAGAGTGGAATAAAAACCTTAAAATATAGTTCTTAATTAAACATTTAACAAAAATTAGATTGGATGTTTTGAAATTCTGTATTTATTTTGGTTCTTGCTTCCTAATATTTTCTTTGTTTTCTTTTTAAAAGTAGTATATTTCTTGTAATAAAACTTGATGGATTTTGGGGGATTTATATATGTGGACGAGAAGCTTTCAAGTTACACAATACTTGAGTATTTATATACTCATGAATAAGAATAGGATCCAATCTAAAATACAAGCATATTTTAGTGTTTTGTGGTTTCCAAATGGTAAAATTGTTAGATAAAAATTGACTTAGAGTTAAGTAATTTTTGGAAGTTGGAACTGACTGCTTATGTCTTTTTGGTTGGGGAAACTTATCAAACACTTAAATGCACATATATAGATGTCACTGTATAAACCCAAGAGTCCAGATCTGAATATTAATGTTAAGTGTCACATGTCTTGGGTGGTATCTTATGTCAAACACTTTGTCGTATCTCTATCTAAGCTACTTTTTGGGATTGATTCTTTGTCTTAGAGCATTGAATGATTGTTTCAGGTATCATGTGTCACCATATTGTTATCAAAAAAATTGTATGTAAAGATTTCATATACATGGAAAACCAAGGCATTCACCACATGATAAGAAAAAGAACTGTAGATTTCAAAACAATAACAGTGCATACTAGGGACTAATTTTTAAAGGGGATTTTCAGATCTGTAGCTTATTTCAAATGACAACCACTTACTGTTAACATAAAGATTCTCAAACTGATAATGACTGGGACGAATGGCATGATCGGAAGTCGGTACGCAATAGTAGAAATGTCTTCCACAAGGTACAGTCTCTTTATTTCAAAGGTACAGGCTGGGATGTCCCTTTTTAAAGGCTTCAAAACTGATATGAACCTTGACACCAGCCTATCCTTAGAAAAGAATTGAGGACAGATTTCTAATCATCCACAATGTTGTTAGTATCCTACACACATTAACCAAGTCTTTAACCAAACACAAAGAAGTGAAAAATCTATACTCTGATTTGGTTAGGGACATTACAAAGTATGTGAGGCAAATAGAGGGGGCATGTATATGTAGGTTGATTGTAATGTTTAGTGTCCTTATAGAAGGTTCTTTTTTCTTTTATTTTTTTGGATTGACTGGGGTATGGCCTAAACAGTGATGAAATCAACCACTTTGGCCCAAGATAGCCAGGTGGAGTTGTCCATGCCTAGCTTGGCCACTTTTAGCACAAACTAATTCAAAACCAGTTAAAACAACTGGTCCATACAGGATTGAGTGAAAATAGGTCAGAACTGGCATTTTCTGATAACATTTTTATATGCACCATTTTTCTTTTCATTGCTAGATGTAGAATATTGTTGTTTTAGTTTTTGGTATAGTTATTGACTTTGCAATATATGATAAGATGATATTAACAAAAAAAGAAAATAGACAGTTTGGCTATTTAAGTTTGGAACATTCTCTTAGTACATACATATAAGGCCTAGCCAAATTTTGAATCTATATCAATATTGAAATCTTTTGAGGGAAGAATCGGAAACATAAATATAATTCACTAATTTACCCAGTATAATATTTAAACCTAACATACAATGTTGATGGGCATGATTAGGATGGTTAAAAACCTTCCACCCATTCTTATGGAAATTTAAATAAGTATTAATTTTTATAATATTTAGAGAGATCTCAAAACGCAACATAAATGTCTTGAATATGATTGGTCAAAAATTTAATTAGTTCATCTTCTTGGTTTTCAATGTGAAATCACTCAATGGCAAGTCAAGACAAATAGATTTTTATTCTAGTAATAATTGGATGGAAGAAAAGTACAGAGTATTATGTAAAACATTTTAAATTGCAGAAAGATAAGATTTGTCTCATGTTTGTTTCATAGATCTTAACTCATTTGTTGTTGAAGAAATATTTCAGGATTATGGGGTGCATTGGGATGCAATTCGTTCAAATAAGGAGAGATTAATGGTCCATCTTCATGTAATGTCACAAATTGTTGAGAGATAGAATCAGCCAGAAGATAATGATACTCAAGCTAGTCAGTTTGCACGAGCTCTAAAGAAGGTGATATTCTCCTGCTATTTGATTAACAACTTTTTTCATTTGAAGTTGCATTTAGAAATTCATTGTCAAAAGTATCTTGAACTGGAATATTTAGTTAATCCACTTGATTTAATGTTCTCCTGCATGTACATGCACATGCACATATGGGGTAGTGTTTACTGTGATAGACACCATCATCTCCACGCCAATGTTGGGTAGCCTCCAAGTCTGTTTGGATTCCGCAGCTTATTACAAAACTAAAATAAAACCGGGTGATTTAAAATAATTTTATGGTTGTGTAGGTTCCTTTTCCTTATATGGTCAAGTTTCATCCTAGAAAATTATTGTGATCTGAGCTTGACGTCACGGCTAAGCTAAAACTGAGTCATATTGGTTGGAATCTTCATGTGCTAATGGAATACCGAGGTAATTATCCTTATAAGTAATGTGTTTAAGTTCTCAAATGGAAATGGGCGGGTGAGTGGAATCCACATGAGTCTCTTAGCAGTGGCTTCCATACTGTTGTGTTGATCATGATCGTGCATCCAGGGAATGGCATGATATGTTGGAGGTGACTGTAGGAAAGGATGTAAACTCATATAGTATATCTTATATATTTGCATGGCTTGTACCCTCAAAGGAAAAGACATGAAACAAGCTTTGATAAACTACATCAAAATATTTGGATCGACAGGAAGGTTAGTCAATTATTTAGTTTAAATGGTTTTAAATTGGAGCATCTTTTGCACTGGCTTACAAATACAGTCAAGCTAAGAATAATATTATACTACAACTATAGTGAATCTAATCAGAAGTTTATTTATTTTTATACATGATTTATGTTACTTTGCAGTAAAAAATTTATTTTTGTATAAAAATAAAAAATTTCAAAAAAGGTTGCTTTGTAGCTCAATTGTACTCTTTGAAATATGCCCTTCAACATGTAACCATGGATCTGGTTAGCTCCCCAAAATATTTAGATATTATGAATAATATCAAATAAAGGGCCTTTTAGCTAGAGCTAAAACTTTACCCTAGGAATAGTTTGCCACTATCTTCTAATCAAAGGCTATTTATGAAGTACTTAAGCAAATTATGTTGATTGGTAGTTAAGGGAAAGAAACAGAGGGTAAAAGAATTTAATTTCTGGATTTATAAGAAGCAACCTCTCACTTCAGAATTCATGTTCCTAAGCACACATTGGAGTCCATTCAACTCAATTTCAACTGCTTCTGCATGACCTCCACCTTTGATTTCTATTAGAAGCCGACAAATTTCCCACTTTCACTTGGAAATCGTTTGGCGATCTTGTTTCCACTATTAAGGGTTTGGATTAACACCATTTCCTGTTTCCTTTGGGGGTGCCATTTATCTCGTATGAGAAACCTTTTTGGGAAGAGTAGCTACTATTTTTGGAGGTGGGTGAGTAAATATGGTTGTGCTCACTTTAAAATGTTATACCCACACTTGGATTCATGCTAAAGTGAGTGACTGAGCCACTGTCACTAAATGCACTTCCTTTTAATTATAAAGTGTTATGACCTTCATGTCTCTAACTAACCATCCAAATACTTTGCTTGATATGAAACACATTTACCAAAGAGATCTCCAATATTTGGTAGTTGAATAGTAACTGCCCATGCTAAGCATGGATTTTCATTTCTTTCACCACAAGGTTCTCATATTTGTTCGTCAAATATTCCTATAATTATTTAATTTGGCTGATTTTCAATTCTCTTGTAGACTAGGAAATACACGAGTTTGTTTAAATTCCTTAAACATGATTGACACTAGCCTTTTCAAACAAGTCAAGAATGTGATTAGTATCTGGTATCTCATCCTTCATTTTTAAGTGGCAGTTGTTTCAGTTCATTTTAACCACCTTTGTTAAGGATTGGAATAACTCCATTTGTCAAATTTTTAATTCAACATTTTCTATACTTAATAAATCTCAGGATCACATAGTACCGTGCAAAGAGTAAAATGTTAATGAATCATAAATGTCGAAAACATTCCTTGAGATCACTTGAAATTAGCACATTGCGGTGAAACATTAATCCTTCAAACATTACTGTAATAAAAACAAATATCAAATCAATTCCAATCTTGTATCATTAGTAAGTGTCAAAATTTTATGAGTGTCAAGTGCTGATATAAATTTTATGAGTGTCAAAATCATACACAACAATCATTTCCAGCTCTGTACAAGTCCTATTTTCACTTGAAAATAAAGGTATTTATGAACTGAGGTTTCTTAAAATCATTTTTTCCAAGATTTAGCATCATTATATAGTGTGTTGATGACTTAAAATTACAACAGTACCCTCTTATTGCAATATGGTGTAAACAATGGTTATTTTGCTTGAATATCATTGTATTCTCATTTAAGTATGTGTCTTCATGTCCTCTTATCATGGGTCTCTTAATGGGGTATGATTAAATATCAATCCTTAAACAAACATAATGGTTTCTAGGAAATAGTGATTTTTGCAATACCCTTAAGCTAATTTCTTGAGTTTTGTTCAAAATTCCTAGAAAAGGTTTATGGATTTCATAACCTGCTTGACCATATATTGTGAACTTATGCAATATATCATCCTTTCCCGACCATTAGATACTCAAAGTTGTGTATTGATCATTTTTACCATTATAGAGGACTCTATAAGTTAGGTTCCCAAATTCTTAAAGGGTGCTAGCTCAATGGAAGAGCATCTTCCTTACAAGAAAGAGGTTGGTGGTTCGATTCCTCCATGCCCAAATAATATTATAATATCAGTTAAAAACAACTAAATTAGTAACTAGAAAATAAGAGATAAGTGAACAAACAATGATAGATAAGTGACCAAAAAAATGACCAAAATTCGTATATAAAATTACTAAAAACGACTAAATTAGTGACCAAAAAATTAGAGATGTGAAACTAGGCATTAAAAAGGATGCAATGCGTGGCACTAATGATGAAGCCAGACATGGCGTTGATATGGTAGAAAAATAAGACATTACTTTGGATGCAAAACATAGCACTGCATAGGAAGAAAAATATGGTGCAACAATAGAAGAAATATTTGGTGTCATTTTGGTACCAAAACACGATGCAAAAAAGGAAGCAAAAATTGACACATATTTGGAAGTAAAACATGGTGCAAAATGGGATGCTAAAGTGATAGAAAAATGGATGCAATATTGGATGCTAATATGGTGCTATTAAGGATGCAAATATGGCGCTAATGGGGATGTCATTTAAGAAGAAAAAACAAACACTCGCTAGGAAGAAAAATAGGGCATTATTTAGGAAGCAAACCTCGACGTTGTTTAGGCAGCAAAGTTGGACGCTATTCTGGAAGCAAAAAAATAGACGTTATTTTGGACATCATAAAGAATGTTATCTAGGAAGCAAAAAAAGACGTTTTTTGAGACACTTTAATTTTTTTCCATGACATGTCCCATTTAGCGTATAGTTTGACCACTCAAGGTAAAAAAAAAAATTACACTAAAAATGGACACTAAATGGGACATAATTCCAGGATTTGTTGTAGTGTTTGAGACCATAGAGTGCCTTTTTCATCTTGTAAACATAGTCTCTATTTTCTGATAATAGGAAACCTTCAGGTTGTTCAATATAAACCTATTCTTCTATTTTTCCATTCAAAAATGCAGACTTGACATCCATTTGATACACTTTAAAAATTTTATGGCTTGAGAGTGCTAGAAACATTCTGATTGCTTCAAGTCTTGCCAAAGGAGCATAAGTTTCATCAAACTCAATCTCTTCTACCTGAGCATACCCTTTACATACTAATCTTGCCTTGTTCCTTATCACTTGACCATTCTGATTGAATTTGTTCTTGAAAACCCATTTGGTCCCTATAACATTCTTGTCTTTAGGTCTTGGGACAAGTTCCCAGGTCTCATTTTTCTCAATGTGATCTAATTCTTCATTCATGGCTTTGACCCATTCATTACTTTTGTTGGCTTCTGTAAAAAAAGTAGGTTCCACTATTAAGAGTAGGGCTTGTTCATTAAACGATAATTGTCTTCTTGTACTAAATCCAACATCTTTATCACCTATGATCTGTGTCTTCGGATGATTCTTCTGTATCCTTCTAGATGGAACTTTTGTATCAAATATTGGGGAGTCTTCTTCACTTTCCTGTGTATCTTCCTTCTCTGTTCCTTATTCTTCATCATGAGTACTTTTGTCCTCTTGTAAGTCTTCATTATTTGTATTTTCAGCACTGTCGTGACTTCTTTGTTTTATATCATCTATTCTTACATATGCACTTTCTACAATCTTGTGTAACCTTTTATTGAAACATCTATATGCCTTCTTGGAGGATGAATATCCTAGAAATATTCGTTCATCAGTCCTAGAGTCAAATTTTCCAAGATCATCCTCGTTCCTTTTAATGTAACACTTACTGTAAAATACTTTGAAATATTTGATTGAGATTGGTAGTCCATACCCTAGTTCATAAGGGGTGTTACGGAGAGAAATTCCTATGGCTTAGGGTATCACAACAGACAGCTTGACTCCATAAATCAATCCTTTCCAATATGCAAGAGAAATCAAATATCTAACACTAAAGGATCAGACCTTGTACCTTATTCTGGACGGTTGAAGTAGATCCCTGTTGAGCTTTCCAACTTCAGCTTGAATTAATGAATCACTTCCTCAACAATAAGTAAACAAGACAAGCATACTATATATATTGGTGTTAGATCTATTCTAGCGTATATAATCAACAACGTATAAGCATTTGAAATCATCCATGGATAAAATATTCATTCAAACATACATTATTGGACAGGAAAAGATATTTCTATTAATATAAAATCAGAGATTACAATGAATACAACCTCTGTCAGCACGTCTATGAATCGGAGAAACTGAATCCCCCACTTGGGCCTCCACCACCTCAATCCTCCATCTCTCGATAGAAAGCTCACAAGCAAAAGGCAAGCTTGGGAAGAACACCAAAGTGCTCCAAGGGACAAAGGGATGCAGACTCAAGCATAAGTTCTGGCAACAATGGACTATAGTTTCTTTGCTCTCAATTCTCTTATGCCTTCAATGTATCCAAAGGGTTCCTTATATAGCTTTTCAATGGGGTAATGAAAGGTAGAACCCGAGCGATCTCAAGGCATATGGAAGGCTAGGAGACAAGTGAGTCGGATCCATGTCAAGGAAAACCCCAAAAGGATTTGGATTTTGTACACATCCCGATGTACGCAATTTTAGGGGTCAAACCTGCGTATATGCACGATAAGGGGTTTAAAATTCATGTATAGCAATTTTCACATGTTATTAGGGATGGTCTAGGAAACATCAAAGGACAAAAAATGGTCCAATGGGTCTAAGGAGTCTGCAGAGGGACAGGGGAAGGCCATACAAGTGTGATTCACCTGGTGTGGTAAAATTAGCTATAATAGATGCCCCCTAATGTGTGAGGTCAGAGGGGTCATACAATGACCGAAATACATTATAAGTCCATCCCAGAAGTGGAGTGATGAAGAATACCAAATGGAATACCAGCCACCCAATCAGCATAGTACAATGATACAACTCTACACATAACTGCAAATACATATAGCAGTCTCGGATACATAAGAGTACAATGGCCATGAATAAGCATGATACAAAATATGACATAAGTGGTCATCGCCACATACAATATACATAAATCAGAATCTCCATGATGAAGATATACAAAGGATCATGATCTCCATAATGGCTGAAGATATACAATGGATCAAGATCTCCATAATAGCTGGAAATGTCTGACACATACTGGAATCAAGTCACGAGAGCTGAAATCTCATGAACACTGGCACAATCAAGGAGGTAGCATATAAGAGATGCCACCAATATGGAAGGTCTTCTACACAAACCGCTACGAGTACAAGTCCTACTATGTGAATAGAGGTGTCGAGGTCGAACATAGTAGTCCATCGTATGATTACCGGTCATTGATGTATACCGTTAACAGATGTGAGATCACCCACCGATAATGATAATGGGAATCAAGGTACTAGAGTGCAAACTAACAAGTGTGAATAAATGTGTTGAGGTCGAACACTTGAGAGGATCCATCGATTAGGGGACATTGATGTATTCCAAAAAACTGTCGATGGTGAGAGAACCTGCCACTAATGACTGCAAGTCTCAAGGCACTCAAAAATGACTCTAGATTCCAATCCTAGAATAAATGATCTGAATTCGATGGGATGAAATCCGCTGGAAGGAGGGAATTAAGGAATCCCCCATCATCCAACATGAGGTACTCAGCAAAGTTGTATAATGTGGAAGGACTTGATCATAAGGTGCACGAACCAGTAACTCTACTGGGAATGGCCGACATGCAAAGTCAAGATAACTGAGGAATGGCCTACTTAGGTTTCAACTTCCTTCAAACAAGATCATAACGGAAAATGGTGACTAAATAAAGGCAGCATAGACTCGATATACAAAATTGGGACATCTCTGGGACACAGGAGGCATCGATAGAGGCTCCATGGGGACTGGAAGCTTAATCAGTGGGTGGAGATAAACTCAGATAAAAGAGTAAAGATCCTAAAGTCAAACTATAAACCCAACCAGTAGATGTGATATACAGTGCTCTATTCGAAGGCGACATGACTCGACAACTACCAAAGATAACATCTTTCCTTGTCCGGATTTTTGGTTTTTTAATTTTTTTTTGGAATTTTTCAAATATTTAAAAAGCTTGAAAAAGAATAAAACTGCTTTATAGTTACAGACTAGGAGGAGACGAGTGTCATAATGGGAAAATAAGCTACTTCCAAGCAGTGGAACATACCTATGCTCAATGCAAGGATACATGTGTAGGATAGCAACACTCAGGGGAAAGTCTCCTCCTGGTAAAAATAGGGAATCAAGCTGCAAAGGATATATAAAATGGCTCTGCATAGCTAGACATGAGACAAACTCGGGAAATATGGCTGAAACTCAATGTCAGGAAAGCCAGTGTAAGGCTCAATAAGGCAGGCAAATCTCATGATAATGCAATTACAACTTGACATAAGGGAGTTCTGAGGGAAATAGGCCAGCAAAAGATCAAGAGGAGTATGAGGCTCTTGCGAAATGTCATGGCAATACTATACAACAGAATCCCACACCCTAAGGGACAAAATGTCGGCATGGGCACCAAATGCCAATAAGGCGCTAACTAGGGTACCCATGTAAGGTCAAGCTCTACCATTCACATAATGCCACTTCTAAAACAGCAAGAAGGTTCTGTGACATAATAGAATGGGTTCATACCTAAGGCTATAATGAAACGGTCATAAGGTCATGCAAAATGAAATCGAAGGTGATCCTAACCTATATGCCATTTTAAACATCATACATGTAATAGGCATGAATGGGTCGAAACCTTGGAGAGAGTGTATAGAAATTGAACCCTACATGACAACCATATTAGTCCAAAACAACCCAAAATAGTCAATAAAGAATCCAAACTATAGGGAATAGGGAGGAATGATCATGACAAATAAATTCAAAGGAAACAATGTGGTGAACGATGGGACATAAAAGGAAAGTAAGGTGTAGACCCAACGTTCATGCATCCACTACCACCCCCATGAGGGTGACCACTGGTGTAAATACCGAGTGAAAGGAATAAAAATACTCCACAAATGGAGTAGAGGACGGAATGTGACCAATCCCAAATCTATGAGCACGATAAGGGGCTGTGATGCCCCCAAGTCTGACACCAGGGTCTGTACTAGGACTAAGGACGGGTGATAGGATACTAGGCATGCCGAAAATAAAAGGACCCAAATTCAAGAGAGCATAAATATATTCAAGTAACCGCGATCCCAAAGGCCAACTAGCGCACAAAGAACACACTCCTAAGAAAATCTACAGCCAAAATGCAAGCAAACCAAGGGGAGGATATGTGAACTCCCGAATGCAGCAAGTATGTCTCACCTAGGAGAGGCTCGAAACTCTCATACACTACAAGCGGAGGTATGTAACCAATTATAGTGGCCCACAGCTTCAACGCATAAAGCGACTATGTTTTTCAACCTCTACCTGGCTAGGACACCCGCAGAATAACCCCTGCAATGTACCCCCTCATTAACCTAGGTAAGTCAACTAAGGTCACCTCAATATAATCAATGCTCAGGAGGACAGTCGTAGGCGGGATTGACCGTATGGGTAGGGTAGTAAAGCCCAAAACTCTCGAAAGAGCCCCCAGATACGAATACAATCCTGGAAATATCTTCGGTGCTACTCAGTTATGACTAGGGGTCATCCCAATCAATAACCGCTCACACTGCCTTGTGCTTAACTCCCTTGTAAGAGGAGGATCCTAAGAAACACTAATTATACCAAGGAACTTCACACTCTCACCTGGACAGACACATACATGTTTCGTTTAGTGGTCTTGGAGAATTTACTCGCAATGAACTATTCCAAGACCCTAAAACCTAATCTTGTTGGTGCACCCTATAAAAGAAAAGAGTGTAATTCATTTTATTATGCGTTGATTTTAGTTGGCTATAATTACTAAAAGGGAAATGGTTGTGCAACTAGTGATATGAAGACTCAATAATGAAATAAAAGTGCACACCATAACAAACAATGCTAAGTGCAATCTTTGTCAAATGAAAAACAGGGTATGCCACTACATGAGATTCATAAATATATATTCATTTCTGAATGCCAATGCAATCCTTCCTATATGAAAGCCTAAACACAACTCTCATCCAAGCAATCCAATGCAAGTACCTCCTCAAATCCATATCTAAGATGCAACTAAGAGTGCAACTACTTTGTATTTTTCAATATAAAAGAATGAAAAATGCAATAAAGGTCATCTAAAACTCTCAGTCTCTACAGCAAGTATAAAAGACAAGCCCAGCAAGACACCGAGACAAAAAAGAGTAATGCACTAATGGCAAAACAAAAAGGATAAATGACTAAAACTACTTTCAAAGAAAAATCAATGAAAAAGCAGTCTCTGGTCACAAAAGAAGCATCCAACAGACAACATCAGACCCAAGGAAGACCCAACCACACTCACAACCCACCTAGCAACTTCCCACAACATCAAACTCACCAAAAGGGAGGATGTACGTGTCTGTTTAAAGAACAACTGCGTATATAAGCGACTTTTGGCCAAAAACCTGCATGTATACGTGGATTTTGGGCAAAAACCTGTGTGTATACGCAGATTTTGGCCAAAAACCTACATGAATACGCGACTTTTGGCCAAAAACCCGCATATGTACACGACTTTTGGCCAAAAACCTGCGTATACAAAGAAGGCAGTGGTAAAAAGCAGGCCCAGGATCAAACCAATAAAGGGGAGTGTCAATGGATGAACATACTATAAAATGCAACATAGAAACAAAGAGAAACAAAGAGCAAGTCATGAATATCAAGCACATTGTGCCCTCAAACCCCAAATAAAAACAAGGAGCGTCCCTAGTGGAGTCACCAATTCTGTTACGGAGAGAAATTCCTATGGCTTGGGGTACCACAATAGACAGCTTGACTCCAGAAATCAATCCTTTCCAATATGCAAGAGAAATCAAATATCTAACACTAAAGGATTAGACCTCGTACCTTATTCTAGACGGCTAAAGTAGATCCCCATTGAGCTTTCCAACTTCAGCTTGAATTGATGAATCACTTCCTCAACAATAAGTAAACAAGACAAGCATACTATATATATTAGTGTTAGATCTATTCTAGTATATATAATCAACAACATATAAGCATTTGAAATCATCCATGGATAAAATATTCATTCAAACATACATTATTGGACAGGAAAAGATATTTCTATTAATATAAAATCAGAGATTACAATGAATACAACCTCTGTCGGCATGTCTGCGAATCGGAGAAACTGAATCCCCCACTTGGGCCTCCACCACCTCAATCCTCCATCTCTCGATAGCAAGCTCACAAGCAAAAGGCAAGCTTGGGAAGAACACCAAAGTGCTCCAAGGGACAAAGGGATGCAGACTCAAGCACAAGTTCTGGCAACAATGGACTATAGTTTCTTTGCTCTCAATTCTCTTATGCCTTCTATGTATCCAAAGGGTTCCTTATATAGCTTTTGAATGGGGTAATGAAAGGTCGAACCCGAGCGATCTCAAGGCATATGGAAGGCTAGGAGACAAGTGAGTCGGATCCATGTCAAGGAAAACTCCAAAAGGATTTGGATTTTGTACACATCCCTATGTACGCAATTTTAGGGGTCAAACCCACGTATATACGCGATAAGGGGTTTAAAAGTCGCATATAGAAATTTTCACATGTTTTTAGGGATGGTTTAGGAAACATCAAAGGACAAAAAATGGTCCAACGGGTCTAAGGAGTTTGCAGAGGGACAGGGGAAGGCCATACAAGTGTGATTCACATGGTGTGGTAAAATCAGCTATAACAAGGGGTCTTGTCTTTATTCGCTCTGAGTTGTCCTCTATTAATTATATAGACAGTTGTGTATACTGCTTCTTCCCAATATGCATCTGACAGCTTTCCTTCATTAAGCATTGTTCTAGTAGCTTCTTGGATTGTTCTATTTTTCCTTTCAACCACACCGTTTTGTTGAGGAGTCTTTGCAACCAAAAATTGTCTCTTGATTCCATGTTACTCACAAAACTCATAGAACTCATTTGAAGTAAACTCTCCCCCATTGTCTGATCTAAGACATTTGATCTTCATATGTGTCTCATTTTCAACCATTGCCTTGAATATTTTGAACTTCTCAAAGGCTTCCGATTTTTCTTTGAGAAATGCCACCCATGTCATCCTTGTATAATCATCAATGAAAAACATGAAATAATATTCCCCCTGTAGGATTTTAGTACTTGTTGGTCCACGAGATCTATGTGCACTATTTCCAGAGGATGTGAGGTCATATGTTCTTTTGTTTTAAAATTGGCTCTAGTTTTCTTCCCATGTTGACAATGTCTACAAACTAAGTTTAGGGGTTTTACAATTTTAGAAAAGTATCTTACAGCTTCCTTCTTACTTATTTTGATAATATTGTCAAAAATTAAATGTCCCATCCTCCTCTGCTATAACCAACTTTTATCAACCATACTTAAGTAACATTGATTTTCATTTTCTAGGATGTATACATTGTTTGAATTTCTTATAGCAATGCCAACAACTCTTCCTGAGTCCTTTTTCCCAATATCACATTTCTTTGAGTAAAAAATACATATGTGCCCTTGATCACATGTTTGAATTACACTGAGACGATTAGGCTTGACATTTTCTACTAGTAATACATTTTCTACTTTGATCTTGTTATTGACAACAACTGTTCCTTTGCCAATTATCTTGGAAGAAAATTTGTCTCCAAAAGTTACTTTACCCTTATTATATTTTAGTGTTATGAATTTGTTTGGGTCATCAGTCATATGTTTTGAACACCCACTATCCAAGTGCCATAGGTTTTGGTTTTCTATTGCACATAGAGAAATCATGGAACTTTCCTTTTCTTCATTTTCCCTCCAATACTTCTTCTGTTTTGTGTCTTGAGACTTAATTGCAATAATCTTCCTTGTAGGAGTCATCAGTTTACAATCTATTGCCATATGTCCATGGTTATTACATTTGTAACACACTATGTCATATTTTTGAATAAGTGTAAAAAGGTTATGATTTCCTTTTGGTTTATTACTTGATGACTTATTCTTGTATTCAGGAACCTTTCCATAAGCTCTGTAATTTAAAGCTTCATGACCAAAGTTATTACAAGAGTAACAGTGACCTAAAAAGATCTACAAATATCTATTTGGTCTCTTAGGCACCATATTATTTCTGTTTTTATCTTGAGAGTTTAGGGAAGCTTTCTTGCTCTCTTCCTTTTTAACTAGACTCTTTAGTGCTTTAGCATAGCTTTTCTTGTTTCCTTCTTGATTAGTGAAAGAAAAACATTCTGGTTTATTTCTTTGTTAAAACCCAAGCCAAATCTATAACTTGATGCTCTTTGGCTATTCAAGATGTCATCTAGAATCTTTGAGTTATTCTCAAACTTTGATTTGATAGATCCATCATCAAGTTTTTTCTTGAATTGTGTGATCTCTTCTTTAAGTCTCTCAAACTCTTGTATTCTTATTTTGAGCTGCAGGTTTAGGTCCTCCTCAATCATTTTGGCATCTAGAAGTTGAGCTTCCAACTCACTAATGATAAGACTTGACTGTTTGTTCTTTTTCCTGCATTTCTCAAGCTCTTCAAGAGCGCTAACAAGTTCAGCTCTTACGTCTACTTCTCCTTCTACATCTGAGTCACTATTTGAAGTTTGAGTATCTAGACCCATGAATAAAATTTCAATTTCTTCATCTTCACTTGTATCTACATGTTCACTATCTTCCATGGTGTAGACAATTTTCTTTTTCTCATAGAACTTCTTCTTGTTTCCTATTTTACCCTTTTTGAATTTTGAGGTTTCTCTCTCATCACTATCATCTTGTTTAGAGTAAGTACATTTTAAATCAAAATGTCCAATTCTTCCATGGTTAAAAATTTTTAGGGGTAACTTTCCTTTATATTTTCTAGTACCCTTCTCAAGTTTTTTAATAAAAAGAGCTTCCTAATCATCTAGGTTCTCTGATTGATTTTTGGATGAGGCTTTAAATGCTACTTCTTTTCTTGAGGATTCATTTAGTCCCGTTCTCATCTCATATGCAGTGAGGATCACATGTAGTTCATCTACTGTCAGATGGTCAAGATCATCTCATTCTTCTAGGGTGGATATTTTTGAGTCATATTTCATTGGCAGTGTTCTTAGTACCTTGCTCACAACTTCTCTCTCTTTTAATTTTCCTCCAAGACCTCTAATAGCATTGACAACCTCATCTACTCTTAGAATGTATTCCCCAATATTTTCTTCTTTTTTAATTTTGAGGCTCTCAAACTTCCCTTTATATGTCTGAAGCTTGGATTCTTTCACTTTAGATACTCCTTCATAGATAATTTTTAACTTATCCCAGGCTTGTTTGGCAATCTTGCATCGCATAACTTTTGTAAATACGGAGTTTGTCAACCCACTCAGGATTTCATTTAGGGATTTGGAATTACCTTCATATTGTCCTAGTTCCTTTGGGTCTATAGGTGCTTGTTCATCTATTTTATACTCTTTCTTAGTTGCTTCCCAAACCTTCCATCCAAGGGACATCATATGGTACTTCATTCTCACACTCCAGTATACATAATTTTCTCCTATGAATAATGGCAATCTGTTGGTGGCTAAACCTTCTTGTTGATCCATAGTGGTTTTTAAATAGGATCTACCTTCCAGTGGTTAAACTGTAGTGAAGGAACCCGCTCTTGAGACACAAATTTTATCATGGAAACTTCAAAGAGAAAACCACCAATTCAAAC
>LPNX010403130.1:137847-159207 GCA_001517045.1 Pseudotsuga menziesii | reverse complement strand
CTGGGTTTATGCCTGCCACAACAGACAATGATGCTACAACACCTTTGTTTTATGTCTGCTACAATAGACAAGGATGTTACAACACCCTTTACAGACTTATAACCTGCCCTAGCACCACCCTGGACTGAATTTTATCAGTCTGTTTATAGAACTGTATTTACTTTTGGACTCTGTCACTCATGATCACAAAGACATCTCCTATCCTTGTTTGAATTATGCATAAATATCATCATATCTTTACTTGGATCATCGTGTCTTTTCATTGAAGCATTTTGCGAAATTTCTTTGTGTCCTTTTTTAAATATTGATTTTCATCATTAAGTTAAGTTTTAGTAAAACTTAGATTTTGTAGTGTCAACCAAAATTAAACTGATCTTCAATTTTGGTTGTTCTGCCAAAATATTCTTCAAAGGTGTTTATCGCCAAGTTTCCGTTTAATAGAATCTCTAATATCAGGCTCTCTGTGCACGGTCATTCTCACTTGACTGTACAGTATTTTTATTCATGTTCTACATTTTAGCAGAACAACTAAATCTAATAATCCAGCCAAAGGTTTTTCCAGCCTCGGATTTCAAACTTTCGGTAAGCTGGTTTCCATAAAAATTCTGCATCCGTTCCTTCTTGTTAACTAACTCGTAGTTTCAATCAACGGAATTATTGATGACCGTTGGATCTGGATTAACCAACATCAACGGTGGACTTGAACTAGTATTGAACTGAACTTCATAAAAATTCTGCACCCTGAGAATAGTTTTTACCATTGTGTGATTTCACTTAGCAGAATGATTTAGGACCATCAGATATCCATTAACTCACATCAACGGTGGACTTGAAATTGAGTAGGGTGGATTTAATTTAAATTTCAGGTCCAAGCTCCTCAATTAATAGGTTCGCAATTTTAATCAGCGGAATTGTTGACGACCGTTGGATCTGAGATGGATATCGGATATGTGACTTTCTCCAAATATCATTCCATGATTTCTACTTTCCAAACCAATCTTTCTGCACCGTCGATCTCATTCAAGTGCTATCCTGATTGTTGATCTTCCAAACCTGATTTTGGGTAGGAATCACAGGTCCAATACACGATCCAGTCAGCAAGAAAAAATTCATTGAGTTGTCATCCACGTTGTCCGATGGATCTCAAACACTTTACAATTTCATTTATTCTGCATCCAAGCAAACCATTAACAGGCTTGCTAGTTAAATCAACAGAATCCTTAAGGACTGTTGGATATTTGTCCCCACCAAATCAACAATGGACTTCAAATATGATGAAGCATATTTCATACAAATTCCACGCACATCAAAATTTTTCCAAACCGCGCAACTCCACCCAGTGGAATCGTTGTGCACGATCGATTTAGTTAGACGATCGATCTAGACTATTGGTCTTGATCCCATATTCCAGCAATCACCTCCAATTTCACAAGCTTGACCCTTCTTTATCTTCCATGTATTTTATCTAGTGAAATCCTCCTTCGGTCGTTGATACTCTCCACCTCTAATCTCCATTGTACGATTTCTAGTCGTATGGGTGATTGGTTTAGGCTTAATTCAGGTACTACTTCTAATTGAGAAATCCCTTTTCAACCATTGATCTGTCCAAGATGCAGATATTTAAATCTGATTGAATTGATTAATGGAATGATTAATTCCTTTCTATAGTGCTCTACACATAGACAATTTCGATCTCCTATACTTATAGCAGATTTTGAAATTCACACATACA
Organism: Pseudotsuga menziesii; assembly: GCA_001517045.1. Lineage (NCBI taxonomy): Eukaryota > Viridiplantae > Streptophyta > Pinopsida > Pinales > Pinaceae > Pseudotsuga > Pseudotsuga menziesii. The sequence continues at coordinate 157,475 of LPNX010403130.1, read as the reverse complement.
CATAGAGAGATTCAAATCAATACTTCTGGTGATTGAAATGAAGGTATAAATACTTAAAAATACTTGCAAAGTAAACTCTGAACTTCATTCAACTTAACCAGAGGTACAATTTGCTGACACACACTATTTGCACTCTCCACTCCACACTCTCTCTTCACTCATACACTCAACCTTTTCCTTTTCCATTGTTGAACTCATCCTGCTACCATATCTACTGGTTATTCCTTTGTCATTCGTGAACACCTTTGACATCAATGACAACTATATTCTCAACAGGTGGGGGAGGGGACACACATAATGGGTTATGTCTGGTAATTGCTTGACCTTGTGCTAAGACAAGGCCAATCCTCTGGAATTCAACCATGTCAAAATAATTGACATGGTACCAAAAATGAATTTGGACCATAATTTCAGAAGAAAATACAAGGGAACCTCCCTATTATTTTAAGGAGGTTTATCAAATACCATAAACCATCGATCCATATAGTTGTCTTTGTTAAAGTTAGTGCATCTATGAGACCCATTCTTAGAGAGGATGATACCCTAGTCAATTGACTAGGGAAGAGTAAGACCCTAGAAGGTACGCTAGGCCCCCCAGTAGTCTCCTGGGGTTCTTGGTTTAGGACCAAGTAGGTTGATGCCATGGAAAATCCCCTAGCATGTGGCTAGGGACCCTATGTCCCTCTAGGGTATTTTGGTCTGGGACCAAGGACATAATGTCCAAGTAGATCCTGTAGGTAGAGGTAGAGACATATTCTGGTCTGGGACCAGGGAGACAATGTCCAAGTAATCCCTACAGGTAGTTGATCCACTTTCAGTGTGATATTGAAGCTCATATTAGTACTAAGAACCATTCTCTGAGAGAATGGGAAACCCGGTCAAGGTCCAGGGGTTGATCAACATGATTTAGTGTGAGACTGAAACTTATTCATTCTTTGAGAATGGAAGACAATGATGTCCCCTCTCCTAATAGTTTTTAGCTAGGTTGCTTCTCAAGGGATTCGCCACCCCTTGACGATGTCCCTAGCACCTAGCTCTTAGGAGCAATGTTGAGGACCTAAGGATTGTACCATTCATTTGTATCTTTCCCTTATACAGTGATGAAAAAAATACATAAAACAATGTACCTTGAGAGAGAGAAAAGTTCATTGTTTTTCTTGACCCCTACAGGAGTCGTTTGTCCACCTTTTATGGTTCACCTTATCCTGTGGGTAGGTGGGTTGTTGTGACCCTGTTGGTTGAGTTTTATTCCTTTACCTTACTTGGTACCGACACTCTTACTTGTGTGTACCCTTGATTATAATGACTCATACTTAATGGATTTTATCCTAAATGTATTTACCTTATGATTTTATAAAAGGACCATTGGACCAATTATTGTTACTTTATGTTTTATTAAAGTATCTTTGACCCACTTAAGGTTTTTGAACTATTTACTTTATGTTGGACCTTTTTACTTTTGACCTTATTATAAATTCATTAAAATGTTTAACTTATGAATTTATTAAAGGACCATTGGTTTCTTTACTTTATGATTTTTAAACTTTATGGTTATTTTTTTTATTTTTTTTATTGGACCTTGGTTACCTATCCTAACCTTATAAAAAGACACTTTATCTTTATGTATGATGGCGTGTGTGGTGTTCTTCTCTGTGAATGTTTCATGTTGTTGCTTATGGTGATTGGGACTATCCCACATGGCTTTCTGTGTGTCTCTGATTGCTTCATGGGTCTGCGTCTGATTTGCGTGATGTTCACTGCCTGCGTGATTTCTTTTTGATGTGTCCACTGCTGTTGGTTGTGGATCCTTACCTATGCGTCTCCTTATCTGCAAGTTGCAACTCCTTACCTATGCTGATTGTTGCGATTCCACTTCCCACATGATTTTTCTCCACCATTTCCACTGCTACTGGTTGTGGCTCCTCACCAGCTAGTTGCAGCCCCTTAGCTATTTGTTGCGACTCCTTTTCCTGCATGAATATCTTCACGCGCGTGTCACCCCTTCCTACTGTTGGTTGCAACTCCCATTCTGCGTGGATTCTTCCTGTGTGGCTTACCTCTAGCTTCTCCCGACTGTGACCTATGTGACCCTTTTGTGCATGACTGTTGCTATTGATCGAGACTGGTGTTACCTCTCATGTTTCCAGTGTCTACATGGGTTTTAGCTGCACCAACATGATCCTTCCCCGTGAAACTCCTACATCCCTTCATTGTGTGATCGCACGCCTTGTGATCGTGTGCCTGTAAGTGTTGACTATAGTTTTACTCCCTCTTGAACGTGAGCCTATTATGCTGGTGTGGACTGTGAATCTTTCCCAACTTTACAATAAGTTTCACTTTATGTGTGAACTGAAGTCTTTCCAACTTGCCTGTGAAAGAATGAATGCGTAAGGTATGATTGTGTGTCTCTGCACTATATGACTGCATTTTTTAGCATGACTATGTGGTTTTTGTCAGCATAGGCTCTCTCTCAAGGTACGTAAATTGTTTACCTAGTTGACTTGTTCCTTCGGTGACAAGATCAAATTAGAAATATCTGAGTATAAGGTTGATTCAAATAATGGTTGAGATTTTTTAGTATTGTTAACTTCTTTGTTTATTTATTTTTTGTACATGGCATTTGGTGAAACATCTCAATGACCAAGTTTAACACAGTGACCAGCAGAGCATTAAAGTTAGACTAACTTTAATGCAGTGACCAATAGAGTGTTAAGTTGAAAGAGATGAAAATTATGTTGTTTTGTTACAGTTTATATGTTTATTAAGCGGTAATATTGTGAATATGAGTTTATTGTTCATGCATTAAAGTTATTACTTATGTTAAAACTCATATAACCTTTAAATTCCAACATGGTATCAGAGCTTAGGCTATAAATAACTCTGTTTTGCAGCCAACAGAAACTACATCGATCCTAAGACAGGATTTATATCTTACAGAATATTACTCTTCAAGATTGACAAGTAAAGGTTAAGATGACTACTCCTTCAATAAAATATGAAGATAGGCTTGAGGGAGCCCCCAAATTCAATGCATGGAATGCCAAGGTTCTAAATATCCTAGAAGAAAGAGATATAGATGAATTGGTTACCAGAGTTGTTGAAGAGTCCACTATAGCCCAAGGAAGAACAACATTCAAGACGAAGCAAGCCAAGGAAAAGAGAGTTATCTTTGACTCAGTTAAAGATAATTTGATGGTCGTGTTAGCTCCTTTAAGGAAAACCAAAGAATGCTTTGATACTCTAGCTAACCTCTATGAGAAGAAAGCTCCTACTCAGAGAAGAGCCTTGTAGGAGCAACTTAGATCACTTAAGATGGAGAAGGACGAGGCTGTTGCAACTTTATTTTCCAATATCTCTCAAATAAGAGATCAACTCATGGCCATTAGAGATAAAGTAGAAGATAATGATCTTGTGTAGACAGTGTTCGATGGCCTTCCTACAACTTGGGAGACATTCTTGGCTTCAGTAAATGGAAGATAGGTTCAACCAAACTTCGAAAGGTTGTGGCATGATTGTTTAGATGAAGAAAGTAGGATCTAGAGTAGATCCAAGCCCCAACTTGATAAGAATCAAGCTCTACTCGTCAAAACAAAGAAAGGAAATAATCCCCCACCGCTCAAAGACAATAGTAAGGAACCTCGAGGTAAGTATTCTTTTAAATCAAGGATTAAGTGTTACAACTATGGCAAGCTTGGTCATTATGCATGGGAGTGTAGAAAATCATCTAACAAGAATTGGCATAAAAAGAAACATCATGTTTTAGTTGCTATAGAATAAGAGCAACCTCAACAAAAGTGGTTAAGGGTTGAGACCAAGAATCTAGATCAAGGAATAGAATATTACTTGCTTCAACACTTTCAGTTTCCATCTCCAGCCTATCAGATTTCTGGTGGATAGACAGTGGAGCTACCAAGCATATGACTGGATTCAAGAAGACCCTGACAACTATCAAGGCCAAGAAGTTCCACACGAAAGTGGAACTTGGAGATGGAATTACCTCCGAAATTAAAGGGGTTGGTTCAACCAACATATAGCTTGATTCAGGTATGTTGATTAATGTTGGGGATATTTTATATGTTCCTAGTCTAAAGAAGAATGTTATTTCACTAACAATTTTAGAAAACAAGGGGTTCTCTATAACATTTTCAGAAGGAAAGGTTTTGATATGGCTTAAAGCTAGAAGTATAAGCTCAACCATTGTGATTGGATTCCATGAAGGTGACCTCTATAAGGTCTCATGACATGTTTTTAAATCTTTATACCCTAGTCAAGATTTAGAGATCAAGAGGGATACAAATGTACTCGCTAGTCCCCATCCAAGTGGGGTTGCAGAAAATGAAGTGTGATCTTTCATCAGCCCTCTAGTGACTCAAAGATGGAATCCTATAAGACTTCTCGCTTAGAGAAGCATAGGTAGAAGGCCAAGAAGCCTTCTTTTGGTCTCTTTAAGAAGTATATTGAGAAACTTCAAGATCGCTCCAGTGAGAGCATTGTCACTGATTTAGTTTACTCCCATTATGAGGAGTCAGTCAAACAATAGGTTTGGAAAAATGATACATGTGGAAAGTAAGTCTCAGTCATCATAGGAAGTAAGCTATAACTTCCAAGAGGATATATGAGCTCATACTATATGTTGAGATGGAGAGTTGTTTGAAGCTATCAAGAAACCCTATATTTGATGACAAGATGAAAGACATCGAGATAAGTTGTCACCATGTAAGGGTGCAGTATGTCATCGATATGCTGAGAATGTCCCTCTTGCTGAGATGGAGTGTTAAAGTTAGTGCAGCTCCGAGACCCATTACCAGAGAGGATGGTACCCTAGTTAGTTGACCAGGGCAGAGTAAGACCCTAAAAGATACCCTAGGCCCCCTTGTAGTCTCCTGGGATCTTGGTCTAGGACCAAGCAGGTTGATGCCATGACAAATCCCCTAGTATGTGGCTAGGGCCCTTATGTGCCTCTAGGGTATTCTGTTCTAGGACCAGGGTCACAATGTCCAAGTAGATCATGCAGGTAGAGGCAGAGACATATTTTGGTATGGGACCAGGGACATGATGACCAAGTAAGCCTTGCAGGTAGTTGATCAACTTTTAATCTGAGACTGAAGCTCAGCTTAGTACTGAGAACTATTCTCAAGAGAATGGGAGACTCGGTTAGGGTCTAGGACTTGATCAACAAGATTCAGTGTGAGACTCAAACTCAACCTAGGGCTGAAAGCCATTCTTTAAGAATGGAAGATAATGATGTCCCCTCTCCTAATCGATTTTTTCTAGGTTGCTTCTCAAGGGACTGGCCACCCCTTGACGATGTCCCTAGCACCTAACCCATAGGAGCAGTTTTGAGGACCGAAGGATTGTACCAGTCTTTTGATCTTTCCCTTATACAATGATAACAAAAATACATAAAACAATTTACCTTGAGAGAGAGAAAAGTTCACTGGTTTTGTTAATCCCTATAGGAGTCGTTTGTCCACCTTTTATGGTTCACCTTATCCTGTGGGTATGCGGGTTGTTGTGACCCTCTTGGTTGACTTTTGGTCATTTACCTTACTTGGTCCTGACACTCTTACTTGTATGTACCCTTGATTATGATGACTCCTGCTTTATGGATTTTATCCTAAGTGTATTTACCTTATGTTTTTATTAAAGGACCATTGGACCAATTATTGTTAATTTATGTTTTCTTATAGGACCTTTGACCCACTTAAGGTTTTTAGACGATTTAATTTATGTTGGACCTTTTTACTTTTGACCTTATTATAAATTCATTAAAATGTTTAACTTATTAATTCATTAAAGGACCATTGGTATCTTTACTATATGATTTTTAAACTTTATGGCTTTTATTTTATTATTGGACCTTGGTTACCTATCCTAACCTTATAAAGAGACACTTTATCTTTCCGTATGATGGCGTGTGTGGTGTTCTTTTCCGCGAATGCTTCATGCTGCTGCTTACGGTGACTGGAATTGTCTCGCGTGGCTTTCTGTCCACCTCTTATTGCTTCACGGGTTACGTTTGATCTATGTGATCTTCCTTGCCCGCGTGATTTTTTTTTGGCGTGTCCACTGCTGCTGGTTGGGGTTCCTTACATGTGCGGCTCCTTATCTGCTAGTTGCAGCTCCTTACCTGTGCTGATGGTCGGGACTCCACTTCCCACGTGATTTTTATCCAGCGTATCCACTACTGCTTGTTGTGACTCCTCACCTGCTGGTTGCAGCTCCTTATTTGCTGGTCGCGACTCCTTTTCCTGCGTGAATCTCTTCACGCACATGTCACCGCTACCTGATGTTGGTTGCAACTCCCAATCCGCGTGGATTCTTCCCGCGTGGCTTACCTCTGGTTTCTCCTGACTGTGACCTACGTGACCCTTCTACGCATGACTGTTGCTGCTGACCAGGACTGGTGTTACCTCCCGCGTTTCCAGTGTCTACGTGTTTTTTCACTGCACCAACATGATCCTTCCTTGTGACACTCCTACATTCCTTCACTGTGTGATTGCGTGCCTTGTGATCGTGTTCCTATAAGTGTTGATTGGAGTTTTACTCCTTGTTGACCGTGATCCTATTATGCTAGTGTGGACTGTGAGTCTTTCCCAACTTTACAGTAAGTTTCACTTTATGTGTGAACTGAAGTCTTTCCAACTTGCTTGTGAAAGCCTAAGTGCGTAAGGTATGACTGCGTGTCTCTACATTATATGACTGCATTTTTACTCAGCATCACTGTGTGATTTTTGTCAACAAAGGATCTCTCTCTCAAGGTACGTAAATTGTTTACCTAGTTGACTTGTCCCTTCAGTGACAAGATCAAATCAGAAATATCTGAGTATAAGGTTGATTCAAATAATGGTTGAGATTCTTTAGTATGGTTAACTTCCCTACTTATTTATTTTCTCTACATGGAATTTGGTGAAACATTTCAATGACCAACTTTAACGCAGTGACCAGCCAAGCATTAACGTTAGACTAACTTTAACGCAGTGACCAGCCAAGCATTAACGTTAGACTAACTTTAACGCAGTGACCAATAGAGCGTTAAGTTGAAAGAGATGAAAATTATGTTGTTTTGTTACAGTTTATATTTTTATTAAGCAATACTATTGTGAATCTGAGTTTATATGTTCATGCATTAAAGTTATTACTTATGTTAAAACTCATATAAGCTTTAAATTTCAACAGTCTTTCCATGGTGGAATGAACACCGATCAATGCAAATACACATGTTTCGCATATCAGGTAGTTGGTTGGTTTTAGGGTCAAGGAACAATTGAACAATGGATTCTTTGGTTCGATATATCAGATAATTGGTCATAGGCATGGCCAGTGGAAGCAATAATGGTGTCAAGGGAAGTAGCTAGTGACAAGCGGGATGGTTCTCTTGTGTTCCGAAGTTCCCCAATTAAGTTTCTAAGCTCATATAAACTTTGATTTATTTTGATGTATGGGCCTTGTGGGGGAATAAGGTTTTGGTTTGTAATACCCCTAGTTTTGTCTTGGAATGTATTTGAACAAAATTATGTAAATGATGTAAATATGCTATTATATTACAAGGCTCGACTAGTGAATGGCTAGGCAGGTATGATGCCAATATTTTATTTGGACTTTGTGTTTGGCTTATCATGCCAATTCGAATGTATGTAAATATAATGTGCATAAATGATAAAGTGGCCCGAGCATGGTTGTGTAAAGAGCACCAAAAGGGCTATGATTCCACTAGAGGGGAGGAGGAAAGGGGGCCCATGGGAAACTGAATCCTTGCTTCCAAGTGTCAACTTTAGAACCCATCCAAAGTTTTGTCACGTGCCTTAAATAAGCCAATTATCTCCTTGGGCTGGGTGGAAAATTGCTCTTTCAAAGCGTGTTGCTTGGATCTGCATTGTTTAAAGATAAATATTCTTGTGCATTTTGAATCTGAAACATATATAATTGATGCATGCAATATTTATGCATGTTAATCATAAGTGGATCGATTTTATTTCCATCTTTGTATGCTTATTTCTTTTTTGCACACGTATTTATTTATTATGAATTTGTAATATGGATTTGGGGCGAAATTGAAGGCCCCAAATATGGCTTATATCCCCTTCGATTATGTCATACTTTTGGAACAAGAACTATAATTTAACAATAAAAACATTATTTTAAAAAATATGAAAATTTCTAAAATTTATTTAAAATATAAAAATATAAAAATGGTAACAAAAGTAAAACTTACATACAAATGCTCCTTGGTAATAGATGGTTGTAGCTCCTTCCATATGGTGCTCACGTTTGTTTAATGCATACAAATTATCATGGGTCTTGAGAGGGTTGAACAAAAAAAAATAGCAATCGACCATTTTTTTTGGGTGTGTTTATAGATAAAGGAAAGCACATGCATACCCATTGCATGCATGCTTAGGAATATGGACATGTTCTTATACCACACACATGAATTATGTGCGTTGTTTCAATTTTTTTCTTAAGCATAAAATGTGTGGAACTTCGACTTGGGGGAAACCTAATTAAAAAGGAATGCATGTACATTTTAACTTTTGTAAAACTTGTGAAGCTCATTTACATCTATAAATTCTAACTGTATAAGAAAAAATTTAAATAAAAAAATACTCTTTCAGTAATTTAAAAAATCATGTTCGTTTAAGAAATGAAAGTTATACTATAATATTAAAAAAACACTAACAAAATTTTCTTGCCACATCATGTTCTTAATCTAAGAAATGAAAATTATACTATAATATTTTTAAAAAAATCAGATTATAATTTTAAGAAAAAATTCTAACCACAAAATTTTATAAATTTTATAATTAAAATAAAAACCTTCATAATAAAATTTAATTTAAAAAAAACAACCTTGATCATAAATTTTATAATTAAAAAAGCCCTTATTCACTCAGAGCTTAAAAAAAACCTTAATCATAAATTATAATTAAAAAAAACCTTATTCATTAAAAGTAAATTTTATAATTAAAAAAAGCCTTATTCACTAAAAGCTTAGATTTGAATTTAGAAAAAAAATTCATATTGCAGTCTTTTTTCGCTCCAAGAAGATTTTAAATTTTTTTGGATCTCAGAAATCTTTTCCACCTTTAGACTCTGGTTCGTCCCTCGTTGGTGGGTGAGCTTTGGCGTGGCTTTGTGCCAAGGGTTTGTTTGTTCTGGTGTCTGCTGGAGCATCTCCTTCCATCAGTGATCGGTATCAACAATCTGTAGTTTACAGGACCGTGGAAGTGCCACAACCTCTCATTTGGTTGTTGCTCTGCAGGATTGTGGAGTAAATCAGTAGGGTTGTGTGCATTTTTTTGGCTTCCTCTAGAGTTGGTGGTCTCCTTTTAGAAGTGAAATTCGACAAACCACTATGCTGCCTGCTTTCCTGGTCCTGCTTTGATTCTTGGATGTCAAAAATGCCTCATCGAATTGAATCCCAGTTTTGGTTTGGCAACTCTGGCCATCAACCCGTTGGTTCACTACTGTGGGAGACATTCATGCTCCTCGCTCTGTTTTGTGGGTCTTGCTAGACTCCTTGCTATTAGCTTGGTTTGTGTTTTCTTTTTTTTCTAGACTGACCTCGGCCTGGGTTTTCTTTTCTTGGTGGTTCTCTTCATGCTTGCTGGAGTTTGCTTGCAAGCTTGATGGTGGTTTGAGTCTGGACTCTGTTTTCATCAGACCTTGCTGATCTTGGTTGGTCTAGATTCTTGAACTCTGGGATTTGAGATCTTTGTCCCTAGATCGTGATCATAGTAATAGGGCTTTACTGATTGCTCTCGGCCTGCTTTCTTTGTTGTTGGTTTGGTTTTTAGGTGTCTTTGGTTTGTGATCTTGATCTTCTACTTTTTGACCGGCTCTCCTTGGTGGTTCCCCCCCTCTTGGATGCTGGTGGGGATCATCCTCCTCCTCTTCCTCCTGAATTGGACGCTTTTAAAAGATTGGTAGCATCGTGTGGTAAGAGAAAAGGAGGTCTTTCACAGAGATTTGTGGAGAAGGTTGACATTCCCTCCGTTGAGTTACCAGCTGATAGGACTTGTAAATTGGCCCTTAATCTTGCTGAGCGAGGACTTATCAGGAAATTCACTAGACTCTGGCCTTCTCCCAAGGCTATAGATAGTTGGGTTTAGAGAAACTAGAGGCTCTTAGATTCTGAAGGCATCTGAGTTCACTTTGTTGGTAAAGGCTACTTTGTCTTTTTGTTTGATCTAGTCATTGATCGTGACCTCATCTTTTTAAATGGCCCTTACTTCATGGGCCCGCAGGGTCTCTATCTAAAAAATTGGTCTCCTGATTTTGACCCTACCCAGGATGTTCCATCTACTGTCCCTGTCTGGGTAAGGCTCCCTCACCTTCCCTTACACTGCTGGAACTCAGATTCCCTAGAAGCCATTGGGAATAAACTTGGAAATTACATCGACAGGGCAGAAAGGACATACCAATATTCATGTGCGAGAATCTGTGTTGAAGTTGATTTGGAGATTGGTCTTCCAGAGGCGATTAGGATAACAGTAGTTGACTGGTCTTATATTCAGGAATTGGATTATGAGCAAATTCCTTTAAGTTTCGCTTCTTCCATGAATATGGCCACTTTGCCCGTAACTGCAAGAAAAAATATGAAGAGGAGCTTCAAATTGATAAGGATGATCAGTGGAATCAAGCTGAGAAAGCAAGAAACTCCAAGCAGGATCTGAGAAAGAAAGGAACAAATGGAAATAAGTTGAAAGGTGTTGTTGCCCCTGGGAAGACTCCAAATCCCCAAGTAATTGAAAATCTATCTTCCAACCATTTTGTTGCTTTAAGCATTCCCGTTGCTTCTGTTCTTGAAGAAGGAGAGTTACCTCAATCAGAGGGTCTTGCTAAACTCCCCGATCTTCCTATGGAACAAGTTGAAGTTCCCAATTTGGTTCTCTCTAGGGATGGTGATCCCTTGCACTCTCCAAAGGAGGCTAAAGTCTCTCCTTCTTATGTTGACATAGCTAAGAAGAAGCAGGTTGTTTGTTCTGACTCCTACGATGATGATTCAATAGAGCATCTCTCTAAAAAGGTTGGTAGGAAAACAAAGAAGGAAACTCGTGAAGAAGAGGCCGAGATGCTTAAAATGCAAGGCAGTCAAGACACCATTGAAATGTCTTATGGTAGGAGCAAGAGGTCAAGGCCACCAAAGGGAGTAAGCACTCCCTCCCAATTGGGTAAATGATGCAGGTAACTTCTTGGAATTGCAGGGGATTGGAGAACCCAATCAAAGCTAAAGCTGTGAAATATTTGATGAAGATGGCTCCCTCGGAAATCCTTTTGCTCTAAGAGACCAAGATTGAGGAGGAAGCTCTTCTTCTCCTTAGTAAATCTAAATGGAATTTGACTGTCGAAAAAGTTGTTAGCACGAGAGGTTCCTCCGGGGGTTTAGCTACTCTTTGGAGCGATCAAAAGTTTCAGTTAAATAGCTGGTTTGTTACTCAGCATTAGATCTACATAGATCTCTATCATCTCACTAGTAAGATATCTTTGGCTCTATTTAATCTATATGTTCCTATTAATTACAGTGAAAAAAGAGAATGTTGGAAAACATTATCCGATTTTTTAGAGACTATTTCTCCCTCAACCACAGTGTCGCTAGTGATTTAAATTTAACTTTAGCTCCTAATGAAAAAAAAGGTGGGGTCTGTAGTAAAGGCCATCTCCAAGATTCAGTGGAAGATATGATTCCTTTCTATGATCTGATGGACATTAAACCAAAGACATGACGCTTTATGTGGTCCAACAACCGTGTTGGCTCAGCCAACATTTCTGCCAAGCTTGACAGGTTTCTCATCCACATCTCTCTGTTGGATGGAAAATCCTTTATCTTTTCAAAAAATTTTCCTAAACTCATGCCCGATCATCACCATATTTCTTTGGTTTTTGAAAAAGAAGATGAGTTAGGTCCAATTCCGTTTCGGTTCAGCCGACTCTGGACTAAGCGTGATGGCTTCATGGATGTCGTTCTTCAAGCTTGGTCTTAGTATGTTGATGGATCACCCAGTTTCATCTGGGAGAAGAAGCTAAAAAGAACGAAACTTGCATTGAAAACTTCGATCAAAATTCCTATTAAAAATCCTTCTAGCTCCAGGCAAGAGAGAGTGGTTGAGTTATCAGAGATTCAATTTGGAATGGAAAGTAGAGATATCACAAAAACTCAACTAGATATTGAACAACTTGCTCAATTTAAAACCTCCCAATCATTTCGACAAGAAGAGTAACACCTGAGGCTAAAGTCTCGTAGCCTATGGTTGCAAGCGAGGGATAAGAATACTTCTTATTTTCATCATCAATGCAGGGCTACACTGTCTCGGAACCAAATCTCGGAAATCTCTATTGGTGATGGGGTTCTCATTAAAGGCCAAGATCCTCTAAAACAGTCTACTAGCAGGCACTTCCAGCTCTTATTTCATGAAGATGGTCTCACTGCTAATGATGTGTCTGCTGAATTCCTGGACAAGATTCCTTCTCTTGTCAACCCGGAGGATAATCAAGCTTTATTGAAACCCTTTTCCAAATAGGAAATTTTGGATGTCATTTGGGTGATGGAGCCTGACAAATATCCCGGGTCGGATGAATTTTCCTTTCATTTTTATAGAGTATGTTGGAACATTATTAAAACTGATATGATTCCTATGGTGCTAGCTTTCCAAAAAAAAGGTAAATTTAGCGGTTGTACAAACTCTACCTTCCTTACACTCATTCCTAAAGAAGTAAATCCTTGTTATTTTGACAGGTTTCATCCCATATCTTTGTGCAATGCCTCTTACAAGATTTTATCCAAACTCCTTGCCAATAGACTCAAGCCTTTGTTAGGTAAGCTGATCTCTCCTCTTCAAGGGGGATTTGTAAAAGGCAGGCATTTGATTGACAATGTCATCCAAGTACAAGAAGCAATTCATTCTAGTTACCAAAGAAAGGAAAAAAGCATGTTAATTAAGTTGGACATGCAAAATTCCTTCAATCGTGTTAAGCTCCCCTTCCTCTATGAAGTACTTCTTACTTTTGGATTTAGCTATGAGTTTTTGAAATTGATTAAAGCTTGTACTGATAGGCCATGGATTTCTCCACTTGTCAACGACAAACCTACTAAATTTTTCCAAGCCACTCGTGGCCTTCAACAAGGTTTCCCTATGTCACCATTTCTATATATATTGATGGCATAAACTCTTAGCAGTAAACTTCTATAAAAAATGGAGGCTAGTTATATCCTGGGCATTAATATTGCAAGGGGAGTTGACCCTATTAATCACACTCTCTTCGCGGATGACTCTCTGCTATTAGGAGGGGAATCAATGAAGATTGCCAAGGCCTTCAATGAAATTCTTCAGAAATTTTTCCTAAATTCAAGGGCCTTGATCGATAAAAAAAAGCGCAGTTTATGGCTGGAATGTTGAGCTCCCTATCATTCTTCGAATAACAAACTTCCTTGGTTTTCCTGGTTATGCTAAGTGGGATAAAATTAAGTATTTAGGGCTGCCTTTAACTCTTGGTCCAGCCCCTCCTTCTCTCTGGCTTGAAGTGATTGCAAAGATGAAATCTAAAATTGTTTCCTAGGGTCGTCTCTAGTTAAATAAGGCTGGAAAACTGATCTTGATCAAGCTAGTTCTTTCATCTCTTCCATTATTTCAATCTTCATTGTTGCTTGCCCCAAATCTATCTCGGCTCATATTTCTAAATTGTTGCGGGATTTTCTTGGGAATGGAGGTAAAGGAAGTCAAAATAAGATACATTTGGTAAGTTGGGAAATTATCAAAAGACCTTTATCAGACGGTGGTTTACAAATTTGGGACCTCTGTCAGGCTAATATGGCACTGAGCAACAAACTTATTTGGCAGTTATATGTGAATAAAAACCACCCTGTTAGTAGGATCTTCAAGCTGAAATATCTCAAAGGTGGATTGATAAGAAAAATAACTTCGTCCAATACTCCCCCAGGTACAACAATATGGAATTATTGCAGAATAGGTATTGACACATTTAATCAGCAGCTTTATCGAATTCCAGGCAATGGAAAGAAGATACTTCTATGGGATGACAAAATATTAGGAAATCCTGCTCTTTCTTTTGTCAACTCGTTAGCAAAGATTTTGGACTGGTCAACTAACAAAGGCCTCCTTCGATTGGCTGATATTTGTTCTTGGGACTATGCTGGTAAGTGGGTGAATTGGAATTTTCCTGACCTTTTGGACAGTCTAGCCTCACAAATTTTTTTGTTGATTTCCTTTCTGTCTAGCCTTGCTCTAGTGCACAGCTCCTATAAAGACAGTTGGGGTTGGGGAAATTCTGGTTGTTACTTAGCTGCTAAAGGCTTTTTAGAACTTCAATTTGGTCATCTTTCATGTCTCTCTTCAGCAAATTGGAAAACAGTATGGTCATCACACTGTTTGCCCAAGGTAACATTTTTTACATGGTTGATCTTGCTCAATAAGGTGTTGGCTGGTGAGAATTTTCTCAAACGTGGTTTCTATGACCCTTTTTGGTGTTGTTTTTCCAAAAACAATTTTGAAACAGTAGATCACATCTTTATTGATTGTCAATTTTCTAAATCCATGTGGGAATCGATGCTCCACGATACCCGTTTTTCTATTCCAGTTCAATCCACTATCAAAGAGTTTTACCTTTCCTGGCATGAGCTATGTCCTTCTAAAATTGGAAATGAAGTCGTCTAGTATATATATGGCATTCGATTCCTAAGATAGTCTGGTGGAAATTGTGGCTATCTAGGAACAATTTCATTTTTAATAACCAGATGCCAAATTCGCAGACCGTGGTCACCAAAGTTAAGTTGTTAATTGTCGAATCTACTAGTAAATTGATTTCCTCTTCTCCACTGGATACTGCATTTTCAATCTGGCTGGGGACAAGCTCTTTTGGAATTAGAAAGATGGTTTGCGTCAAGCCTGCTAGTATTGTTCCCTGGCGATTTCGTGGGTCCTTGGAAGAACTTAAATCACTTCAGATGAAATCTTCTTTAGCTGCAATTTTTTTCGATGGGGCTTCCAAGGGAAACCCTGGAATCTCACGTGCTGGGGGCCTTGTTATTTCTCCTGATAGATTGATTGAATTTAGCTTTAGCTGGGGTCTTGGACTTATGTCAAATAATCAGGTTGAAGGTTACAGCCTGCTTATGGTGATTCAGGTTGCTAAGGAAAATGGATTTAAGTCAATCCAAATCTTTAGCGACTCTAAATTGCTGATTAAAGCATTAAACCCAGGTGATTGCTTCAATAATTATGTCTTGATCAAATCCTTGCAGAGAATTCAGAATCTATTGAAAGAATTTGATTTGGTTGCTTCTTTCCACATCCTACAGAAGTTGAACAATCTTGCTGATGCTTTGGCTAATAAAGCATGTCTACTTCCTCAGGTGTTCCTCAGTATAAATGGGGAATTCAGCTATCTTCATCTGATTCCATAATTGAGCTTCTCCTACTTTTTTAGAGGCTTTGTTCAGTATCGGGTCCTTTTGAATGGGTTTTCTTTGTAATTATGTAATTTGGTCGAGTGACATTTATCTCTTCAGATCATGGTTTTTCCATATAAAAATATAAAAATATACTCGTTTATGTTAAAAAAGAAAGCTTAAATTTACATAAATATTTATTTATTAAAAAATATCAAACTTCCAACTTTCGAATACTATTACTAGTGAGATTGTCTTTAGCATAAAGATTAAGATATATTGAAATTCTAAAATTTTATACCTAGACCCCAAAAAAACCTTGATCCAGTTTACATGTATGAGATAAGCTTAGATGTACATAAAGATTTATGTACAAGATAAGCTTAGATTTATTGAATATTTATTTGTTAAAAAATGATGAAACTTTTAACTTTCAAATATTATTACCTTGATCATGAAAGATAAAAGCATGAAAGATAAAAGATTAGCTTGAGCATGAAAGATCTATTGAGGTTCTCATGCTCGATGATGGGTGAATGGAGACGTATTTAAAACATAATCTTTGGATTTTTATTATTTAAGAATTTAAAAAATTGTTTAAATGTTGATTATTTAAAAGTTAAAAAATAAAATGTGAATATTAATGTTGTTAGCATAGGTCACTTGTTGCATGAAGTGGTTTGTTTAGGTTGATTGGTGAAGAATTGGTTGGATTTGATTTTTCAAAAAGGTTGAGAACGAAAATTATTTAAAGTTAATAATTAATAAAAAATAAAACAAAACTTTTTAACTAAAAATACATTAAAAAAATTTAATTTATGTAATCACATTATCTACAAATCTTTTTTTTCCTTACTTTTTGACTAAATAAAAATGATTTTTTAAGATTTTAATTTAAGATTTTTAAGCCGAAGGCTTTTTTTAAGGGGACGGTGGGTTTGAAGGATTCGGCGTCTGTCGCGAGCCTCTCAGGAGCCGCCACCTGTAATTCTTAATTTAATAAATCAATCAAATTTATGGGTTCAGGCTTGGTCGCTCGCTAGTTGATTGCTGCCATGTTTGCCACTAAAGTCTGCAAATATTTTGCCAGGTCACCGATGGGTCTCTACGGTACAAAGTGTTATTATCTGGGCTCATATCGCTATTATCTGGGGTCGTGGGATCATATCACGAAACAAGATCTCTACTCTGGTGTTTACGCAAGGAAGGTGGAGTCTGCATTACATGTTGTCAATTTGAAGTTGAATTCGAACAGTAATCACCAAACCAAGCTAGTCAGCTAAACATCAAAATCGTAGCATTTAAGTTGACTGTTGAGGTCGCTATTCACTTCATTCACAAGATTCTGTAGTCAAAATGTCAATAGAACATAGAACATAGAACATAGAACATGTCAATAGAACATAGAACATGTATTTATGAAATAAAAACATACAAACTGCAGCAACCTCATAATGGTTATATCTCATAGAAAGTCAAATGGAAGCAGAAGTTTCAAATTTTGAGAGGCAAATGGTAAATATCCATAAGGATTGAATCCATAAACATTTTCAAAATATATCGCTCTGAGAGAAACGCTTTCGGAGTTCCCATCATTACAATTCCAAGACCATCTTCAAAGATATTAATAAAGTTTGGAATCACTATAGATATTACAAAATAATAATAATATTAATATAGTTAGATTCTGTAAAAAAATAGTTTAAATGGAAGAAGCGCGCGATATATGGATTGAATACATTATTCTGCCACAAGTTACTATTAAAAAAAGTAGTTTTAGTGGTTAAAAAAATAGTTTTAGTGGAGGAAGCAACCCATTTTATTGAAAACATACGTTGCCCATTTCTTTCTTCAAGTGAACGGTGGGCATTGAAATTCTCAAGGATCGATCAATTTATGCCCATATTTAATGACCAGCATATAGAATAATGGACTTTCTACAGAAGATCCAATAAAAGACAAAAGGGCGTAATATGCGTCCAGATTAATATATGATATGAGAGATACAATCATCTAGAGGTAGGTTGTCTAACTCGGGCCCTGCAACTTTCAACTTTTAACAGTAAGACTGCCAAATGAATGAATGAGTGGTGCAATTTAAGCGGTGTATGTTTTAATATATTAGATATTATATTTTTCAATTTTTTGGTTGCTTTTTAAAGGATGGTTGAGGTTTTTTTAGCATCATAGATGTTTTAAGGTTGACATTGTTTCTCCTATGAGGCTATTAATATTAGTACATTTCTTCGAAATCTTTTTTTGGATACATTGAAGTGGGCTCTTTATGTTTTATCCTGAAATTTGTATGAATGATCTATTTTGTCAAAGTTGGCTAATGTTTCTTCTTTAAAGTTCTCAAAATGATCTCTCCTTCCTGCATTGTATAGGCCCTTGAAACTGCCTTATACTTATGCTCTGCCTTATACTTCTGCTCTGATATGATAGAAAAAACTTGACACTTGAAAATACTATTTTATGAGAAAACATGGTCATCAATTTCTGTAACAGGACCTGGACCTGGTTTATGGGAATGAAAATCAGTGGTCATTGAGGCTTCTTGAGTCTGTGGGCCCGATAAATTGAGTTGGTAAGCCCAGTTTTTAATATTAGGTTTTAAGCAAGCTGAGCTGTAAGTTTTTTTTGGTTAATTTAAAATAAATTGTTTCAGGTGTGGTTATAATGGTATCCTTGAAATCCATGGTGTTCTTGTGGGTTGTGTTAAGAATGTATTTTATGATGCAGGTTTCTTATATGCATATTTTCGTTCAGCTGAAAACGCTTTCATTTCATTTCATTTTATTTATTTATACTAAAGGAAGTCCTTATTTTATTTTATTTTTTTTACTAAAAGAATTCTTGATTTGTTTTTGTTTGGGTCTGATTTGGGTTATCTTGAAAAGCTAAATGTTTATGTGGGTGTTCTTGGAAGGAATTTATTTTTTGCGTTGGCGTCCATAGAAATGAAAATATTTAATGTGGGTTGTCCGGAAATTAAAATCTTTTATTTGGGTTGCCTTCATATTTGTATATTTTTTATATAGATTGCCTTGAAAATGCAAGCTTTGTTGCAGTGCTTGTTTGGTTTCAACTCTTTCATTGTATTTTAAGTATCATGATGAAACTGCCTTTGCTGAATCAACAACAGGCCTAACTAGACTTTCTATATTATCTCATAAATGTGTTTCCAATAATGGTTTATTGTTTGAAGAGGAGTCCCAGAAGCAGACTCTCGTGATCCCATTTGGCAACAGCAACAACATCCCATCTCGGCAAAAGGTTATGAAAACCAAACCCAAAGGCTTTGATGAAGAGACTATAGCCTCTTTTAGTCGATGTATTCAGTTGGACATCCAAATGGAAGAGAGAATTTGGGGATATTTACCAGAGGATCTTATCAATGAATTCCTTGCAAGGGTGCCTCCGTTCTATCCCTTCAGACTAAAGTCTGTCTGCAGGAGATGGAATTCTATTTTACAGGACAAGAGTTTTCTCAAGTTGCATTCTCAGGTATCCTCCCATGGACCCTTCCTTCTCATATTTTCAAGAAATTCTCAGTCTCCTCAATGTTCGGTGTTCAGTCTTCCCTTAAAAATATGGCATAAACTCCCTACCCCATTTCTTCGAGAATGGAAATTTTGGCTTGTTGGTTATGCCGGGGAACTTGCATGTTTTTCAGGATTTGATGGTCTCCCTTTAAATTTGATTAGATTTTATTAAATGGGAGTTATCTATAATTATTAATATTTCTTTAAGGTGAATGTTTTGAGTGGTGGACAGTTTTATTTTAAAAATGTATGTTTCAAGCAATGAATTTTTTTAATAAAAGATGTTTTCATAAAGTTTTTTAGTAAAATTGATAAAGAAATTTTGAAGGAAAAGTTTTGTTTTTCTCCCTTAATGTTTCAAGATTTGAAAATATGTAATTAAAAGGTGTTTTCAAGTTATGAAAGGGTTTTAAAAAGGGATTAGCAAAATTTTATAAAAAGGTTTTGAAAATGTGTTTGGGTGAAAAGAAATTTTTAAAAAGTCAAAGAAAGCTTAAAAGTATTTATTGAAAAGATGGAAAATTTTTAAAGAAGTTTTTAAAATGTCATAAAATAATTTTGAAAGGGTTTAATAATAAAGTGAAGTATCAAGGAGAAATTGTTATTTGTCACACGAGAAGACTGAAGTAGTCTAGGAGAGAGATCTCACACATATCAAAAGAGAGAACAAAAGAGCA
>LPNX010403130.1:130347-132847 GCA_001517045.1 Pseudotsuga menziesii | reverse complement strand
CCTACCCTATGTCTCTGGCACACACACACAAATCCCTGTGTTAGACCTTACCACAAGCACCCCTTCACCTATCTCTCTGACACACACACACACACATTCATATGTCTCCCATTACCACTAACACCCCCTAACCTATCTCTCTCACACACACATATCCCCATATATCCCCTTATTACACACCCCTAGAGTTGTAAAACAATATAGTTAGTTTGAAGAAAGGGGGGATGTTAAGGCGTAAAGACTAAGGGAGTGCTTGTTAATTCCCCCTAAACCTTGATTGATCCCTTAGCCGTGCAACTACCTTCTTAAATGCTCCAAAATTCTATTAGAATAAAACGCGCACGTGTTTTATGTATCCAAAACTCGCCCCCATTTTTGTTAACAATAACGCATGCACGTTTATCCTCAGTATAAACAGTAGCAGTCATTGTCCAAGAAACACTCTAAACACATTTTTGCAGGTTTGACAGTCCGTGCGCAAATTCAGGTTACAGACAGTGCATGAACATTATCTTCTTCACCATATTTTCACACAATATTGTTTTGTGAATCAAGCATCTCCACCACAAGTTTCTAAGTATTGCTTGGAGCATGGTATACATTGAGGAGCAAGAAATAAAGAATGAATTGAGCAATAAAGAATCCATTAATTGAGCAAGGAGCCACATAGAGCATCTCCACCATTTTTTTTCTTGCAATTGAGGAGCTAGCAAAGGCAACATTAACTTGGTCACTATGGTGGAGTATATAAACACAATTGAGCAATAAAGAAACCAAGTTTGGAGAATTTCCCATTGAGGAGCACCATACAACATTTCTACCATTGTTTTTCTTGCAATTGAGGAGCTAGCAAAGGCAATGTATTCTTCCCAATCTTCCCCCTAGCTCAAGAGTATGTAGACACAATTGCTCAAGATATTTACCAAGCTTGGGGAATTTCCCATTGAGGAGCACCATAGAGCATCTCTACCATTGTTTTTCTTGGAATTGAGGAGCTAGCAAAGGCAACATTCTTCCCAATCTTCCCCCTATCTTGAGTATCTAGACACAATTGAGCAAGAAAGAAACCAAGCTTGGGTAGTTTCCCATTGAGGAGCTAGAAAAGGAAACCATATATATCATTGATCATTATGGTCATGGGAAACTCATGCAATCGAGAAAGAAAATCAGCAAGGAAGCGGATACCCAATGAAATCCTTGAAGAAATTAGAGAGAATAAAAGAAATGACATGACCAATAAAAGACACTCTATGGACATTCAAACAATTCCGGTTGTTGAGGATGCCACAGTTCTTCCTACCAATCCACATCAAGAAAGACAAAATCATTCGCTCGAGGGGTCTTCGGTCACCATATCAGTAGAAGAACGAGCACTACATGGCACTTATCAAGGAGTAAAATGTAGGTGCACATCAAGGCCACCTGAAACCTTTGCAGATTTAATTGAATGTGGGTATACACGTGACGAAGTTAGAGAGACATTGAATGTCGAAGCTATGCTCGAAGAAGACAATGTTGTTCAGACCACTCAAGAGGATTTCCAATTGCCACCGTCCGATCGTCAGGAAGACACGAAAGGACGTGAAGCTCATGTTCAAACGCCAGACCGACCAAGTGATATGGTATAGGGTGCAATTCCAACCTGCCTACCTCCATTAGCAACTTCATGCCGAAGAACTCCAAAACGTATACAAATCGATGAAAGTCTCATTGGTTCGCTTGAAGGTACGCTGTCTAAACATAGTATTGCATATCAAGCTCAACAGATACTTGTCAACTATTTTGATTCTAAATGTGATGGAGATAAATGTAGATTATTTATATCGTTGTTAAAATCAAGGTCTATGACTGTTGTTAGGAAAAACTTAAGGATAAATATGATAAACAGTTCTGAACCAAGTTCTTATGTTGTCATAAGTTTGGTAGATGTATTTAGTAATATTGGAAAGAAATATCGTTCAAAGGATCGCAATGCAGCTCGTCGTGTGTTGTCACAATGGATCGCAATGCAGCTCGTCATGTGTTGTCACAATCAATCGTGAACAAAAGCACAAGGGCCCTTCGCCTTCTTAAGACTACATCCAAACTTGTAGGATTGGATATCAAAGCACTCCATAGGTATTGTTCTAGAAGAGAACAACTTGACTCTGGTGAAACATATGTCTAGTCCTTCGTTGGCAGGTTGCCATGCTCCGATATGAAGCTCATTGATGCGGTAAAGGGAATGGTGCAATAGTTTTGGCGTTACAATAGTAGACCTTCATCCAACCAAAAAGATGTACTAAAATTGAGAATGGGTTCGAGGGATCGTGAGCCCCACATTAAACATTTTCTTGACATGACACAAACATAATTATATGAGAGGTTTAGGCATGAACATAATGAACTTAACTTGGGCCAAAGATCCTTCGAGAAATGCAAACCATGGTATGTTAAAATAAACACAACTCGTAACACATATTGTTGTCGATATCACATTGAGTACGCTTATTATTATGAA
>LPNX010403130.1:117937-130277 GCA_001517045.1 Pseudotsuga menziesii | reverse complement strand
ATATACATATATTGTGTGTTTTGCATAACACTCTTGTGTAGGAATGCTCAACTACATTGCCACCGACATCATCTAGAGAGTTTATACATAGCATCTTGTGTAGAAGGACAGAAGGTTGCACATTTTATCAAAGGCCTTGCGTAGATAGGACATGCCCAAGGTGTGGTGGAATGGAATTTTTGGACAAATGCATACATGTCACCGACGAGCATGAACTTGGGAGACATGAAGTGAACTTGCAGTCATTCAAATATGTCACATATGATATCGGTGGAGGGAATGAAAGGAAAAAAATACAATTGGTCACCTCTCAGGTTAGCAATGAGTTCCTAAATAGTATTTTTTCCTATTGATATCTATTGCTACTTCATATATGTAACAACCTATTGATATGTACATCTTTATTGTTGATCTACCAGGTACTGGTATGCAACTTCATGGAGGAATTCTTTGAAAAGACACAACAGTATGTAAAGCATGTACATGTGGCTCGTTGGCAAGATGAGAAGTTTAGAGCATGCATGGATACATTTCCTATTGGAACTATATTATCATTGGTCGATTTTGCGTAAAACTACACTCTTCAACCACAAAACGAGATTCAGAGTCAATATTGTCACTCATATCAGGTCAGCATAATGGTCCATATCACCTATAGACATGGGGCAGATAGTACTGAAGAGAACAGGGTTATATTGAAGGAGTATCACTTTTACATAAGTGATGACAGGTGTCATGACTTGGATTTTGTACAACACAGCTTTCAATTGTTCTACAAACACTTGGAGGATAACAATATACAGATGGAACAACACTGGATTTGGTCTGATGGTTGTGCGGGGCAATTCAAAAATTCCTGTGTCTTCCAATGGTTGTGTATTCTCCATAAGAGGCACAAGGTGCCACATATTTGGAACTATTTTGAGACCGGACATGGAAAAGGGGAACATGATGGAGCAGGTGCATGCATCAAGACTGCATTATGTAGACAATAGATGAAATTCACAACTATTTTTCTCATCCGAGATGCAAACACCATTGTTGCATGGTGTTCTTCAGTGATGGGGCAGGGAGCTAGAAGGCAAGAAGACCAATCATCTCAAAAAAGCACATGTACATAGATATTTTTGGGAGGTGTTCGATGTAGATCGATCACACCCATATGAGTGCAAGACCGTCTAAGGAACTCATGCATTCCTTTCAGTTAGGATGTCAGACAATGCTATAGTTGAAATGTGGACAAGAAAACTCTCTTGTTTTTGTTATCCATGTAGCAGTGGTGAATGGGACAATTGTGAATCCACAGATTGGGTTGACAACAATTGGGATCGTGTATCACTCCCCATTGGTCAACAAATAAATTCAAAATTATCCCAGTTGGAGGAGGGCCAGTCGAGTATTTCACATGACTATGACCACATTTCAGATCTCATACAACCAGGTTCGACTATTATGTTGATCACTTTGAAATGTTTGACAACTAGTTGTGTTCAGTTAGCTATCTCCTAGGTCTGCACTTTATTTTATGCAGGGCACATATACGCAGTGGTTGCCTCGAGAGACAATGAAGGGCACACTGACTACTAGATGACACATTGCTTAGATGGGAAGCAGACCCTCATTGTCTCATTAAGTGACTCCGAGGGCAATGATTTTCCAATTGGGTCGATGGTTATCAAAGGAGAATATTTGACACAGGTTGCCCATGCACAAAAAAAAAGGTTATGTATTTGAATATTATAGACCAGGTCAAATTGTATACCATTATACAAACTTAGTTATTGGCACAAACCTCCAGATGCAAACAATGCCAAACAAGAACTCATCAAAGTCATGATACTTGTTGCCTTACTCCAAGCACGAGAGGCTAAAGGATACTGTTGCTATTAGAGGTGATCCCGATGGTCTAGTCGAATGACCACAGGTAGGTAGTCAGGTATGTGGTAGTTAGATATTCTGGTATCATGGTCTCATTTATTATTGCAGTTTTATACATTGAGTGCTTGATATATTGATAAATTCAATAGAATTCTACAATGGATTTGTTGTATTATATTGATACCTACATGACTCATGCCTTACAACCCAAGACCATTATCTACCACTCTATCTGGGATATGTCTATTGCATTTTCCTTGAATCTCGAAGTTGATCCTATAAGGACATCTCCTTGAATCCGATAATTATCTCCATCACTCCGATAATTTGTTTCTCCCAGGTAGGGATTCAACAGGTGTCTCTAAAATCCTGGAGGAGGTGGGAATCAACGAGCGATAGAATGATGGTTGTTGCTCGGATCGACGAACCATCGAATCCATTGGATTCAAGACATCGGGATAGTGCTAGGGAGGCCCTCTAATCTGGTTCCATGGATAAGAGACCATTTTTTTGGTCAATTTTGGAAACTAGGGTTTTGCTCAGTAAGTGAATGTGAAATTTTTGCACATGGGGGTCAAATTTGCATATTGCTCGATTGTGAAGGTGTGGCTAGAGTTCCCACATAACACATGCCTAAACACACTTGCACGACCCACTAGAATCCCTTTTTGATGCACGATTTCCATTCTATGCCCTGTTATCAACCCAAATAGCACTTCTTTGTCCGAGTGCTGACATTCCTTATGTTGGTACACAAAAGGACATCTTAGGATTGAAGTTTTCCAAAACACTATAGATGGATATGACATGAGATGCATTTACCCTTCAACCAACTTGCCATATTATTTTTCTAAGTGTTGAATGGCGTATGCGACTATCTTCATTTAAACTCGCGTACGTACGTGACTATTCCCATTGACAACTCGCATACTGTACACGACTATCTCCATTGCAACCCGCGTACATCAGCATACGCGGGTTTCCTTTAAGCAACTCGCGTGTAATACGCGGGTTGCCTATATTAATAGTCTTGTACATATTCATTCGACATTAAAAAATATAAATCACGATTAATGGAAATTAGTTGGGCCTTAATCATTAACTACCTCAACTATCTCAACCTCCTCAACCTTCGAGACCACTCTATTTCCCAAAGTAAAAATAGAAGCCTTGTGGAGGGCATTAATCAATCAATTTTGGAGAGCAAAGTTATGCTGGTGATATATCTTCAGAAGTCTTGGAGCAGCAGAACTTAGAGTCCTTTGGTTGCAGAGGATTCCTTGTCTCAGGCATTCGGTTGTACACTTATCTCATTCACTGATTGTTAATAAAGAGAATTCTTATTCCAACATTGTGTTGAGTCTCTTTCATGTATTATGGTTGATGAATATATTCAATTAAGCACTAGATATATTGTTTATCTAACCTGTCATATATACATGTATAAGATTGTACTTGGAGAATTTGCTCTTTGTAAGTGAAGGAGGTGCATCCCTGGAAGCTTTGCATAGAAGCAGAGTGGAAGAAGATCAAGCTTGGATCAACTGTCGGTAATCGGGTGAGTCAAGTATTTCTTTCTATTTCATTTTTGTACTTTATTAAAGCTAATTGTCTGCAAGGTTAGAAGTAAGTTGGTAACCCCAGACCCTAGGCTACAAGGGTGTTTAATCCTGAACAACAGAACTGGTGACTCCACTGGGGAGCCCAGCCTGTTGTGGGTTAACTCTGTAGATCCTTGCCTAGTCTTTGCTTTGGTTCAGTGTGTGGTGTTTTTTCTTGGTTCAGACTTATAGTGGTGTTTGAAGACCTTCATAATTTTTCTTTTTGTTGAAAAATTTTACTCCTGTACGCGGGTTGTTGTGGTACACAGTCACGTACAGAGGTCTATGTATGTGGGTTGTTGTATTAGACAGTCGCATACAGTACGCGGGTTGCTCTTGTGAACAGTCACGTACAAGCCTGAGAAACACAATTTTTGGGTTAGGGTTGCTTTTCCTTGCCCTTTTGTGGATTTTGTCTTGCCTAATGGTCTTTAGTACTAACATTGCACTATAGGTTTTATAGCCCTGTTAACCATACTTTGTGCTTTTTGGTAAGCCCTTGGGTTTTTATTGGTTGGATTGTCTTTCTTTTAGCATTTTGAACTGGATTTGCCTGTTGGGTGATAGTTCCAAGTGCTGGTTGTTTGAATCAGTGATCAAGGTTCTAGATACCATATATCCCATTCTATTTCTGAATAGTGTTGGTTTGTCACTTGCCTTTGATTGATTTCAGTGATTTCCATTCATTGTGTCTTTCCCAGCTGGGTGTTTTCCAAGTCTTCCTTAGGTGGTTGATCTTTGGTTTTTATAAATCTGCCTTACTTCATTTTGCTTACTTTATATAGTTAGATTATTCAAGCATACTCAAGAATTTTTGCATTTAGGTGCATAGTAATCTTTGAGGAATTTGAAAAGTAAAATGAAAAACATTGGAAACATTTGCATTCGAATTGCATATGGTAGTTTTACTTTCAGTTTTTAAATAAAATCTCAAAAATTACAAAAATACGTTTTAGTTTTCTCTTTCTTAATTGCATTTTCATTAGTTTATATTTACAAAAAAAAAAAAGAGAAGCTTGTTTTAAGTAGTGATAATTTGCTTTGAAATTGATTTATACACCTATTTTTTACGTTTCTTATCGAGTCAATAACATCATAGTCTTTCACTCCACTTGCCTTCTGAGTAAAAACAACCCTTAAAATGAACGCTATAATTTAAAACTTATTAGTAATTTTTGTCTTATAGGGCCATACACCTACTAACTTAGGCTAGACTTGTGGGATAGGAAGTGTAAACTCCCCATAAGTACTTAGACTCAGACATAGTGGGCCAATTGATAGGTAAATCCTTCTCTTTATCGATAGTATTTGGGAAGCTCCTCTCAAACGAGAGTTAAGCACGAGGCCACGTGGAGGCATTGGACTAAGGAGATAACCCTCCGATTCCTTGTCGAAACGTAGACCAAGGTTTTTACGCATATGGGGATCTGTCCTAGATAGAGTTTCGGGCTCAGCTACCCTACCCATGCGTATGAATCAGGCTTGCGATTGTCCCCCCAGACTATTGATATAGTTAAGGTAGCCTCTAGTCTCTTAACACCTATGATTTATACACAGGTAAGCCGGAAGGCTATTTATGGTTCACCTTGGACGAGCTTGGAGGGTAACCCTTGTTGAAAGTGTAGGAGGGTCGTGGGTGATTCCTCCGCTTGTGCCTAAGAACCTCTTCAAGGACGCCAAGAAACTATCTCTTATCTTTCTTCAGGAAAGCATATCTTGTACCCTTTGTGATTGTTAAGGATTTAGGAATTTTTTGTAGTGATTGCTCTGTGGTTTGTCTGTGTTTAGCCGACCTTAGGGTTTGAAGAGTCAAATTTACAATCGTGGAGGACCAATCTATTAGAAGGTCACGAAGGTTGAAAAACCTTCCTCCGCTTATTCCTTTGGAACCTCCACCTCCCCCTCAAAGGCGAAGATTGGACACAGATGGTTCTTTTGAATCGATAGGAGTTAGTGAAGTTTCGAGTGAACCAGAACTTTGTTGTCAGCACCATTATTGCATCCGCTAGATTACTCTAGGGATTTTATATTATATCTAGCCACATCTGATTCGACCATAGGGGTAGTCCTAGTCCAGGAGGATGATAAGCTCCAAGAGCATGTCGTTTACTATCTTAGCCGTGCTTTAGCCAGACCTGAACTTAGGTATTCCCATGTCGAGAAGTTGGCATTAGCACCTGTTTATGCTGTTCAGAGGTTACGTCACTACATCTTACTAAGGACTATGACGGTAGTGGTGGATGTTAATCCTTTTCAATATGTTTTGTCTCGACGGATAGTTGGAGGCAAATTCAACAAATGGATAGTAATTCTCCAAGAGTTTGACTTGGATTTTCAATATCCAAAAAATCCGTAGTTTTTGCTGAGCTCATTGCAGAATTTCCAGTAGAAGAAGATGTAGACATTGAAGCAGACTCATTGCCAGATGAGCATATCTTTTTTATTTCCACCTCTGACCCCTGGTATGGAGATATACTTATCTATCTCCAGACTTTGAAGTATACTGCAGCTTTCTCATGGTAAGAACGACGTAAACTATGCCTACATGCCAAGAACTACCTCATTATAGGAGATACTTTATATAGTACGGGGGTAGATTATGTTTTGCGTCGATGTCTTACCCACAAGGAAGCGGAGATTGTCCTAAATGATGCCCATAGTGGAGCATGTGGGGGTCATTTATATGGGTTAGCAACGACCCAGAAGATATTACGTGCCGGTTATTTCTGGCCCACGGTCTTTAAAGATTGTGTGGAAGTCGTGAAGCGCTGTCATCCTTGTCAGCTTTACACCAGAAAGATGCGGTCGCATCCCGCTCCGTTATTTCTTGTCATCTCAGTGGGCCCCTTCATGAAGTGGGGGATTGATTACGTGACATGTGACCCAGCCTCGACTGGGGGGCACAAATATATCATTGTCACTGTAGATTATTTTACGAAATGGGAAGAGGAAATGCCCGCCTTTAAAGATGACGGGGAAACTGTATCTTTTTTCGTGTTCAATCAAATTATCTCACGATTTGGTATACCTAAAGTGATTTTCACTGACCATGGCAGTCATTTCCAAAATAGCATGATGATTGAATTGACCACTATGCTAGGATTTACACAAGAACATTCATCTTCATTCTATCCTCAAGCAAATGGTCAAGTCGAGGCTGTTAATAAAACTTTGAAAACTATCCTCAAACGTACTATTAATGCAGCCCATTCCAACTGGCATATCATGTTGTATCCTACACTTTGGGCATATCGGACCAATGTAAAAACTGCTACGGGGTTTTCCCCCTTCCAACTCGTTCATGGAGTGGAAGTCGTTACCCTGATTGAATGTGAAATCCTGTCCTTAAGAATTTCTATTCATGTGTTACCTGATACGACTGAGCTAAAAGAATGTCTATTACATTTAGAACATCTTGATGAACAGCGTAGAGATGCACTGAGAGCAAACCAAGGTCATAAAAATAGGGTCAAAAGCCAGTATGATAAATCGGTCAAGCCTTGGATTTTTTCTGAAGGGGAACTTGTTTTACTCTGGGACCAAGACAAAGAACCCCTGGGGGCAGGAAAATTCAGGTCTATGTGGTTGGGGCCTTATGTCGTGTCAAAGGTGTTAAAGAAGGGCGCATATGAATTGATTGATTTCGATGGGAATAAGCTGCCTGAGCCTAGAAATGGGCTCTACCTGAAAAAGTACTATGCTTAGGCTTAGCACTTTTTCCTGTATTTTATTGTATGTATTTTTATACAATAGGTCATCGATTTATGTTTTTATACCATCTACTAGTTGTTAGAGATGTCTTCCGAGTGGTTTGTAGGTTTCGCTGATGGCGTCAATCGCCACACTTGTAATTTGGCTTCAGCTGCATGGGTCATTTATTCATCCTCAGGAGGTGCTTGCTTAGGTCCTGCTACCAATAATGTCGTTGAATACAGGGCCATGATTGAGCTTTTATGGGATGCTTTGTCACATGCTATCACTCAGCTCGAAGTCCGACTAGACTCTCAACTGGTGGTTTCCCAGCTCAATTGGGCTTATTAGGTGTGGAACCCTATTCTATTATGTCAATTTATGCAAGTTAGGTTATTGGGAAGAAATTTTGAGTTCATTACATTCAATCACATTCCAAGGAATCAAAATTCATTAACTAATTATATCTTGGATTGGCATTTAACACATTTTACATAAAAATATACAGCAGACACATTAAAAAACATTTGTAAATAAACCGGCAATATATATATATATATATATGTGTGTGAATATCTGTCCATATAGATAGGTCGAGTCTCTGATCCTCAGATCCAGTCATAACTGTATAATATACAAAAAATATACAAAATATGGATCAAATTCCATCAAATGCTCCTAGGTGTAAGCTTGACCGCCTTGGTCACTTGGACCACCCTGGTCCCCCCGATCACCCTGCACTTGGGCTTCTTCAGCCTCCTTGGCTTCAGCAGCCTCAACAACATCTATGTATACTAGCGCTGCTTTGTCTACTCGCCTCAGAAGGCGTATCTAGATAGGTGGTACACCAACCACTAGCTAATGCCTGATGGTAGGGATGTGTTCAATCCGTAAGGTAGGTACTTTTTGGGTAAGCCTGGCCAGCTTCCCCTCAATAACCCTAATCAAGCCCTGGTCCTCTCCCAAAATAGGACGCACATACATGCCTGGATGCCGAGCAGGGCGGACTAGTCCAATATCTGCATTCTGACATTTTTAAAAGGATTAGAACTCTTATACATATGTATATATCTCTATAATTAAAATTCATAAAAATTTTAAAATTTTGAAAATAAAAATTACCTAACTCTCCCCATGCTCCTCCTGGAGGGAGGACGAGGTTGGTATCACCTTGGAAATCTAATCCAGCATATGGAAACTGCTCCAAGGCTGGCAACTGTCGCTCCCACCAAAATTAGAAGCCGTCATCATAGACACTCTGGACCGATCCACCATCGCTCTGGCGGAGGAAGATATCTCCCCACCTACTTAGCCTAGGCTGATGGGGAGAATGAACTGGACATGGTACTGCAGGACTCAAACCCGACACTCTCTCAAAGAAAAAGGCTACTAATATGCTGGAATAACCAAAATTCTTCTTCCTGCCTCTTTTGCAGTCAGAGAGCTGTTTTCTCATTATCGGGATTACTCCTGAGCACCAATCATATAGGGATCCCTGCATACAGTCTACTGCTAGTCTCATTTGGTTTCGAGTTGCAAGGTGAAGTGATGATGACCCTACAACCCTCACTATAGTGCTCGTCAATACCTGTAAAGGAAAGTTCCGAATGTGAACAATAGGGATGCAGCTACCCCTTTTTTGGGTGCTTGGCTCGCAGTATATGTCGATATAGTTCTGTACACTTAGAGGGTCACCGCCTCTATCCGTACCTTCCAAGTTCATTGGAGCTTCCCTTCGTGATAAACCATAAATGAAGTAGACATCCTCCGATGTAATCTTTAGAGCCTCACCTTGAAGGTCAAACATGCCCAAATCATGATCCCAATAATTTATCAAAAACTCTAAGAGGCAGACATTTTCTCGCATAGGTGAGGCACAAAAAAACTATAATAACCCACTTTGACGTAAAAAATTCACTGTGGGGGCATCTTAACTTGGTCCATGCCTTCATGTTCCCGCTCCCTCCACTCAAGCACCATCTTTCAATCTAATAAACAAGCAATTGTAAACCTTTAGATTCATATAAAATTTGAAAATTTTCACCCTATACATTGTTTTTCTACCTCATGCAATGTATGCGACTATATTTTAGGCAAGTCGTGTGCTGTACGTGACTGTCTTTCGAGAAACCCGTGTACAGAAGGCGTGTATGCCACTATTAACATACCATACCCGCATACACAACGTTCATGCTTTGAGGGCGCTTAAAAACATGAATTAGGGCTCAAAATTAACAATTGCTTGGATCAAATGAAAGAGCATGGAGTGTAGTTTTACTTAACACTTGCGGTTTTGGGAATGGTCCCCCGAATCGTCCACACTGAGAAATCAAAGGTAGAGGTAAAACTTGTCTTTTTATGGTTAAAAATCAAATGGTGAGTTTTTTATTCATATTTTGAATTATTTATAGAAAATTTATTTTCAAAGTGGGTTTTTCCCTATAGTTCATAATTTTTAAGCTAATGCCATATCTTTTCCTCCATATGACAGGTTTATGGTCATCTTTAAGTTGTTTTTCGCTCATATAGGATGGGTTTTTGTCATTTCACATGCATTATGCATTTATACCTAATCCATCTTGATCCTAGCATTAACACTTCAACCATGGACTATGGTATCTTTAACCATTAGCTCCTTGTCTTTACCATTGTTCTTCCATGGATAGGACTTTCTTCTCATGAGCATCCTCATTTAGAACCTACTTATTGTCTTTTGATACTCATGCTGCAACTGTCATAGGTTCAGGGGAATCTTTTTAGCTATTTTTCATGCCAAATTGAGCCTCATTTTGGTCTCTTTTTACAAGCTATCCCTTTATAGGACTCCCCGCCCTTATGGAGTTTCTTTAGGCCCAGGTCTAACTCCTCAAAACAGACTTGACTGTCGAGTAAACTTGTCCGTTCAAGCTCGTTAAGAATATGTGAATGGGCATCCACATTGGCGGTAGGTTATCTCTTTCTCGGACCATGTGGAATAATACGAGAAAGGATCACTCTCTTTGCTACATAATTGAGAATAGTATTCTCCGGTACAAGTTTATCACTTTTTTGGACTTGAGGGACTAAACTTATGGAAAATGAACTCTCGGTATGAGCTTATTTTTCTCTTTTTTGTGCTCTGGACCTAAACATGAAAAAGATTTCGAGTGTACTTTATGTCTTTGTCATGCTCATTAAACACCAAGAACAAAGCATCGAGTTTATTGTTGTAAGTCCCATTTCTCGTACTCAAATGGATCTTTCCGAGTGATCTTGCTTTCCTTCACACTCGTAAAACTCAAGCTATATGCTGCTCTCGAAGGAGCGTTGGGTAGCAATGGTAATTTAACCTTTTTTGGACCTCCCTGACTAAGTACAAAAAAGGTTCACCTTTTCTTCTACGGAAGTTAAGAGAGTTCTTTTGTGGTATGTTTTATACTTTTCCGGCCTACGGAGACTAAATTGGACGAAAAAGGACCCCCTTGGAGTCTTCTTTGGAGTTTTCAAACACTCTAAACATGAAAACACCAAGTGAGCATGTACTAGTTCGGGCTCATAAAATCCACGAATCAGTGACACTATCAAGCATTATTCCCTCTTCTCTTCAAGCTTGTCAAAAAATGAAGAGAGATTTGAGTTGACTTTCCTGGACTCGTTAAAATTTAACAGGGAAGGTAAGGAAGAAGTTTTCTTTTGGTTCTCAGTTAGTGGCAGCATGTCCTCCTTGAACATAGCACTCTCTGTTTTTTTCGATACTCATGTCTCAGTGTTCACTTTCAGTTCAGCTATTACTTCGAGTTTCTTACTCCTCCTCTTGTCAGTTCTACCTGGGGAATCTGATCATGTCTCCTACATGACAGATAAGTCTAGTTGTACTATCTGTAAAGTTAAAAGTTGCCTTGGGTAATATTTGTGTCGTGCTTATTGTTCAAGGATTTAACCCTGTGTCTGATCTATATCCTGATTCCATCATTGTCATATATGTTACTACTTGTGTCTCCCTTCCTTTACCCAGTTCCTAGTCACTCTTGTGATCCGTTGGAGGATCTATTTCCTTCCTTATCACAGTATGGTTCTGCATCAGCACTTCCTGACGATGAAGACCTAGAGTTTTGATGATCGTACCTCAAGATTCACTTTCATTATTGGTGAATTCCTTTGCTTTAGTTGTCAATTATCACCTATTGGTTGACAATCTGTTGAATCCTATCCATGTTTGACTTCAATAACATCTATTCACGTGGCTTGGATTTTACTGGTTCTTTGGGATTTTTTACGAAGACCTTAGTTTCACATCTATGGACTAAGTTGCACAAGATTATGTTGTGGTCACTTACACATCTTTCAGATCTTTGAAGACTCATCATTATTGTATATTGTGGCTTCGATCCACCTTTGTAATATACATGGTTTTGTACCCATACTATATGGTGTACTCAAATATTGTAAAGGAGCTATTGTTCCAGTATATTGAACATAGCATCCTCGGATATGACTTTGTATATGCCATTATTATGTATTTGTTTTAGGTACTACCTCTACTCCATTGGACTTCCGAGTTCTCCAAGACTAAGATTATAATGTATTTCGACCATCGCTTCCCTCTGACCTCACACATTAGGGGGCATCTGTTATCAACCCAAATGGCACTTCTTCGTCCAAGTGCCAACATTCCTTATGTTGGTACACAAAATGATATCTTAGGATTGAAGTTTGCCAAAACACTATAGATGGGCATGACATGAGATGCATTTACCCTTCAACTAGCTTTCCATATTATTTTTCTAAGTGTTGAATGGCGTATGCGACTATCTTCATTGAAACTCACGTACGTACGTGACTATTCCCATTGACAACTCACATACTGTACACAACTATCTCCATTGCAACCCGCGTACATCAACATACACGGGTTTCCTTTAAGCAACTCGCGTGTAATATGCGGGTTGCCTATATTAATAGTCACGTACATCTTCATTCAACATTAAAAAATATAAATCATGATTAATGGAGATTAGTTGGGCCTTAATCATTAACTACCTCAACTATCTCAACCTCCTCAACCTTTGAAACCACTATATTTCCCAAAGTATAAATAGAAGCCTTGGGGAGGGCATTAATCAATCAATTTTGGAGAGAAAAGTTATGCTGGTGGTATATCTTCAGAAGTCTTGGAGCAGTAGAACTTAGAG
>LPNX010403130.1:76531-111160 GCA_001517045.1 Pseudotsuga menziesii | reverse complement strand
TCAGACTCTGTTTCTTATCTTTAATGAAAGTCATGTTACACTATCTACGATCGTGCTTCATTAACGTTTAGTAGGCTGTGACTCTGTTTGCTGGGAGGCCCCCCTGCCAATCAGAGTTTTATATTTTCGTATAGTTTCTATCATTTTCCTTTTTTGTAATTAGTATAGCTTTGTTCATAGATTGTTTATGTAATTTTATTCTTGCAATCGTTTATATTATTTCCTATAGCTTAGATTTCATTTCAGTATTATGATGCTTATCTTGTAATTGTTTATATTATTTCTTGTAGCTTAGATTTCATTTCAATAGTATGATGTTTACATAGTCTTTCATTTTAAGTTAGCAACCAGTTGCATATAGACTAGATTGTAATTCCTTTTGATGCATTTCCAGTTCATTGTTTGATTAATAGAGTAATATGCTTCAATACTGTAGAATTTAATCATAATTAGTTTCAATTCTGGTAATTCTTGTTATGTTCTGAATTTATTTAATTTCCAATTTCCTTGCAAATTGCAATAGGTAATGATGTTTTCAAGTTATGAATTGTATTTGAATTATCTTGTAGAGTAAATGTAGTTGTTAAATAGGTTTAAATTCCTGTATTTACATTCTAGTTATTACATGCATGAGTCAGTTGGCCTGAGTTCATCTAGATTAATCATTTCTTTCAAAGTTTTAAGTGTTTTTGTATACAGACTGTCATATAGACAGTATGTTTGGTCTATTATATAGACTCCCATTTCAACCCGTTGTCCAGTCTTTCATCCAGTTCTTGGCATATTTTACATAGTTTAAGTCTGTTTTCTTCACTTCCTTGAGTATGTTTTGATTAGAATAGTTAGACAGTGATTACATTTCCTTTTTAGAGTCCGTGATTAAATTATCTAGAGTACTTATTAAGTCTTTATTTCTTTCTACCATATGATTATGTCTTGTAATATTAGCTTAAATTGATTTTATTTCTTTGTATGTGAGTCAGGGTTAGTTATATTAATAATTTGGTAGATATGTTCATAGGTTATAAATAGAAGTTATTCTTTTTAGTTAGATGGTTACTAAATGAGAATTAAGATAATCTTCATTAGGTTTTCTATTTGTTTATAAGTTAGGTCCTCTCCTTTTCATTTCTGTTTTGTCTTTTGTTAGTTGTTCATGACATAAAGAACCATGTTTACCATTACTTGCAACTGGACATTTCTTAGTTTGCATATTTTCGTAGAAATAAAGTTAGACTTAATTCCCTTTAGTTTCTATACTTCATTTGAAATCCATTTTGACTCTCCTTCTACCTCTGTCCCAGTCACCGTAAATGCTTATCCTCAAAACAACCTAGGAGAGTGGAATTAGTTTGAGTTGCCATGTTGATGTAATTTTGTAAATCCTCCTTTGTATAGTTAGCTTTCAAAGTTGTTCAAAGTAGTTGAATAGATCTTAAGGGATAGATTATTATTATAAGGTTATGTTGTTTTTATTTGCATCCCTCCAATAAGTATGTATAAAGTAGAGTAGTATAACTGTATACTACACTAGTCTAGTCCTCTGTAGTTATCTCTTATTAGGAGTCTGATTCTGTTTCTTATTTTTGAAAGATATTTTGATCTATGTTTGTTAAAGTATTGCCATGACATCTTAGGAATCCTTATGCCTTCGCATATATTTTGCAGCAACTCCAAGCTTACAAACCCCGGTCGATAATTAAATATTAGGTAAACTATTCAAAACAATATTTTGCCCAACAATCCCAGTATAGGCAACGATTTTGTTAGATATGTAATTATTTGTTGTAGCGTGATGTTTTTTGGACTCCAAAGTGTATTTAGCATATCTTTATGGATTTTATGGTTGCAAGGGCTCCACTGGATTATATCATGTATGATAGTATGTTATTGGCATGTTTAATCAAATACATCAACCTACCTATGTATCTTCACGTTTATAGAGTCTATTGTTGAACTTTGTTGTCTTGACCTTAACTAAAAAGTACCCTTCGTTCAAGACGAAATATTTGTTAAAAGCATGGAAAGCTTCTATACCTTATTTTAACATTTGGATTAGGAAGTTTCATCAAAACTATAAGGTGTTTATTGATGTTCTTGGAAGACCAACTTCGATATTTCGGATAGAGGCAAGGGATTTACCATTTTTGTTTATGTATTTTAGGGGAATATATGAATTCTACTTGATTTTTTTTAGTTATATGCAAGCTTGCAACATAATTGACAAACTTTGCATATTTGTTAATTTTGGTTTGGATTCACAATGATGCTTGCAAATATACATATATGCAAATAGTGAAGTTCGTTTGTTTTTTATGAGTTAATTGGGGTTTTGGTTTACATTGGGCATGTAAATTACTTATGCAAACTTGCAATGTGCTTGACAAACTTTGCATATTTGTGGATTTTGGTATGGATTCACAAGGATGCTTGTGAATATGCATATGGAAATAGTGAAATTCATTTGTTTTTTGAGTTAATTGGGGTTTTGGTTTCCAATGGGCATGGGAATTTTGGGTATAAATTTTGGTAAATAATCAAAATTATTTAATTTTTATGATTAAATTGGGGAATTGGTTTCCATTGGCCAATTACATTGGGGTTTTTGTTTCCATTGGCCATAATTTAATTTATTTTGGTTTAATTTTTCAATTTAGGGCAAATAAATTGATGAATAAAGAGAAAAAAACATGAAAAGAAATGAGGAAAATACCTCACAAATAGGAGGTTGATCAAAAGGTGAAGATGGATGGCTTTGGGACACCAAAAAACGCATTCACATAGTCGAGATTTGCTCCAAAGAAGTCCAATAGCCATGCGATGTGGCGAAAAAGACGTGCTCGACCTATTTAAAAAAAAACAGGCTTTCCAAAACGCACGCGCGATTTTGTTCACTAAAACAGAGGTGCGATTTTCTTGAATAAAATAGAGGCGCGATTTGCTTAAATAAAATGGAGGTGCGATTTGGTTTACTATCCTAATTGGCATGCCTGTTGGCAGCCTTGGGACTAGGCTTGGCAGGTTCAGGATTGCTTGGGATGATTTATTTTTTTGGATCAAGAGTGATTGACTTCACTCCACCATTGCATCTAAAAGGTCCCTCAACTTCTTGCACACACCTTGAAATCAAAGTTGAAGCTGAGCAACAACTCATGCAATGTTTACATCTAGACATAGATTGAGAAGTAGAGATAGGGAGAGTGAAAAGAACAAATTTTGATGAAGAGTTTGCAGCAACATAGGAAGAGTAAGAAAATAATACATGATAATGATAAGGTAAACCAATTTAAATTTGAAGCATTGTATGATGAGGAAAATTTATTTGTTGAAGAATTGATGAAATTAAAAAAAAAATGAAATTGATTGATGAATTAATAAATAGAAGATACAACCCACTTGGAAATGAGAAACAAGTGGATGATCGAGAAGAAGATGAAGATAATATAGCAACGGAAGTTGTTGAAGACATGAATGCTGTTGAGGATGAGTACAAAGAGCAATCAAAAGTTGTATTTGTGCAAGATAATCTAGAAGAAAAAATAGTTGATAAGATCTTTGCAAGATGGAGCCTTGAAGATATCAAGTATTACTAAAAATGGATGAGATTGCAAGAGAACATTGATTTGATCAGTTTTAGTATGCTTACTAATGAGTATATTGAGTGGGATTGTGACATACCCACATTACAACATTTGAAAATTGAGATTGCAACCCAAAGTGTAAAAATAATTCATTGCTTAAATGAAGATGAAGATGTCATTGAAGAAGGTTAGAGGTCATTGTTTTACAAGCAAAGCAATGAAATTGAAGGTAAGCAATGCAGTTTTGCATCTCCCAGATTCAAGGCGAAGAAATGGTTGAAGATAAGTAGTAGCAAGAAGAAGAAGATAATTGAAAGTTTGAAAGTTTTGTGCTGACTGGAAAAATATTGGCTCATCTCCAGTCAATGAGTACAACATAGAGGGTCTATTCAACATGGCATTCCCAACTCTTTCCTGAAATGGAGATGCAGTAGCTTTCCAGCTGAAAAACTTGTTTCTTCGCACCCGTAGAATGACATCTCCACTTGGAAGTGGAGAAGCCTCAATTAAACATTTATTTGCATAACAAATTTCTAAATTTTGATAATTTGTTTATTGTGAGGAGGCGAACTTATCAATTTGTCAATGTGAGGTTGGGAGATTTAATGAAATCTAGAGAAGAAATTTCCACCGCTAACATGGATTCCTCCCATTACCCTTAACATATGATCTATTTTAATGTTATGCTGTCTTCCTTTGCTTGCAACTATGTACAAACTTTGCTCGTTGGATGTTTGGTACAACAAACATATGCATATTTTTTGGTATGACAAATTAATGTGCATTTAATTTTACTTGCCATCGATTACATGGGTTTCTATTTATTGCTTATTAATATTTGCAACAAAGTTTTCTTTTCAATTTCATAAACTACTATGCTTACCATAAATTAGCTAAACTTTCTTTTAACACATAATATTATATTATATACATACATACAACTTCCTCTCATTTTGCAATATATTAAAGTTATCTCAACTTTTCATTGTGTTTAATATAGCTCAAATCCATTCTTGATATATATTAACCATTATTATTATCAAGGTTGGAATTTCAAATGGTGGACACCCGTCAAAATTGCTGGTAACAATCAAAATATAAAACGTTTTCTGTATTCTAAGCTAGATTTTGACTGTCGCGGTAAAATCTTAGCTGTATTTGACGGGTCTGCATTCACCCGTCAAATTCCATCCCTGATTATTATATACATAAAAATAAATAAAATGACTCCACGTGGCCTCGAATACAAATACCGAGTTGGAGGGTTGGCAGCCGACATCATATCGCTGATTACCGGTTATGACGTGCCGCGACATGCGTTAAAGACGCTTATATATCGTCACAGTTAAATTGTCTGGGTTGACGCAAATTCCACCTGTTAACTTCTCGAAGCTGGCCACCCCGCTAAGAAAGCCTGTGTCTCTCTTTGACGCCGTGGAGAATAATCTTCTGTTTGTCGGTGTGATCCGAAGAAATAAGTAGAGCAACGTGGCAACGGACACAGACAGGTGTTGCTATATCTACAAATGCAACCTACATGTGTTAAATTGCTACTACAACCTCATCTTTCTCTCCTCCGTCTGTAAACCATAATTCGCTGGGCACCGTTCACGGGCTCACGGACCCTTATATATACCCACTCATCCATCCTCCTTTCACAGATCTTTCACTGTTCATGTTATTTTGACTGCAATATTTGTATTTGATTTGTCTCCATACATAAATCTCTGCATTGCAATTGAGCAAGAACGTACTTATTTATATCTCAGATATCACCAGAGGAATTTGGAATTTGTATCGTTGTTTCTTCAGTGTGGAGAGATGGCAACGAGCCAACAGGATCGTAGTCATGAAGAAGAAGGTGAGTGGGCAACGAAGAGGACTGATCCTAAGCAAAAAGAAGTAGAGCAACGGAAAAGAACGGCCGCTGAGCACATGGAAAACGCTCAAAAGAGCCAAGGCGTTGCCAAGGACGCCGCATCCGAGACTCTCCAGTATTACCGCAACGTAGCGCAGGAGAACGCCATGGCGTCTCTCTTGGCGGCGGAGAAGCGTTACCAAGAAGCCAAGGAGACCGCGAGCGAGAAATTACAGCAGGCTAGAGAGGCGGCCGCGGATCGATCCGTCGTCGCTTCGGATTACGTCTCTGAGAAAGCTGTTGCAGCCAAGAACCACGCCACCGAAACGATGAAGGAAGCCAAGAATGCGGCGGCCGAGCTCGCCAGCGCCGCCAAGGATTATACTACCGAGAAAACCCGAGTTGCGAAAGATTATACCGTTTCGGGATTCGAACAAGGAAAGGACATTGTTGTAGACCGCGGGCAGGGTGTTCTGAGTTATACTGTA
The DNA here is from genome assembly GCA_001517045.1 of Pseudotsuga menziesii. Lineage (NCBI taxonomy): Eukaryota > Viridiplantae > Streptophyta > Pinopsida > Pinales > Pinaceae > Pseudotsuga > Pseudotsuga menziesii. Next base: position 105,233 of record LPNX010403130.1, on the reverse strand, counting down.
GATAAGAGCAAGGAGGTCAAGGACACTGTGGCCGAGAAGGTCCAGAAGGGCACTTCTGCTGCCGTGGAGTACACGAGACAAAAGAGCAGGGATGCTTATGATGTTACTGCCGAGAAATTGCAGCAAGGGAAAGAAGCTGCCGCCAGTACTGGGCGCAGTACACTGGATTATACAACCCAGAGAGCGGCCGAGGCCAAGGAAGCAACCATGCAGAAGGCTGCGGAGGCTCGGGAAGCTACCAAGGTCACACAACATTTACTTTTAATATACAAGTTTGATGTTTTGTGGTTTTCAATCTGGCCTATGATAATGCTAACACGTGATCATATTATGTACTGGTGCAGGAGAAGCTGGAGCAATATACAGAAACAGCTCGTGATACAGCCGTTCAATTGGGCACGGGAGCTAAGCAGAAAGCTCAAGAGACTACGCAGGCATCTACAGAGACCACGAAGAATTTAAAAGAAGGAACGCAAGAAAAGTGAGTTTCTGTTTTGATTTTCCTTTAAACATCTATATGATCGAATGAATTGCTTGTTTTTTGCATTTTATGAGTGGAACGAACTTACTTTCTCTTCTTATTTAGCTATCATCTTCCAATTTGAAAGATTGAATTGCTTGCTTTTAGTCCTTTTTATGAGAGGAAACTGAAAGATTGAATTGCTTGCTTTTAGCTTTTTATGAGGGTTTCCTCTTCTTATTTAGGCCATCATCTTCCAGTGTGAAAGAATGAATTGCTTGTTTTTAGCATTTCTTTTGCATCTGTTGAAGAATGACAACAACAATATGTTGCATTTCAAAGCTAGGCAGCAAAATGATAAGCATCTGAAACGTTGAACAGTGACAGTGTGAATTGCTTGTTTTTAGCATTTCTTTTGCATCTGTAGAAGAATGGCAACAACAATATGTTTGCATTTCAAAGCTAGGCAGCAAAATGATAAGCATGTGAAAGGTTGAACAGTGAGAGTGTGAGCATGTGAAAGGTTGAACAGTGACAGTGTGGAGTATGATCTATTTTGATTTATAAACGGGAGAACTTTATTTTCATTTATAACTTATCCATGGGGGAAAAAATAAATCCACTGCTACAAATGTAATGGTTCTATTTCTGAGAGGACAGATTGATTTTGGGTGTTAGACTGAATTGTTTGATTGCTTTACATTTTAATTGCATTTAGAATAAGTTCATTTTGGATTTGGACCATGTCAATTGAATTTCATTTTGGTTTCCATTTCCAAACATACAAAATTTACCTGTTACCCAGTCAGTGTTCTAATTAGGTATACATTTGAAAGCTAGGCAGCAAATTTAAAATTTTCTACCAATTACCCTGGGTGCACCCTAATTGGGTATGCATTTCAGAGCCAGGCAGCTATTCTGGTTGCACTCTAATTGGGTATGCATTTCAAAACCAGGTAGCAACAAAATCATTATGTACAATATTCAGCAGTGACAGTGTGGAATATGACTTATTTTGATTTATAAATGGGAGAGCCTTAAATTTGATTTGTTACTTATAACTGGGGAAAAATCCATTGCTGTAACAGCTCCATTGTTGAGTATTCAATACTCAGCTGTGACAGTGTGGAAAATGACTTATTTTGATTTATAAATGGGAATGACAGTGTGGAATATGACTTAATTTGATTTATAAATGAGAGAGCCTTAAATTTGATTTTTTGCTTATAACTGGGGAAAAATCCATTGCTGTAACAGCTCCATTGCTGAGAACACTGATGCATTTTGGGTTTTATTACTGAATTGTTTGTTTGCTTTATATTTCAATTGAATTTTGGATTAGTTGATTTGTACCATGCTCAGTTAATTGAATTTCATTTTGGTTTCCATTTCAAAAATAAGAAATTTACCTATTGCACTGGATGTACTCTAATTAGAAGCTAGGCAGCATAAAAAAATCCATTGTCTTGGCTGTACCCTAATTAGGAATGCATTTCAAAACCAGGCAACAAAATAATGAGTATGAACAAGATTGAACAGTGATAGTGTGGTAACTAGGGAAAAATCCATTGATATAACTGTAACAGTCCCATTGTCTAAGAAGGCAGATTAATTTTGGGTTTTATGCGACTGAATCACTGAATCGTTGCTTTATATTTTAATTAATAATGGAAGAGTTCATTTTATTGATTCGCAGCGTGGCACTTTGTTCAATTTCATCGGTTGCTTGTATTTACAGATCATAAAAATTTACGGATTGCTCTGTCCGCACTCTGATTAGGTATGCGTTTTCTGCCGTTCGTTTACAGGCTTGGACAAGCGAAGGACAGTACTTACGATGCAATCGAGAAGGCAAAGGAAGGCCTTCAACAGCAATTTGGCAACGTAAAAGAAAAGGCAGGCCAAACCACCGAGCAGGCCAAAGAGAAAGCCAAGGAGGAAACCAGAGCTACTCAGCAGAAGGCGGCGGAAACGGGGCAGGCTGTTTCGGATAAAGCTAGGGAAGCGAAAGAAGCCATCAAAGAAACGGCATGGGGATCTGCCGAACGAAGCAAGCGAAGTCTAGAAGAAGCCCAAGAGCAGGCGAGGGAAAAAGCCCGTGCGATGGCAGAAAAGACAGGCGAGACGAAAGAATCTGTTGAGCAGAAAATGTCCGAGGCAGCCCAACGAGCCAAGGAGACTTGGGAGAAGGCTCAGGGTAAGGGTAATCAAACCCTGGAACAGGTCCAGGAGCAGGCGAGGGAAAATGCTCGTCAAATGGCAGAGAAGGCAGGGGAGACAAAAGAGTCCGTTGAACAGAAAATGGCCGAGGCAGCCCAACGAGCCAAAGAGTCTTGGGAGGCTCAGGGTAATCTGGCTCAGGGAAATCAAACCCTGGAACAGGTCCAGCAGCAAGCGAGGGAAAAAGCCCGAGAAATGGCAGAAAAGGCAGGCGAGACGAAAGAGTCCGTTAAGCAGAAAATGGCCGAGGCAGCTCAACGAGCCAAAGAGTCTTGGGAGGCTCAGGGTAATCGGTCTCAGGGGAATCAAACCCTGGAACAGGTCCAGCAGAAGGCGAGGGAAAAGGCCCGTGAAATGGCAGAAAAGGCAGGCGAGTCGAAAGAGTCGGTTGAGCAGAAAATGGCCGAGGCAGCCCAACGAGCCAAGGAGTCTTGGGAGGCTCAGGGGAATCGAACCCTGGAGCAGGCGAGAGAAAAAGCCCGTGAAATGGCAGAAAAGGCAGGCGAGACGAAAGAGTCGGTTGACCAGAAAATGGCCAAGGCAGCCCAACAAGCTAAGGAGTCATGGGAGGCTCAGCATAAGAAGACGGAGACCGTCTATAACGAGGAGGAGCCCGGTGAAGGAAATGCAGAAGAAGCTTTCATTGCAATCACTGAAGAAGGTGATAAAGGAGTTCTGGAAGCCGTGGGTGAGACCGTTATGAACTTGGCGAAGGCAGCCAAGGAAACCGTGGTGGGCAAAGACTCTTAGGCTCTCTTCTTTCTACTGTTCATGTCCATGGTGATTCTTTTGCGTATTATATTTTATTGTTGTTCATCTGTTACAGATTTCGTAGACGGTTTCGTTTTTCGTTTGTCAAAATTGTGAAATTTGTGTTTGTTGCAAAGGGACTTTGATCCCATCGTTATTTGTTATTGTAAATATCATGCCATCATCTGTAATAAATTTGTAACTTTAGCAGCCGATTCTTATATTGTCAGCTTGGCTGCTTAGATTTTGCCTTCAAGCGATAGAAAGTGCGACTGCTGTATGTACATATTTCTGTGAAATCATGTATATTTGAGCAAGCGTGTGAAACGAATGTGGATGTATCAAACTGTATGTCAGCTGGTTTTTTCTTTTTGTTCAAGGTTGTAGTAATTTTCAGAAATACATCACTGCTAACACTGTTTTTGAGACTGATTTAGGAGAAATATAGAACCAGGCTATCTTCTTGGACTTGCATTCTTTTGATAAAATGGATTTTACTTCTCAAGCCTTTTCAACTTTACAGAATAAATCTTCATTTGAACTGAATCTAGGGTACGAATAAATCTTCATTTGAACTGAATCTAGGGTAATACGGCGATCATGGCTCTCACTCCTTTTTGAGATTGTATGATTCATTTTTTACAGAGCACGAATATTTATCATCCTAGACCTTGTGGTTCATTTGCAAGAGCCAACATAGGTTCTTAGTGACATTACTCTCCAATTTAAATGCAAAGGAACGTTCAGATCCGCTTTGATTCACATAATGAACAAATAGCTCTTGAGTCTCCAAATTAAATGCAAAGTAATGTCCAGATCTCTTGCGAGCCCCTCTTTTTGCTTGGAATCACATAATGAACAAACAAAATACATAGTTCAGGATTTTGAAATGAGATTTTTTAAAATACATTGTTCAGGATTTTGAAATGATATTTTTTTAAAATACTTATAATTAGTTCAGAATTTTGTGATGGGATTTTTTTATTTATAAATTACGTAGTTCAGGAATTTGAAATGAGATGTATCCAGTCTTCGAATAGAAGACTCGTTCTTCTGATTCTCAAAAGCCCTCATGTCTTTCCTCTGCATGACTGTGCTGGCTGTGTGATTGCTCCTTCGCATAATAAAGCGAGTTGGGCTCATGACAAGTATTGCTCGTGACAGTCGTTTTTTCTTTCCAGATTTCAGAATTTGTATTTGCTTTTTTCACTTTTGGGTGCTGTTTTCTTTTTTTATATGCACTTATAGTTTTGTTTGGTTGTGTTTTATATTCATTTTCAGGTCTTTTTTGTGTGCTGGATTTTTTCATTACTTTTTTGTTGGGATTCAGAGTCTGCAATTTTTCCAAAGGTATTTTACCCCCCGCCTTTTTTTCGGCTTGGATTCGTCCTGTGCTTTCTTGTTGGTATTCAAAATGTGCAAAAAGATCTGTGCAAGCTCATCCAAATCTAAATTAAATCTATTCGTGGTGGGGAAGATAAATTTTTGCTTTTCCGAATTGATTCCAAATGGCAAAATTCTCCCCAATTGAATTGATTCAGTGTAAAATCACATAAATCGGTTCACAATGTACGAACTGATGCACCATCTCCTGGATTTCGGTTTTTTATTTCTGTTCACAATGTACGAACTGATCCACCATCTCCTGGATTTCAGTTTTTTTATTTCGTAGATGTATACGAGGACGGTGATTAATTAACTCGTGTTATCGTATTTTTTTCTTTTTTCACCATGATAACACCTTTTATGAGTTGGGAGTTATTTCTCTCCCAATCCATTACCAATTTTTTTATCTTGCGTGTTGATGGATATGTAAACTTCTTACTGCTTTTTCAATTGCTTTTTCTACCTTTTATATCTCTTTCACTGAAGATGCTCTGAATGCCACTCTTTCCAGTTTGCATTATTGACAATACAAATTAACACGTACAAACTATATTTGCATTTAGGTTGGATGTAAGTACATGCTTTTAATTACAAAAAGAAAAATTAAAAAAAAAGAAAAATGTGTTATGTGATAATGATATACTCACAAAGTAATATTGTATTGCTTAAGAGCCTGAATATTCTTATAATCACAAAGTTATATTCTATTGCTGAAGAGCGTCCGTGAATATTCTAATTAGGTTATGTTAAATAAACACGAGGATTAAATTTGATAATTTGCTTGTATGTATTATGTATTAATGAGAAATTGAGGAAAATAAATATTCTATTACTTCAGAGGGTGAATATTTTTAATATGGTTTGCTATTAATGAGAAATTGAGCATTATTGATTTAATTAGAGTTGAAATTTGACTTTTTACGCCAAGAAATTTATAATATTGATTTTCATTGGACTTTTTAGAAGGTGAATATTTTTAATAGGGTTTGCTAAATTAAAATGATAATTACATTTGATAATTTGCTTACATGTATGTATTATGTACATGTATTAATGAGAAATAGAGCATTATTGATTTAATTAGAGTTGAAATATTATTGATTTAATTATAGTTGAAATTTGATAATTTGCTTACATGTATGTATTATGTACATGTATTAATGAGAAATAGAGCATTATTGATTTAATTAGAGTTGAAATTTGACTTTTTACGCCAAGAAATTTTTAATATTGATTTTCATTTGACTTTTTAGAGTGTGAATATTTTTAATAGGGTTTGCTAAATTAAGATGAGAATTACATTTGATAATTTGTTTGCATGTACATGTATTAATGAGAAATTGAAATTGAGCATTATTGATTTAATTCGATTTGAAATATTATTGATTTAATTAGAGTTGAAATTTGACTTTTTATGCCAAGAAATTTTTAATATTGATCTTCATTTGACTTTTAAACTACGCATACACATTATAAAAGAGAAACCTTTAAATATAGATTATAATGCATCTATAAACAGATATAAAAAAGGAAACCTTCCAAAATAACAAACAGATATATGAATTTGGGATATAAATATTAATAAATAGATATATGAACAAAAAAGAAACCTTCCAAAATAACAAACAGATATATGAACTTGGGATATATATAAACCCATATACGAACTTGGGATATATATAAACCCATATACAGATATATGAACTTGGGAGATATATAAGCCCATGATATATGAATTTGGGATATAAATATTAATAAATAGATATATGAACAAAAAAGAAACCTTCCAAAATAACAAACAGATATATGAACTTGGGATATATATAAACCCATATACGAACTTGGGATATATATAAACCCATATACAGATATATGAACTTGGGAGATATATAAACCCATATATGGGCTTGGGATATAAATATTGATAAAACAGATATATCTTCATAAATATTGATAAAACAGATATATGAAGATATATGAACTTGGGATATATTTATAAAACAGATATATCTTCATAAATATTGATAAAACAGATATATGAAGATATATGAATATCTTCATAAATATTGATAAAACAGATATATGAAGATATATGAACTTGGGATATATATAAACCCATATATGGGCTTGGGATATAAATATTGATAAAACAGATATTTGAAGATATATGAACTTGGGATATATATAAACCAAAACAGATATGTGAACTTGGGATATAAATATTGATAAAACAGATATATGAACTTGGGATATATATAAACCAAAATATGGGCTTGGGCTTGGGCTTGGGATATAAATATTAATAATGACCTAAAACAGACTTTCAAATAACGACTATTATTTGTCAAATTTCTAGTCCATTAATCTATTCTAAATTAAGGCTTCTCTTACTTGTATAGGATATAGATTAAAGGAGAGCGTGGTTTGAATTCCCTGGGAGAATTTTTAACACTGCCTCTATCCATTAATCTATTCTAAATTAAGGCTTCTCTTTCTTTGTTGTATAGGATATAAAATTAAGGAGAGCGTGGTTTGAATTCCCTAGGAGCGAGTGTTCCCAGTTTACCTGGCAGACGATTTCTGTATTTGCCAGTTGTAAAGATTTTATGTTCTCCCAAAATCTTGGTTTTGTATAACTCAGATAGGGTATAAGGTTTTTACTCAACCAGGATGGCGTTCAAGTTCATTTGATTTCGATTTTGAACCACGTGTTTGCGTCCAATATCATTTGATTTCGATGCAAAATAGCTCTTGATTAACTTACTTGGCCACCATGGTTATATTGGCCAAATCGATTCTACCAATATCACCAGATCAATAGGAAAATTTACTGTTCGGAATCATGAGTTAATATGAAGTATAGGTAGTATGCATTCATCAACGCCCGATTTTCTTTATCAGTTGTGTTCATACTCTCTTTTACTTTTGGACTGCATCCCCGTGAGAGCTTAAAATTGTAATTCAGATTTGACTGTTTGCTCCAGTTGTTACTCAAGATTTAGGCTCTTGTGCGGAACTGTGTGGGATCATCCCACAATCGTCATTGTGTCACATTCACAACATTTAAACATAATTCTTGAGTGCAATAATCTGGTATAACCTTGACATACAGGGCATTCCATGGCCTTTCAACCAAAAATAATATTTTATACCACATGTTATTTTGGTTTTAGTCGCGCCCAAGATCATTTGATGCACAATATTCTACTGTTTAATCGCGTGCAAGATCATTTGCAGCACATTATTTTGATTTTAATGGTGTCCAAGATTATTTGGTGCCCAGTATTTTACCATTTAATAATTATTCTGTCCTTTAATCCGAATCTGGGTTATCGGGACAGCATCCATGATGATTATGTCCAGGGTTGGTGCAAGCTAATACTGGTCACTTATTAAGCGTCCATTGTAATGGACTCCTGGAAAAACATAAATCTGAACGTCTTATTAAGCGTTTATTGTAATGGACTCCTAGAAAAACATAAATCTGAACGTCAAAAAGCAAAGAACAATATACTCCTAGAAAAACATAAATCTGAACGTCAAAAAGCAAAGAACAATATTAGAGGTACGTACACAACTTTTTGGAATACGGTGTAAGAATATGACACTTGGACAATCCTATTACCTTCAGGAATATATAACTTTTATTTATGGAAACTAAGTATAAATCCCCAAAAAAGAGGTTCTTCTAAGGTTGGTATGTTATTTTTTTATCAAAAAATAATATATAACTTTTATTTATGGAAACTAAGTATAAATCCCCAAAAAGGAGGTTCTTCTAAGGTTGGTATGTTATTTTTTTCTCAAAAAATAATGAATATGTTTGTGTGGTCCACTTGTTTGGTATGCAAATGGTGGAATTTTGTGAAAAAAATTATATCAAGTCGTCGATCAAAGGTGTGTCTAGTGTAGCTTTATTTTTCCATATTTATTTATATTATAATTTGTTTTCTTCAAATTAAGGAAGTCAGCCTAAAATGACAAGGTCCAGCGTTGGTCCACCACATCTTGGTCTTAACATAGTCAATGAACAATATTTTTTTTTAAGATGTAGGTCTTTGCCTGGTTTTTTTCTCTTTTCTAAATAGGTGAGCCAATCAAAAGTTATAGCCAAAGAAAATAGCCTACCTTTTATGTTAGATTGACGTTAGTCCATTTACAATTAAATAAAAATAGAAAAAGATAATAGATTTAAATAAAAATTACATATTCAGAATCTACAGACAGAGTTACACAAGTGTGTGAATTTTCATTAGCAGTGGACAAGCGTGGCATATGGAAAATCATGCACGAAATATGAGAAGTGGTACAAAACAAGTTTTATGTCATAAGACAGTCCAAACCGTGTCCAAACCACTTGGTTTGACAACTCGAACCTAAAACCAAAGCAGCCAAGTCATCCACCACGTAGGTTGGAAAAAAGGTGCTCGACAAAATTCTAAATTTAAATCACGTGCGCACGTAGTTTAAAACACAACGCGCACGCACTAGAAGCGTGATCGCGCTACTTTGTGCGCACGCGTTAAGGATGCGTGCGTGCATTTGTTAAGTAAACACTTTGTTTTGAATTTATTTTCAAGCATTTGCAATGGAATGATGATGATGAGGAGGAGGATGATGACAGTGATGATGATGAAGATGTTGACTATGATGATGACGAGGAGGATGATGGCAATGATGATGATGATGATGATGATGACTATGATGATGATGATGAACAATGATGGTGATGATGATGATGATGATAATGAGGATGAGGATCACGATGACTATGACTATGATGACGATGATTATGATGATGATGATGATGATCACAATGATGAGGATGATGATGTTGATGACGACGATGATGATGAGGAGGAGGATAATGACTATGATGATGAACAATGATGGTGATGATGATGAGGATGAGGATGATGATCACGATGACTATTACTATGATGACAGTGATGATGATGATGATGATGATTGCGATGATGATGTTCATGACGACGACGACGACGATGATGAACAATGATGATGATGATGAGGAACAATGATGATGATGACGATGACGATGATGATAAGGATGATTTCAATGACGATGATAATGAGGATGATGACAATGACAATGATGATGAACAATGATGATGATGATGAGGACAATGATGATCATGATGACGACGATGATGAGGAACAATGATGATGATGATGATGATAGGTTTAGTTGAAACATTGCTTTGATTTTATTTTCAAGCATTTGCAATGGAATGCTGATGATGGACAATGATGATGATGATGAGGAGGATGATGACAATGATGATGATGAGGATGATGACTATGGTGATGATGATGATGACGATGATGAACAATGATGGTGATGATGATGAGGATGAGGATGATGATGGTGATGATGATGATGACGATGATGAACAATGTTGGTGATGATGATTATGAGGATGATGACAATGATGATGATGATGATGCTGATGATGATGACTATGACAATGATGATGAACAATGATGGTGATGATGATGACTATGATGATGATGATGAAAATGGTGATGATGATGAGGATGAGGATGATGATGATGACGATGATGATGAGGAACAATGATGATGATGATAGGTTTAGTTGAAATTTTGCTTTGATTTTATTTTCAAGCATTTGCAATGCAATGATGATGATGAACAATGATGATGATGAGGAGGAGGATGATGACTATGATGATGAGGATGATGATGATGATGATGATGACAATGGCGATGATGATGATTATGAACAATGATGGTGATGATGACGATGATGATGATGATGATGATGATGATGATGATGATGAACAATGTTGGTGATGATGATGATGATGAGGATGATGACAATGATGATGATGAAGATTATGACTATGATGATGATGATGATGATGACGACGATGATGACGACGAAGACGATGATGAGGATGAGGATGACGATGATGATGATAGGTTTAGTTGAAACTTTGCTTTGATTTTATTTTCAAGCATTTTCAAAGGAATGATGATGATGACCATGACAATGATGATGAACAATGATGATGATGAGGAGGAGGACAACGATGATGGATGATGAGGATGATGACTATGATGATGAGGATGAGGATGATGATGATGATGAGGATGAGGATGACGACGATGACAATGATGATGAACAATGACAGTGATGATGATGATGATGATGATGATGTTGAGGAACAATGATGATGATAGGTTTAGTTGAAACTTTGCTTTTATTTTATTTTCAAGCATTTTCAATGGAATGATGACGATGACCATGACTATGATGATCATGATAAGGATGAAGATGATGATGATGATGAGGAGGATGATGACTATGATGATGATGATGATGATGATGATGATGATTATGATGACGATGACGATGCCGATGATGATGGTGATGATGATGAGGATGATGAAAGATGATTTTATTTTCAAGCATTTTCAATGGAATGATGATGATGACCATGAATATGATGATGATGATAAGGATGAGGACGACGATGATGATGAGGATGATGATGATGATGATGATGACGATGAGGATGACTATGATGACAATGATTACAATGACGATTATGATGATGATGATTATGATGGTGATGATGGTAAGTGTTGGAGGCCTCCCTTACCCTCCACTAGCCATAGGCAAGGAGCCTAAGACCTCATAGTGGCACCCATGGGCCTAAGAAGAAAGTAGTGGTGAAGACTATATTGTAAAAATACTTGAACATGTGTGAATATGAAGTCATTGTTGAAGAACATTAGTCATTAAATGAGATAAACGTTAGTGAGTAAATGCTCTAAATGTTAGGCAGGGGTGCGCGCGCATCTAATTGTGCGTGCGCGCGTGGTATTATTTACGCGTGTGTGTGCTCAAATATGCATGCACGTGCTCAAATACATGCGTGCACACCTGTTACTAGTTAAAAAAAATAGAGATCTGGATTCCTGGGATTGCTACCAATTTTCATGGGTTTTCTATAGCTGTTCGCGCGTTTTGTGCTCCTGAACTTTGCAATTTGGCTCACAATCCATCACCACTCTTTGATCTATTGGATAGAAGCTCACTCTTGGAATCTAACAAACATATTCAGTGGTCTTGGAAGTTAGTGGAAAGATTCAAACTACAAGTTTCCATTGCAAGAAGAGATCATTTTGAATAGGTATGGTGAATTGTAAATAATTGTTTTAATTCACAAGATTTCAGATCATTTCATTGATTTATGTTTTATGATATGCCTACAACAATCTCTCTCTCATAGAAAACATTTACTTTCACAACAATAAATCCCAACTTCACATCTAAACAAGTCTCATATTCTCCATACAAGATGAAATATGCAATGTTAACTAATTTACATTTCCACATGAATATATTTTGATTTCACAAAATGATGGCATAGATGAAGTTATCTCTTGAGACTCTTCAATTTAAAAAAAATCCTTTGAAGTAATCATGGGAGAGGGTCCATATTGAATAGTTCACCAAGTTGTCCATATTCTCTATACAAGATGAAGTACGCAATGTAGACCAATAAGCATTTGCACATGAATATATTTTGATTTCCCACAAGTATGGCATAGATGAGGTTCTCTATTGAGACTCTTCAACTTGTATAAAAACCTTGGAAGAAATCATGGGAGATGGTCCATATTGAACAGTTCACCAACTTGTCCATGCTCTCCTCTTCATGCTAGATTTATCATAACATGCCTTTGAGCTTGACAGGGATGCCTCTACCTCAATGATTTCTCCTTTTTTTGAGGGATTTGCAACCTCCTCTTTGTGTAATTATTCAATTTGTTCTCTTAATAGTTAACTTGTAACTTAATTATTCAATTTATTCCCAAGACATCCAAACACCAACTTGTGTCTTCCCTCACAACTAATGTGGCATATTACGTGTAATGTCATCTCATCCGAAGGTGTTGGAAATGAAGAATATTTCACTCATCTTCTTTTGACTTCCAATAATTTTTGAACACAAAGGAAGTCATAATCCTATAGCTGTAATACCTGCAAACTTGAATCTCTTTACTTGACTCAGATAGAGTATAGAAATGAAACTTTGGTTCGAACATAAAGAGAAACCTTTAATCAACGTTTATGTATCAATGCCAATAATTAGCATACTAACATATATCTGTAATTTAGTTAATTATGTTGGAGCGCGTCATGTTTCTTGTATAATGGAACTAATACCTTATTTATTGCTTCTTATGTAGGGGTAGACCTCATAGTTTTGATAAAGAAACTTTTGGATATGGGAAACTCACGTAACAGAGCAAGAAAAACTAGAAGGAATATGGCCATTGAAAAGGAAAATGAGGTAAGAGAAAATGAAAGGTTGGCAATGGAGAGAGTGAGACATGGTCTAGACATTTCTACTGATACTGCGACCGATATTAATAGAGTTGATGACATAAAAACCTCTACTTTAGAACCACGGGTGAGTTAGTTGCGTCCAACAGACCCAACTCAAGTTCCAACATCAACACACTCTCGAATCAACAATCCATCAACGAGCCATGTTGAAGCTCTTGAAGAATTAGGTGTATTGAGAGATGCTGAGTATGAAGTGTTGGACCTAGGAGCAATGATTAATTTGAAATCTCTCCAAGAAGACCACAACCATGTCGATCACACTCCCAATATGGACCGACATTTGAACGAAGTACCACAACAAAGAAGCCCTAGGATCTGTAGCTCATGTCCACCTTCCCTACCTCAACTGTCTACTACAAGAAAAAGGACTCCTAGACGTATCCATGTGGATGAAAGTTGTCTGTCAGGCCTTGAAGGTAAGTTTCCCAAATGTACTATCGATTGGCAATGTAGCTAATTAATGAAGGAATATTTTGAATCCAAAGGTGATGCAGGTAAATGTCAATTATTACTATGTTTGTTAAAGTCAAATTGTTTAGTTGTTGTTAGGAGAATTCTGGGCATAAAGATGGTTAGAAGTTCAGAGGCTAACAATCATATTGTTATAAATATCCAATCTACTTTTAATGCGATTGGGAAGACGTCCCGTACTAAATATCTTTGTGCGGCTCGTCACGTGTTATCAGAATCAGTTGTATGCAAGTCCACACGGCAACGTCGCCTCCTTTCACACACTTCTCAGATACTTAAATTAAATAGAAAAACTGTTCAGAAGTACACTGTTATAAGAGAAAATCTGTAGACTCCAGGTGGAAAATATTGTTGGGATTTTGTTGGCAGGTTGCCTCATCGAGTTATGAAGCTAATTGATGCTGTTAAGGACTTAGTACAAAAGTTCTGGCATGATCATACCAGACCTTCATCTAATCAAAGAGATGTGCTAAAGCTGAGAAAATGTTCTATTGAACGTGAACCCCACGTCAAACACTTCCTTGACACAACACAAACTGAACTCTATGAGAGATTTAGGAATGAGCACAAACAATTGAACCTAGGCCAAAGGGCCTTTGAGAAATGTAAACCATGGTACGTTCATATATTTATTGATAAAAACACATGTTTTTGTAGATACCATGTAGAATATGAATATTTTTATGACACGTATAAACATATATTTTGTGATTTTCATACTAGCCTTGAGTAGGGAACTGGGGGTTCACTAGTGAGGCAATATCATATCATGTCCATTCATATTGGGGATTTGAATACTCCTAAAAACCTCAAAAATATATCTCCCCATGTTAAGGGGTCAAGGAGGGGTTTAATTTGAAATGGTAGTATAAATATTGGGGATTATTTTATTTCGGTGGGATGATAAATAACCTCCAAATCATGGAATGGATTCATACCTCCAAATCACTAGTTGGATTCATATAAGTTATAGTTTTTGCTAAGGAATAACCTCCAAATCGCAGGCTAGATTCATATCTCCAAATCATGGGATGGATTCAGTGCATGCATTACCTTTATTTGGATTAGTATTAGGTAATTCATGGATACTATGTGATGAGCTGTCACATTTTACACTAGATGATAATGAAATACACTATGATGAAGTGTCATGTCCATGGACAACGAAAAATGTAGAATGAAGTCCGTGGGTGAACATGCAAATTGAATTTAAATAAGAGGACTCCATCTGAACACAAATGACAACAAATAGATTGAAGTAAAAGGTTGTATATTGTCAATGTGTGAAGTATGATGATGATGCAAGGAAGGATGAATGATACTGAATAGATCATAGAAATAAAAATGTGGATCAATAATGAAGAATTTATAGCATAGGATCAATAATGAAGATAAACTTGATAATATGATATCAAGGGGGTATTAAAAATGCGTTAATAAAAAATGATATAGTAAAATATCTGGTGAAACTAGGGGTTTTCTTAATCATAAAGGTATATTGGGAGGAGGTTTCAACAATACAATTTTAGGAGGCATTTTCTAATATTTAGTGGAATTAGGGATATTCTTTAATATCCCGCGAACGATTGTGCTATGTAACAAGATCACTGAGTGAACCCCCTGTGGAGTAGGGCTGCAATGAATCCATAATACCACTGAATGCATCGAGATATTTTATCATCAGCATCTTGTGTCCAAGGAATGAAGGACAAAAATACTATGGAAAATCATGTCTATATGGGAATTTTTCCTGGTGCAGTGAGTTTTCTCTTTTGAACCATTGCATTCATGGAAGTGATGAGTATCAATTTGGAAATATGAGCGTGGAGATGCAGAGCTTCAAGTACGTAACCTATCAATCAAATAGTGCGAAGGAAAGTAAAAATATTGCATTAGTGAAGTCACAGGTGCATGTTTTTGGTGAAGTCACAGATGCAAATGATTATTGCATGTTTTTCCTCTTACATGTTCAGTTTATACATATACATTCTTTAAAGGTCACATTCTAATACGACCCTTTTTTTCATGGCAACAGGTACGGGTATGTGATTTTTTGATGGAGTTCTACAAGAAAACCGAGCAGTCTATTCAACATGTGCATGTAGCGCGATGGCAATATGAGCAGTTCAGAAAACGCAGGGACAACTTTCCCATTGGGACCATATTGTCAATTGTGGATTTTGCAGAAAACTACACCCTTCAGCCACAAAATGAAATTCATAGTCAATACTACCATTCCAACCAAGTCATCATCATGGTACATATTACGTATAGGCATGGCCCTGAGGGCATCATTAAAAACAGGATAATACCGAAGGAGACAAACTTTTACATAAGTGATGATAGATGCCATGATCTATATTATGTGCAACATTGTTTTTGAATTTTCTATGATCAGCTAAAGGAGGGAGATATACAGATGAATTAGCATTGGATATGGTCAGATGGTTATACAGGCTAGTTCAAAAATTATCGAGTCTTCTAATGGATGAGTATGTTACATAAGACTTCTAATGTGTCGCATATATGGAACTACTTTGAGACTGGGCACAACAAAGGTGAGCATGACGGGGCTGATGCATGCATTAAGACTGTGCTACGAAGGGAGGAGACGAGGTTTACTAAAAACCCCCATATCAAAGATGCATAATCCATAGTTCAATGGTGCTCTGCAACAATGTTAGACCGAACTATAGTGCAACATACATCAACAGGGGTAGGAAGGCTAGTCAGGAATTTTTGTTATGTGGTTGACATAGATCGATCACGTTCCTATAGTTGCGGCATAGTACAAGGAACACGTGGATTTCATTCCGTTCGAAGCTCAAACAACCCCCTATTTGAAATATGGATGCGGAAACTTGCTTGCTTTTGCAGCCCTTGTAGCAGTGGTGAATGGGATGAATGCGAATGCATGGATTGGGTTGATGATTGGGATCATGTGTCACCTGCAGTAGATCCACGTGTAGTCGGTGAAACAACCCACTTAGAGCAGGGCCAGTTAGCGATTTCAATAGGCTACAACCATATCTCAGATCTTATACAACTAGGACACATATATGCAGTTGTTTCCCTGAAAGACAATGAATGGGGCATAGATTATTGGTTGGCACGATGCATTCGAGGTAAGAAAATCCTAAACAGATCATTGATTGATGATGAAGGTAATGAATTTCCTATTGGATCGATGGTGGTTGAGGGTAAATATCTTACACTAGATGGGAAATAAAGAAGAACTACTGGGCATGTATTCGTGGATTACAGACCAGGTTCTGTGGTCTATCACTTCACAAACTTGATTGTTGGCACGAACATCCATCTATAGACAATTTCAACCAAGAACTCAACCAAGGTACATTACTTCTTTCCTCATTCAGAGCACGAGAGATTGATGGAGGAAATTAGCCACAGAGAGGATCCAGATGTCTATATTAAATGATATTAGGTAACTGGACTTACACTCCACTTGTGAGAAACCCTAGTTTTCAAAATCTGGCCTGGAGGCATGCCTGGGCTGTGCGGAGTCGGGTGGGAGGCCACCCGAGCCATGCAGAGTTGGGTGGGAGGCCACCCTGGCCATAATCCTGTGCCATGATCGCAATGGACCCGACGGTTCGTACATCCTTAATTACACTTAATTACACTTGAGACGACCTTTACCTAATTCCTTAAATTAAGATAAATAATCAGAAACCAATCAACCCATAAATAATCAAATTATCATAAACCCATCCATCCATTAGACGCATGAGAGTCAAGAACACTGGAAAATTAATTACACTCAAAGGAACCGTAATCCATTCTAGTGGTATAAAAATGCTTAAAGGAGAGTGAGAGTATCAATGCACTAAATTATGTAATCACATGTATGAATTGTCAGCTTACACTGAATAATTTAATTGTCAAAACATAATATTGTCTTCAAACAACATCTAGATGCCAAATAACTAAACAAGTAAGAGCATGCCAATGTTGTGGTCGTTTGGAATGGTATTGTATTTTGGATGGATTTTGAAATACAATAAAATCAACCCTCAGAGGTAACAATTGTTCAGTTTTCTTTTTGAAAGGTACATTCGTGCATGGAGTTATTATCTATGCCCTATGTTCAAGTGATATGATTAGAGAAAATTGACTATTTTTCCCATCCCTTTCACACTACTTCTTGTTAGCCACTAAAGCTATGCAAGAATACAAATTTTCATCATTTGCATTCTCAATTCTTTCTATTCTTTTTAATTAGAGATTGAATTATTTGAATGTAACTTTCAGGTGAAATTTTTTGATGCATGTATCTTCAATAGACACCCTTCACTGGTTTAATATTTCACCGATGTTTCTCTTACCTTTGCTAAAGGAGTTTAAAATATATGCCTAGCGTCATTGCTATGATAAACAATATAAGAGCAATCCATAATAGATTTTTGGGTTTCCATTTAATATTGAAAAAAACTTCTAATGTGGTGCAAGAGGCTTAAGCATGTGAGTAATAAAAATGTTGGTCATAAGTGATATATTATTGCAGCTAACTGAAACATGCTTATTTTTGTGGTCTTCCGTTAGGCTTGTATTGCATCTTTTTAGGTTTAAAGTTTTTCCAAAATTGGAGGGAGGAAATATTGTTAGGAAACCAACATCATGTCCTTCATAGGTTTTCTAACTCCACACTTTATATTGTTCTCTACATCTCCTGCTTGGTAAACCACTATCTTTGCAACTTTCTCTCCAATTTGTGTTGCATCGGGCTACTAATCAAAAAATAATTGCTCTAATATTGTAAAATGGTATTTGACTTGTGCATTATGCTTTCATCTCTAAATTTTAATTGCTATTTTAGTAAGTTTTTATCCTTCTTCTATTTGCGTCAATAATTAGAATTGAATGTGAAAGCAGAAGGTATAACACAGAGAAATGTCAAAGAGTTGTTCATGTTTAAGAGATACACTTTCTATCATATACCATGGCTAAATACACCCATCTTAAGTATTTTGGGGAAAATCGGATTATGACCAAGGGCTCTCAGACCAAGAGTGACCAAGTGTCCCTGAACGGAATTTCATGCGACTTGCAACTTGACATAACTTGGTAACTAGAGGTCGGATCGACGCACTGTTGACTCCGTTGGTCTCTTGGAATGCCATTACCTCTAGTGGGCCCTCTCCACTTCTTTTTCATGGCTCAGTGAATTCAATGTGCATTAGTTTTGTAAACTATGGTTTTGCTCAGTTTCCTTCAATGCAACTCTCACAATGGTGGGTCAAATCTGCAAAGCCCTCCACCGTGCTAGTCTTGGTATTGTTCCCATATCCACATTGGCCATACACACCTGTCAGAGGCAATGACATGCAATCTTGCTACTCTGTTTTATTTTTCGCTTTTGGATCGAGAGTGACCAAGTGCCCCTGAACGACATTTTCATGCGACTTGAAACTCGATAAAACTTGGAAACTAGAGTTCGGATCGATGAGCCTTCGAATCCGTTGGTCTCTTGGCATGCCATTACCTATAGTGGGCCTTCTCCATTGCATTTGCATGGCCCAGTGACTTCATTGTGCATCGGTTTCGTAAACTAGGGTTTTTCTTAGTTTCCTTTAATACAACTCTCACATTGGTGGGTCAACTCTGCAAAACCCTCCATCGTGCCAGTCTTGGTGGTGTTCCCATATTAGCATTGGCCATACGCACCTGTCGGAGCCAATGACATGGAATATTGCTTCTCCGTTTGATTTTTCGCTCTCGGACTGAGAGTGACCAAGTGTTCCTGAACGTCATTTTCATGTGATTTGCAACTCGATATAACTTGGTAACCAAAGGTTGGATCAATGAGCCTTCAACTCCATTGGTATCTTGGCATTCCATTACCTCTATTGGGCCCTCTCCACCGCGTTTTCATGGCCTAATGACTCCATTATGCATCGATTTCATAAACTAGGGTTTTTCTCGGTAGATTTATTGATGTTGTAACTTGTTGTAACAAGAGGTTCTGGATATGTTATATACTTGGAAAGAGTGCCCTAAGGGATGTATATTCATGGTGTTAACATACACTTGGACTAGGGTTTATTTTGTTGGGTTTCCTTGTGATATTAGGATGAAGATAAGTGAAATATTGGACCATAGTGACCACCTTCACACACATGTTGAGGAGAAGCAAATGAGCATAGTAACCACCTTGGCACACATATTGAGGATAAGCATTGGAGCATTGTAACCACCTTTGACACATATGTTGAGGAGCACAGGGAACAAGAAGAGGTGGTACACAAGTAGAGGAGGAATGCATTACATGGGGAAACTTGGATATGTATGAGGACACTAGGGTTTATATATGTAAGTAAAAATTGGAGAAGGAGATATAATACTAGAGGAATTGATGGTTGTCTTGCATAATCTATAGCTCTTGTTGTGAAGGAAAAGGAGGTAGAATTAGGGTTCCAACCCTGTAGAAGATACAAAGAAAAGAGGTAATGTCTTTGGTGATATTGCAGTCTTGTTCTTGTGTGATACATGGAGGTTAGGGAAAGTCGAAATACCATGGAAAA
Organism: Pseudotsuga menziesii; assembly: GCA_001517045.1. NCBI lineage: Eukaryota > Viridiplantae > Streptophyta > Pinopsida > Pinales > Pinaceae > Pseudotsuga > Pseudotsuga menziesii. The sequence goes on along the minus strand of LPNX010403130.1, from coordinate 85,002 downwards.
ATTAACTTGATAAGTCTCGAGCTTCTTTTGATTCCTTGCTTAGAAGAATATTTTTTTAAGTTTAGTTGATTTTCCATGGAGGTCTTGGTGCTTGTGTTGATGCAATAGACGAAGACCTAGGGTTTGAGGAATTATCCTAGGATAGACATGTTGACGTCGAAACTGGTGCTAGACTTGTCTGAAATGCCATGTGCTTCTATGATGAAAGATGATTAGGGTTTATAAACCCTAACAAGGAAAACAATTATAGTGTGGATACCTTAATGACAACAATGATAGTTTGGGGCTAGCTTTGCTTATGGTTGCCAAATATATATACATACATATCATATATATACATATACATAAGAATTGTTTCAGTTGTCCAAATATTGTGTACTTGGAGATTTGAATTTTGGATTATATTATCTTTATGATTGGGTAGATTCTAGCATTGGTTATGCATTGTAATTTGAGATAATTTTGGGTTGAATTTGTTAAGTAAGCTTTAATGGTGTTTATTTCGTTAGATATCCTAAGTGAAAACCTTTGGATAGGTCTATTGAATTTTCATATGCTAAGCTAGATCATTAGTATTTCATTTCAATTTGATAACAAAAGCATATAAACAGGATCACTAAAAGATAGACAAGCACAACCATACAAAAAGAACACAAAGATTTATCCTGGGAAAACCTGAAAGGGAAAAACCCAGCAAAAGCTTCCTCAATATAGATGCCCCAAAAGATAAAAGGTAAAATCAAAAGGGAGATCAAAGACCGATCCTCCTCCTTCTCTAGCTACTTCTCTCTCCTCCACTAATGCACTGCACAAGTGAGAGTGTGTGTTCCAAATGAGGAGTGCCACACCTCTATTTTTATTCATCTGTTCACTTTAATAATTAAATCCAACATGTAGGCTCGAGTTAATCATGTAGGCTCGAGTTACACATGTAGGCTCAAGTAACCACACTGGGGTGCTAATGACCCACCTTTACAATTAGAGGGGGCTACCTCATGACTCTTATTAGTTCTTCCGATTAGAAGCATCGGGGTACAAAGTAATACAAGTGGTTCTCTCGGTAGGACCATTGGGGACCACAAAAAGATACATATAGAATATTCTTCGAAGTTACAATATTTCAACACTCCCCCTTAACGAGAAGGGTATTCTACAACAACATCAATAACAACAATGGTAGGAGAGAGATAGAGGACATCATCAACATCATTAAGGTAACACATCTATAACTCATTGGAAGCTTTTCAACATCATATAGTCTTTGTCTTCAATCTTCAATGGCAGCAACTCTTTGATCAACATCAACATCTTTAGCACTTCGACCTTTCAATCAGCAACAACATCTTCAGCACTTTGACCTTTCGATCAACAACATCTTCAACACTTTGACCTTTTGATTAGCAACATCTTCAGCACTTTGACCTTTTGATCAGCAACATCTTCAGCACTTTGACCTTTCGATCAACAACATCTTCAGCACTTTGACCTTTTGATCAGCAACAACATCTTCAACACTTTGAACTTTCGATCACCAACAACATCTTCAGCACTTTGACCTTTTGATCAGCAACATCTTTAGCACTTTAACCTTTCGATCAGCAACATCTTCAGCACTTTGACCTTTTGATTAGAAAAATCATCATCAAAACATCATCATCATCAAAACATCATTATCATCAAAACACCATCATCATCAAAACGTCATCATCATCAAAACATCAACATGATCCTTCCTTTCGGAATTACGGGATCAACACATTTGTGGTACTCAGACGATCCTTCCTTTCGGAACTACAGGATTTAGGTCTTTACAGAGTTACCAATGATCCTTCCTTTAAGAATTACAGGATCAACACATATGTGGTACTTAGACGATCCTTCCTTTCGGAATTACGGGATTTAGGTCTTTACGGAGTTACCAACGATCCTTCCTTTTGGAATTACGGGATCAACACATTTGTGGAACTATGATCCTTCCTTTCGGAACTACGGGATCAAGTCTTTACGGAGCTACCAACGATCCTTCCTTTCAGAATTATGGGATCAACACATCTGTGGAACTCAAACAATCCTTCCTTTAAGAATTACAGGATCAACACATTTGTGGAACTCAGACAATCCTTCCTTTCAGAATTACGAGAGCAAGTCTTTACGAAGCTACCAACGATCCTTCCTTCAAAAATTATGAGATCAACACACGTTCTCGAGTACTGAAGTCACCGAATCAGTTATGGACATATGTCCCGGGTTGATACAATCCCTCTTCCTTCTTGAGGACTGAGGTCTTCGAATCACTTTAGGGCAAGTGCCCAGGGATGATACAATCCCACTGCAACATCAATACTCCCCCTTTCAGGGAAGGTCTTTCCGAACCACACCAAGCTTGTCTCAAAAGTGTTCAAACTTTACTCGGGACAGAGGCTTTGTCAACACATCAACAACTTGCTCATCAGTACTCACATACTGGAGCTTTATGGCTCCTTTCTGCATCATATCTTGAATGTAGAAATACCTGATTTCTATGTGCTTCGATTTGTCATGGAACACAGGGTTCTCTGTCATATTTATACAACTTTGGTTGTCACATCGAATCACGGTAGTGTCCAACTCTAGGTTGAATAATCCTGACATCAGCTTTCAAATCCATATGGCTTCACAACTAGCAGAGCAAGCTGCTATATATTCTTCTTCAGCTGTGCTTAGACTAACACTGGATTGCTTTCTGCTAAACCATGAAATCATAGAATATCCCAGACTATAACATCCACATGATGTGCTTTTTCTGTCTGAGATACTTCCAGTCCAATCTGCATCTGTATAGCCATACAATCTATACTCGTGGATATTATCATAGTATAGTCCAAAGTCTATAGTCCCTTTCAAATATCTCATCACATGTTTTGTAGCTACCAAGTGAACCCATCTAGGTTTAACTAGATATTGACTTAGGGTGTTCATAGCAAAACAAATGTCAGGTCTGGTGTTTGTTAAGTACATCAAGGACCCAATGATCTGTCTGTAATGAGTCACATCCACTAACTCTGATGAATCATGAGCTAACAACTTCAGGTTGGAATCCATGGGTGTGGCCATGGATTTGCATTCCAACATATTGAATCTTTTCAATATCTCTACTGCATACTTTCCCTGGTTGAGAAATATTCTTTGCAATATTTCCAGACCTAGGAAATAATGCATTAACCCAAGGTCTTTCATCTAAAATTATTCAGCGAGCTTCTTCTTGCATTCTATAATCTGTTTCTCATTCCCTGTCAGGAATAGATCATCCACGTACAATAATAGTATGACATGTTCATATTCTATAACCTTGAAATAAAGGTTAGGATCAGCTTTCATTAGGAAACTATCTATCCTTCCATGCCAAGCTTTGGGAGATTGCTTCATGCCATAGAGGGCCTTATTCAACTTGCATACGTGAGTCCATCTGTCTTCAAATTCAAATCCTTGTGACTATTCAATGTAAAAATATTCCTCAATCATACCATTAAGGAAGGCTTGTCTTTACTTCATCATGGAAGCAACTACCATCATAGTTCTGAAGGAAGTGTACCTTGCTTCCTGGAGTAAGTGTTCCTCTAGCCACAAGTCTTTCCTTACTTCTATTAGCAACATATTTTATCTTGCAAATCCATTTGGAAGATACCACATTCTTGCTTTTTGGTTTGAGTACTATATCCCAAACATCATTCTAGTATTCCTTCATCATAACATCTTCTATGAGTTCGTCTTGTCAGGTCATCAACATATTCTAGTCTTCTGCATTCAACTTTGAAGGTTGGAACCCACTTTTCTCTTGGTAAAGTCTCAATCCATCAGGAAGCTATCCATCATGTCGTATCATGTCAAACTCAGATATCTTTTGTAGTCACTCCCCTTGAAGTGGAGTATCATCTTCCATCTTCATTCTGTATAGGTGGTTCTATTCTTGATATATACTTCTAGTGGGTCTGGTCAATAGAGTATGTCATGTCATAGTCTATTCTCTCTGAGGTAAACCACGAACCTTGCTTTGTACACTTGTTCTGGTAGATCCATATGGAAGATACTACATACTTCCCTTTAGGTCTCGAAACCATATCGTATACATCATTCCCCATGATCAATTGCTACTCTTTGATCATAGCTGGAAAGGTTAGCATCAATGATGTCACCTAAGTATGTTACACAACTAGAGTGTGTTCGAGGCCTCTTAATTTGGTTTGGAAGTCTCACCATTCTTTTCTTCATCTTGAGTTATATCTCATACCCATGGTGGTATTCATCCTTCGAGGTAGATCTACTACTCTCTGAAGCTCTTTCTTTCGTCATGGTGTCTCTGACCCTGGGAACTTCAGATTCATGTTTATTGGAGTGAATCTTGAATTGTCATCACTTGTTCTTCGAAACAAGTCTCATCCTTCTTTTCTTGTAGGAGGTTGTACAGGACCTTTCCTACAATTCAAATGCACCAGTAGCATGGTTAGAACCATTTCATAGAACATATACATAACGACAAAGTATTATGCATCATGCAACTGTTTAGCCAATACAACATTCATCCATATCTCATGGAAACATTCTAGATGCCTTCCATCTCTACCATGACATCATTGAGATTGTGCACTAATCCAATATGTTAGCAAAGAGGTTTCATTCTAGATAAGTAGCAATGGAGAGTTGTATAGCACCATGAGCTACTTACCCATCACATGCATATTAGTAGTATACTGTCATTAATGCAAACAATCTATCATGCATAACACATCAACTGAATATAAAACAATATCATGAAATGACAATTGAATACTTATATTTTATTTGTTTCATGGGTAGAATCATTCTTGATTGTTTTGCTTCATCATATTCTTCATTCATGAAATCATCATTTCTTATCCAAATGATAAGATGGATAAGAGGTTATTCAAGAATTGAGTTCTTCATATTCCTCATCACTTGAGGGATCTTCTTTGAATGGTGAGAGATTGATCTTCAATTGATCCCATTTTCTTCTTCTCTTCTTATGAGTCGAGCTTCTTCTTCTTCCCATATTCAATTGAAAGTAATCACTTCCTTCTGGCACACATTCCTCGCATGAATGAATTCCATGATCCTAGGAGGCCATTCAAGGTGGCTATCACCACTTCTGCATTCTTCACTTCTTCTTTTACCTATTTCTTAAGGTCATCTTCTGATGTATGTTCTTTCCTTCAAATAGATTGTTCAAGGAATAAAACATCTCTTTCGGTGTCTTTAGGGAAGACACTTGTGGTACAAGTTGATCCGTGACTGAATTAGCAATGATCTTCTTGGCCTTGACCAAGTTCTTTTGGTGTAAGGATTTAAGCCTCATCTCCCTCTGGAACTGGAACCTCTCTACTCATGTAGGTGTCCAATTCATTTTCTTCAGAGAAATCAAATACTTCCATGCTTGGAATTTTTCAACTTCACCAAGCATATCATCAAGCTGATGAGAACCTCAAATGGAAATAGCAAAAGATTAGATCTTACCGATTTGAGGTGTCCGTCTTGGTTCCGGAGCTGGCTGATGTAGGGTTTGTTAGAGAAATCATAATTTAAAAAACTTGGAATATTTCATATCTGATTGAATATAAATATATATATCTTCAAGATGACCTGTCCAATGTACTCCTTTTTTGAAAACTATGGAGGGAAGCTCCCAAAACAGGAAGCCCTAGTTTTCCAATTTCTCCTGCAGAAATGCTTGATACTGTTTCTACGCTATAACCGAAATTAGTGCTCCTCTATGTCTAAAACTTCGTACTAAGGTAGCCTCGCATGTCCCTATTCCAAAACCATAGGTTTCATCAGAATTGGTTTAACCAATTGGGACTTATGATCATTTTTCCAAGGCGACCTATTACAGGACTGTTCAGAACAGCAAAGTTGTACGGAATTCCACATATCACTGTTTAATATTCTGAGTCTGAAACTTAGAAAACAGAAAGTAAAGTCTGTTCCATTTCTATAACATCTTCCAAAATTTCATTTGGAGCTTGGTAGCCCAAGATATAGCAATTATCCCCAGGTATCTTATTTAGGGATGAATCCTGGAAGAGGCTGGAACCCTAACTTGGAGGGATCATATCTCCTAGAATGCAGCGAATAGAAGGATGAATTTTGGATATAGTGTACATAATGATTTTATATTCGACCTTTGAAATTTTCATCTCTTGAGCATTCGCCAATCCTGTGATATAGCAAATGTACCAAAACTTATCAGTTTTAGTATTTAGGGTTTTTCCAGCTCGGGGTCAAACTAGGGTTTGACTTTCCCAGAGTTTCACCCAACCAAAAATATTGATCCAGGTCTCTAAAATTTGATTTTGATGAGGAGAGAAATCCTATATTGGGCTCACTCAAAAATTCTTCTTCTGTAGAAATCCCTAATTTCTCGCACCGAAAACTGAAAAAGCTTGGAATCGAATTCTGCTTCGACAGAAAGATGCACCCTTCAATGGAGAGTCAGCCTAGCCTTACTTTGTTGATTGATTGTGGAGAGAGACCCAAAAAGTAAGAAGCCATAGCTTCTATAGCTGCACAATGTATTCTTTCAGGGTGGCTCTGATACCATGTTGAATTTTCATATGCTAAGCTAGATCATTAGTATTTCATTTCAATTTGATAACAAAAGCATATAAACAGGATCACTGAAAGATAGACAAGCACAACCATAAAAAAAGAACACAAAGAGTTATTCTGGGAAAACCCTAAAGGAAAAAACCCAGCAAAATCTTCCTCAATATAGATGCCCCAAAAGGTAAAAGGTAAAATCAAGAGGGAGATCAAAGACTGATCCTCCTCCTTCTCTAGCTACTTCTCTCTCCTCCACTAATGCACTGCACAAGTGAGAGTGTATGTTCCAATTGAGGAGCACCACACCTCTATTGATATTCATCCGTTCAATTTAATAATTAAATCCGACATGTAGGCTTGAGTTAATCATGTAGGCTCAAGTTACACATGTAGGCTCAAGTAACCACACTGGGGTGCTAATGACCCACCTTTACAATTAGAGGGGACTACCTCATGACTCTTATTAGTTCTTCCAATTAGAAGCATAGGGGTACAAAGTAATACAAATGGTTCTCTCGGTAGGACCATCGGGGACCACAAAAAGATACATATAGAATATTCTTTGAAGTTACAATATTTCAACAAGGTCATCATGCACTTATGTACACCCAAAGAGAACATGTTGCTACCAAAGGAAGGATCAATAGGGATGACAAGATAGGAGGTGAGTGGGTAAGATAGGAAGGAAAGGAAGGGACCTTAGGCTATGATAGGTGGGTAAGAAGGCTATTAGGGCTGCCCTAAATAGGATATTACAATCAAGAAGTTAGGGTAGATTAGGATGAGTTAGTGGTGTGTCTTATGGTTTCCTACTAGGTAGTATTACAGTCTAATTTGATAGGCAATCCTATTGACATGGACAAGGCAAGTCCAAAACACATGTAAGATGAAGATGAGCTATGTTTTACTTATTTCACTATGGTTTATAAAAGGAGTGCTCATGAAGCTCTAACCCTAGCTTATGTGAAGTAATCCATGCTTAAGCTTTGAAGTATTTCATTTTATTAGTCTATAAAGAATATGTGACATATGACTACAAATCCTAGGCATGCTCATACATAAACAAAAAGATACTTTATAAGAGGCCACAAGAGATGGTTGGGTAGGGTTGGTGTTAGGGTTTCCCTCCTAGGTTTAGGGTTTCATCATTGATTCTAAACCCTAGGTTATGCATGCTAACCCCAAAACACCATTTGGGTCAGGGTTTCCTCATTGATTATAAATCCTAGGATATGCATGTTAACCTTTAAACTTCAGTTAGGGTTAGGGTTTCCTCATTGATTCTAAACCCTAGGTTATGCATGCTAACCCTTAAATCGTTAAAATTGCAACAAGTAAAATAGGTCACTAAAATTGCAAGTGCTCAATAGATTGTTATAGAAGACACATATTCATGAACTTGTTTCATTTTTTATTTGAAAGGAAGAACAATTTTTATGGGATGTTATCATCATATCGTACAAAGTCAACCTCTTTTGCAACCAACATAGATTGACATAGACCCCAATCAATCCACTTTTCATGAAGATAGGACTATCAAACTAAGAATGATTTCCAACCAAGTCAAAATGATTATGACAGTCCAAAACACTAATTTCCAGCTTTCCAAAATGAGTGTACAATCCCAAATGCAAGTAATAATGATAAACACGAGTTGAAATGGCACTTTGAATTAGTGAAAGGTACCATCAAAACAAAAGTATTTCCAGCCAAGCATTTAGCATTATGACAGTCCTATATTTCACTTTTGATCTTGTCAAGACAAAGGTACAATCTTTTTAAGTAAACATCAATGATAAACAATTTTATAAGTGCTAAGTTTCTAAGCCAATGGGACTCTTAAACCAAATCAAATTTCTAGTCAAGTAAAATGTTTT